>CM076253.1:675520-1178462 GCA_038380765.1 Odontothrips loti
GCCTACCGCTTGGCTACTGCCATGGTCGGGGGCGGTGGTAACGCAGGCTTCGGCACCGGCAGCACTCCACGCGCAGCACGCCGAGACCTCCGCTGAGCCGGCCCGCCCCGCCCCGCGGCTTTTCAGAACCTTGGGAGTCACCGCGCCGCCCCAGCACGCCCCCTCGTTCTCCGTCGCCGCAGCCCGGACCTTCCCGCACGGCAACCTGGATCGCCCCAACCCGGACCGTCGGGAGTCGACAAAAGGCCTCGGGAGGACGAGGAGGATGACGTCGAGGTGGAAGGCGGACGTTGAGCAGCCGACGCTCGAAGTTCTCCAGTCCAGAGAGCGCGAACTGAAGCGCTTCAAGGCAACCTTCGAGAGGAGGGTTATGTTGATTAAGGGCCTCGGAGACTCCCTCCCGTCCGAGGGGGTTATGCTGTCGATGTTCAATGCTGTACTACAGAGGCAGCAGGACGCAGTTAATCGCAAAAGATGATGACAGAGTCATCTTAGAAATTGAGAACGCTTGAGAATGCAGAGAATCCCCTGTGGTTCTCGATGAGACGGGCTGATCAGTTGAGTGGTAAAGTAATCCTGGATAAACTCAGCAGAGTTTTGAACTCAAATCAAGGATTTATGGCTGAGGGACAAGTCAAAATTAGTTACATACACATACCTACACCAGAGGCAGCGAGGTAGGCGTCATAAACCGGGTCGCGAACGAATCTATGGATGACTGGCTTAAAAGGAATGAATGAAAGGAAAAAACAATCTTTTCAGTCCTGACTAACTACTGACTGACTCGATGTGCCTCACACGGAGTGTTGCCGTGGCAATGGCACGCGGTAAAATGGAGAATCGTGCCTACTTTCTCGCATAAAGCAGCCTGATTCAGCTCATTCAACGTAAAGAGGCTGCCAGATTGTGTGAGTTGGCGGGGATCGACCCTAACTATACCATGTGGGTTGATGAAGTGCGTAAACTTCAAGATGTTCTTTCTGACCACAGGCTCTGTGTTTACACTGATAAGAAAGGGGAAGAACGCGTCTTTCTTGGACAATACACTTGCTGGTAAACAGAATATATACCTTTTGCTCACCAACCAACACTTTCACGCTATACTCTACCCTGCCAAGCCTTAGAGTATGCACTAAAATGTGATCGGTGTGCTGTGTTCTATGAACACAAGGGTCAGCATGCCGTTGCAAGGGACTTGTTGGCGTTGTCAGGGAACTGATAACCCTCATGATGATAATGCAGTCCCATTGAAACACTGTAAGTGTCGACTGCCAACATGAAATTTCGAGACGATGAGTGCTTCAACAACCATAAGATCACTCAAAGTTCCCCTTTCAGAACTGACCAAATGTGACACTTTTAAGTTCTGTCCACTCTGCGAAACAGATTACAGCATGGCTTGGGGGATTTGACACATGTTTGTGGGTTCGTTTACTGTAATTATTGCAAGCAAAATGTGAGTGGAAAATCATTTGTGCTGCATTCAAGGCTGGGAGGAAGACAGAAAGGGAAAAAAAAAAGTGGACTATATGTCACTATATATTATGACATTGAAACGACACAGTGTGATGAGGTACAGAATGGAAGCCCTGGCACTGCATCGATCAACAAACCAAACCTGTTAGTCTGTCAGGCTGTATGCGATCAATGTTCTCACATACCCACAGGAATGACCTATTTCTGTGTGTGTGCAAAACACGCCAACATATTTTCACAATTTGGACGCCATGGCAATACAAATGTGATGAATCAGATTATTGATGTACCTCAAATCCTTCCACCAAAACAGAGATCTTACTAATAAGCTCATAATGCGAAGTCTGTTCGACTCTATCTTTATCCTTCAAGCAGTATTATTGATCCGCAAACTTAGCCCTAAAGCTTTATTTTGCAAGGATGTAAGATCCATTTGTATGGAGGTAGGTGAATTGAAGATTCATTGATTCTCTCATATGTTTTGCCTATGCCTCTTGCTGCAATGCCGAAAATCCGTTTGAATTGACGGAGCTGAAGAAGGGGTACTTTCCTTTCCTTGCAAATACACCTGAATACTATACATATGAGGGTAAGCTCCTGACCGTGAATTATGCTGCGTCTCTGGCACTTGAAATCCAAGGCTGCATCTGATTTCAAATTCTCCTGACATGGTATGACAAACAGATAGAACAGAATTATCTCTTTAATTTCAGAAGACAAATAATTCTGAATATTGTGTATCTCGGACGTCATCCTATTCTTCGTCATGCTTGCAATGCTTTTCGATTCTGTTTTCAGAACATTGCTGGATTTGACCCTATGTTCAATTGTGTCACTTTGAGTAGTGCCTGCATGGCTGCGTTCCGACGGAACTTCCCTGAGAAAACACAATAGGCATAGTTCCTCCCGGAGGCTACCATGGCCGGGGAAAACAAAGCCATGTCAGCCTTGCAGTGGCTTGACTATGAGACACACAAGCTGGGTCGGTCCCAAAATACACACTATCTATACAGATAGGAAGTGTCAGTACTTGGTAGAAGGGTTGATGGGTATGTAGAAATCCCCCCTACCTGATGGGACACTAGAAAAAAGAATGCTACCAGTTTCATGGGTGACTACTGGCATCAATGTCCAAATATGCACTTCTCTACCACTGCTGAATTCACGGTGAAAATCGTTTCGAGCTTGAACGGACAGCGGCTCACGGCAACTTTTTTCAGGAAGAGCAGGATACACAGTGGTGGAAAATTGGAGTGTGAGTTTCGGGACGAAATGAAATCTGATCCTGAGGTTCGACAGTATTTCGAAGACCATCCAACCACCAGTGCCACTGCAATTAAATCTTCAGTGACGGTCTCTATGGAGGGCGAACAAGTGCCTTGCGTTGGTATCATAAGATCTGACATTGCGAAACGGAGAGAAAATTAAAAATGGTTGATGTCGTAAGTGAATTACCCGAAATCAGTGAACTCTACGTGGGGCGTATCCTTACTGAGTACCCATCCCTGGTCTACCTGGAAGGCGATCCACAACATGCCAACCGTTGACAAATGGAATGGAATGATCAAGTACACTGTGCTTGCCTCCCCGTGATTTGCTTTATCCCCTTGCTACCCTACAACAGTGCAATGGAAAACTTATGTTTCCATCTTTGCAGGACCTGTGTTCTGACAGTAAGAGTTCAAGGAGAGGCTTGTGTCATCATGATGATCCCAATCTGACCGGTAGTCAACTCACTGGAACGTGGTGTGCGCCTGAACTAAACTAGGCTCTTCAGGGTTAAGGGAATATGAACTCATTACTTATCTACACCGAGTGTATCAGTATCCCGGCACAAAACAGTATGAACCGAGAAAGTGGTGAGGATGGCATCATGGTCGGGGTACATCCGTTCGTTTTATAGCTTCTAAAAATTGAAGCCAGTTGTGGTGGCCTGCCTATTGCAAGTCACAGGAGGAAAACAACAATATATTTCTGATGTCCTTCGAAATATGATGGCATTAGGATTGATCCTGATAAAATACAGAAGAATGCAGCCCTTCGCACCCTGCGGAAAGCTCATGGCGAACAGTTACTGGGGTAAATATCTGAGAAAAAACTTCGTCCAAGCACAAGTTTAATCTTCAATATGAGGAATTGGATGTCACTTATCACTTGACCCAACTAAGAAAATTGACAGGTTTAGTGCCTCTAGGAGAGGATTGTCTCCAGGTGTCTTGGAAAGCCATAGAGGAGACGGAAGTTTCACTCCCCACATCCTCTTTGATATTGGCTACTTTCACAACATGCTTTCGGACGGTTGCACGCTGTACAAATATTTGGACGTTAATACAGAGAAGAGCTCTCTACCATGACACAAGATTCGGTGGCGTATATCAGTCGCTCCAGGTGACCCCGATCTTCCATTGGGTACCCATCTAGGAGACCTAACAGATCAAATAAGAAAGACTATGGCCCTGGTTCATACATTACTGAGTTCGTAGCAGGTGGCCAAAAAACTACTGCCTACAAGGTGGCTGTGGGAGGTAGCTAGACAATATTAAAGTTTGTAGTCAACGTGAGAGGCATTACAATCAATAAATCTTGTGATGATCTCATTACATTTGAGAATCTTGAAGGAGAGATGGTGATGGGTAACAGAAGAAAATAAGTTCAGGTATCGAATTCCAAATCGACAAATAGCAAGGCTTGCCAAGCTGGACGTTGGTCACGCGTTCGACATGCAAGAACTGGCGGCCTGTGAACACTAAGGAGACGCCGTGTGGATCTAGCACAGACTGTGCCACATGGCTACAATGCTTGGCATGAAGAAGCAGATGATGACCAGGATGTACTAGAGGCCATGGACTTCCTCTTAGATGACTAGTTGTTGTAATTTTAGGTTCGAAAATAGAATAATAAAACTAGCGCAAGGGAGATGCAGGCAGGCCCTATATAAGCGAAGTGTCCACACTATCCAATCAGTTTCAAAAACCACCATTCAGGATGGACCTCAGATTTCAACACCCGTGTAATTCTCTCGTAGTGGGAGGGAGTGGTGCAGGGAAAACATATTTCATGAAGAAGCTGATAGAAAACAGACATGTCTTATTCAACACCTCATTTGATGAGATCGTATTTTATTACACAGAGTGGCAACCCCTTTACGATGATCTTTCTTCTGATCACGAAGTGAATTTCAGACAAGAGATGCCCTCTCTGGATGACCATCCACAAGGACTTGGCCCAAAACTCGTGATAATTGATGATTTCATGCAGGAGATACAAAACAGCATAAAGAATTCCTGAAATTCTTTATCAAGGGATCACATCATCGAAATCTTTCTATTTTCTTCTTGAGTCAGTGTCTGTTTCCTCCAGGACTCAGACAAATCAGTCTTAATGCACACTATGTCGTGCTATTTAAGACATCACGTGACTTGGCACAAATACGCACCTTCTGCTTACAAGTGGACCCCCAGCACTGGCGGGCTCTGCTCGAGGCTTATGAGGACGCGACACAGGCAGGACACACTTACATCCTGTTTGATTTCAAGCCTAAACAGTTGGACCATTTGCGCATACGTACACACATCTTTCCTGACGAACCTGATGTGATCTACATCCCCAAGGGAAAGTATAAAAGGGGGCTGGAAGGCGTGCACTAATCATTCGTGAACGATGTCTCAGAGCGTGAAGACGCACAAGGCGCTGCTGCAAGCTCTGCAAACAGCAAAGCCGGCCCTGCGCAAAGCGATTCTTGAGAAGGCGGACAGAGCACTTATTTTCGCAATTTGTGAAATCTGTGAGAATCTTCTCATCGGGAATATAAAGATTACAGAGGAACAGAAAAATAAACTCCGCAGGCACCGAAACCAGTTGCGCGAGATAGCTCAGAGAGGTGGTGGCGCTGGTTATCAAGCGAAGAAGAAAGCTGTTCTTCAGCGGGGAGGTGCATTTCTCCCCTGCTTCTCTCCATAGTTAGTTCTGTGTTGCCCTCACTCCTATCATGAATCACGTCAAAAAATGATTCTCGTTCCACACGACAGTGTGGCTCGTATGCATGATGTTCCCACAGCTAGTCCTCAAATAAAAATGAGTGCCCTGGACTCTGAAATGAGTCACATTTTGAAATAAACAATATGTGGATGACTCTGAAAAGTGGAAAAGGTACAACGAGACACTGCAGCGTTATCTTCACTTCTCTAATGAGTCTCGAAAACCGATTTCTGATTCAGCTCGAGTCGGTGGATGGAAAGAAGGAGGATGGCACTGTATCACAAATGCGAGAGCAGCTAGGATCAGTGGTGCCAAAGACATATAAGGAGCAAGCACTACGAATCTACGATTATTTGTGTCAGTCTGGCTCACCGATCACATGGGACTCGGCAGGGGCCGTGACAATAGGTGATGCAAAGCAGACCCACTCAAATATTATTGATTTGATCAGTGATCTCACACGATTTCGTAAAAATATTGAGCCCACAGGAGTAGGAAATTCATTCAGGCCCTGGCTCAGATGAACATCCCCTTGGAATTGATCGGTAACGATAAAAGGAGACTAGCGATTCATCAGGCGAAACAGTCCGGTGGTGGTCATGGTGGCGACACGCCAGTCACAGCGCGTAAGCGACCCACCCCAAAAGCCAGACCAAAATCTAAGAAGGGTGTCACAACCCAGAAAGGAGGATGGAAATCTTGGTAAAGTGTTTCACACACCGTCCCACCCTGCCTCATACAGTACACCATGGAAGCTATGGCGTGCTACGGGTGAGAAGAAAGCAAAAGTGGACACCTACTTACAAGGAGAGGATGCTTACACATTGCACAAGCCTGCAAGGCGACGTTTTCCTCGTAATGTGACTTATTCAGATAACATAGACGATTGTTGGCAGACTGATCTGACTGATTTTCAGTCTTTGCGTGAAGATAATCATAACTACGCGTACATTTTATGTGTCATCGACGTGTTCTCAAAATTTGCCTGGGCTGTACCTATAAAAGATAAATCAGCAAAGTCGATTGTCAGTGGATTTGAAAAATTTTTTTAAAGAGACGACACGACGGCCAACCCGTCTCTTCTCAGATAACGGGAAAGAGTACAGGAACAAGCCTTTTTCAGAAGTACTTAAAGGAGATGGACATTCAGTATTTTCACACTTATGATCCTGAAACGAAATGTTCTGTTGTCGAACGTTGGCAGAAACACTAAAGACAAAATTATTCAAAAGATTCACTGCCACTGGGAATTACTGTTATGTGGACGGATTACTGGACGATACTGTGAAAGCCTACAATAATACGTATCATAGATCTATAAAACTGAAACCCGTAGAGGTGACTGCAGATCGTGTCCTAGAAGTCTATCAGAATCTCTATGGCGGGGAAAAAGAAAAGAAGGAGCCCAAGTTCAGAGTCGGGGACTTCGTCAGAATCAGTCGAGAAAAAAAAGTTCGAAAAAGGATACAACTGGTACTGGAGCGAGGAGATTTATAAGGTCGTTCAGGTCATTCCTCATGACATGCCGGTGTACCGGTTGGAGGATCTCGATCAGGATGAAATTGAAGGCACGTTTTAAGAGCAGGAGCTCCAGAATATATAGTGCGGTCTAAGACAGAAAAAGGCATTCGTAAACATCTCGTTCACTGGAGAGGTTATCCTGAGAAATCTCGTTCTTGGATTCTTGACAGTGATCTGATTACGACTTAAGATGGATTTCTATGCTTATCTCCCAAGTAATGCTAGTCCCGATGTCTATCCAGACAACAAAACATCCCACTTTAAAATCGAGTTGTCTAAAAGGATGGAACTGCACGGGAGATGGCAGGCTGCTCTTATTGAGCTCCACTATCCGAACACCGTAGCACAGGTCCTAGAGGGGAAAATGAGATCACGCTTCGGTCTGAGCACATCGTTGACACCGTGTGTGTGCAGCCGGGAAGTTATCCGAACAAGGACGAGTTTCTCGTCGCTATTCATCAGGCCATTAGGACGTTTGATAATGACATACACGACAGAAATCCTTTCGAAGAAAAACCCGACAATCGTCTTGCGTTCGATGCATTCACTCCTGATGAAAAGGCTAAGGTCTATTTTTCGCCTCGTCTCGCTCTTCAGCTGGGACTGGAGCATCCCGGTCCCTTCCCTGCGAACGAACGTATACACGCCGCAAAGCCAGTAGACATCTCTCTGGGGATTCCGTCTCAGATGTTTGTGTACTTGGACATCTTGTCAGATCAAATCGTGGGTCACACGAGGGCACCGCTCCTCCGGACGGTACCACTCAGCATTAACACGACATACGGGAGCATGTCCATATTCCACTGTGAACACCCCATCTACTTTGAGCTTAAGACGAAATCGTTTGACACCCTGGAAATAGATATAAGGGACCACGCAGGGCGCTACGTACCATTCGATCACGGAACGTTAACATTGCTGGTTCACTTTAAACAGCTCTGATGGCTCCGCAAACGCATTACAACGACTATTACGTCAATCAGGCGGGCGGCGGCGGTGCGGGGAATTACTACGCTGGTGCCCCGTACCAGAAAGGCTATGGGATCGGTTCATGGCTCGGCGGGCTTTTCCGCTCGGTCCTTCCGCTGTTCCGTAGCGGCGCGGCTGCATTGGGGCGGGAGGCGGCGCGGGCGGGTAGCACGGTCCTCGCTGACGTCGCGGCCGGTCAAAATTTGAATGAGAGCATGAATAAACAAATGCAAGAAATTGCAAATCGGTTGAAACAAAAGGCCCAGGACGGAATGAAGGGGTCTGGGGCTATAAAAAGGCGTAGGGTTGGGCGTGGGGCTCATTCTGCACCGAGAGGTCGTAAGAGGAGCACGGCAAATATCAAGGACCTGCTCTCATAATGGCATTCATGCACCCTCAATCTAGCGAGTGTCTCCGCTCCGAACTGGATTTGTGGTTGGTTCCACCAACTCAAACCGTTCTGGAGGGAACACACTGGGTGCCTTACAAACCACTCACCACACTCGATGCTGCAAACACGGTAGAATTTTCCGTACCTGGTGTGGGTCATGAATACATCGATCCAGCTCACACTATGTTGTATGTAAAAGCAAAAATTGTGAAAGCGGATGGTACAGATCTAGTGGCTAACGATAACAGCGATGCTGCACCGATTAATTATGCTCTCCATGCCCTGTGGAGTCAAGTCGATATCAGTCTGAATCAAAAAGTGATATCTCATTCAAGCATGACGTATCCTTACAGAGCCTATATCGAGTCTCTTCTTAATTATGATACAGCTGCTAAGCATTCTCATATGACACAAAGAATGTGGTATAATGATACGCCTGGTCATTTTGACTCTCTGGACGGTGAGGAAAACACAGGCATTGCCGAACGGCAAGCACTCACAGCAAGAAGTCGGGTGTTCGAGATGATGGGTCCACTACACATCGATTTTTTCAACCAGGATCATTTCCTTTTGAATAATGTCGAGCTCCGTATAAAACTGATCAGAAATCGCGATGCGTTCACACTCATGTCCACAGCCGGGACAGAAAAGATACGTCTCCTGGACGCCACACTCTACGTCAGGAAAGTCACGGTATCACCGTCCGTTCTGCTCGCACATGCACAAGCACTGGAGAAGGCGCCAGCAAAATACCCGGTGAATAGAGTAGACATTAAAACAGTCACAATCACACAGGGGCTGAGAGATAAAAATATCGATAACCTGTTCATGAATCAGATGCCTCAGAGAGTCATCATAGGGTTCGTGGACAACCGTGCATTCAACGGCGATTTCACACGAAATCCCTTTAACTTCCAGCACCTGAATGTAAATTACCTCAGTCTGATGGTGGACGGACACCCTGTCACAGCACAGCCACTCACACCCGACTTTGCTAATGGTCTGTACATGGAGGCGTACAACACGCTCTTCGCTGGAACAGGCATTCATTGGAAGGACGAGGGAAACCATATCAGTTTTGCTGATTACCCTGGTGGGAACACCCTGTACTGTTTCGACCTGTCTCCTGATCTGTCCGCAAACGAACCCCACTGGAATCTCCAGAGACAAGGGACACTTCGTCTTGAAGTGAAGTTCGGAGTGCCCGTTGCACACCCAGTCAACTGCATCATTTATGCGGAGTTCCAAAATTTGATCGAAATCGATAAAAATAGGAACGTGATTGTCGACTATAACGTGTGATCATGGACGACGGTTTGGATGGAGGCACGCTGGACACGATGATGAGAAAGGACAAGCACATCGCTCCTCTCTTTGAAGGCGTTTTCGCGGCCGACACGTTGCCACGACGACTAGAGAAACGTCCGGCATTACTCATATGTAACACGGACCCCATTTCGAAACCCGGCAGCCACTGGGTCGCTTTCTTTATCGACAATCATGGGGCTGGGGAGTTTTGGGATTCCTACGGCATGCCACCTGTAGTATCACAGCATCGCAAATTCTTAGATAGATTGTGCAAAAAGTGGACGTATAATCACACCAGTTTGCAAGCACTCGATTCTAAAGTGTGTGGAGAGTATTGTATTCTATACTTAGTGCACAGAGCACACGGTTTCACTCTGCACAAGTTTGTAAAAACACTGTTCACACAAGATGCAGAAAAAAACGATAATGTTGTAAGAAAATTATTTCGACGCATGTTTCGTTCAAAATGTTTGCTCTCAAACACAGGTTCACAAACGTGTACAGTAAGAAAAAAATAATTTTGTACATGTTTGCATGTTTTTTTTTGTTTTTTTTTATTTGTTTTAAAAAAAACTTTTCACAAAAAATTCTTTACGAAAAAAACAAAATACAAAACGAATAAAAAATTAAAACACAAAAAAATTTAAAAGAAAAAAATGCATTTCATAAAAAAAAATAAGTTACGTGGTTTTATAGATAGGCCTCCGGGGGAAAAAGTTTTCCACGTTAATTAAAAAAACTTTTAACGACTGCATTTAGCTTGCCTCCTGGGCGCAGTAGGAAATAGCTAGCGAAAATGTCTCGTCACATATGTGTTGATAACTGTACTTACCAGCAGGTGATGCAGCAGCGGTCACGGCGGCGGCGATGGCGGCGGTATCGGCTCCACGGCGGCGGGACTTAGGTTTGGGTTAGAACCTAGAAAGATCTCGATAAAAACAAAAAAATTATATGATGTGCAAAGGTTGGTCACTCTGCAGTCCAAACTATGTGAGCGTATATTATTACGTTTTGAGGCCCGACACGGCCAGAGGGGACCACCATGCTGGTGAAAGGACAGCATGAACAAAATGTCGGATTGCGTTCGCTGGCACGAACATAATCCGAATTTCAATCATGCCGTCCAAATTTAGGCTACGCCCCCCCACCACAAAGGAAGGGGAGGGGGAAAAGCAAGGTATTCACAAAATGTCGTATTGCGTTCGCTGGCACGAACATAATACGAATTTCATGAATACCTTCCTTACGTACCGCCCCCCCACAAGAGAGGGGAAGGGGAGACAGGTGACCGGGGGGACCTAACTTAGGTTAGGGTTAGGTTAGGGCCCGACAGGGTCATGTCCGAATGGGCTCCCAAGATGGCGGCTTAACTTGGGTTAGGTTAAGGTTAAGACAGGTCCTGACACGCCATGTCCGAATGGGCTCCCAAGATGGCGGCGTGTCCGAATGGGCCCCTTATACTACTTTTGCCACTTTTGATTTTTGGCCGTACGAATCGGTTACAAACTGTCGGCTTGGGTTCTTTGCACTCCATACCCCGCTTTACCAGAGGCTTGTCCAAATCCGAGGTCTGTAACCAAGTTATACGACAAAGAAATTTTTCTTAACTGTCAAAAGGCATGTGAACACACGGAGCTGTGAATTTATCACCTTTTTGGTCATTATAACTCGGTTACAAAGCGTCGAAACGGGTTCTTTGCACTCCTGAGGACGCTTCACCAAAGGCGTGTCCAAATCTGAGGGCTGTAACCGCGTTTTACGAATAATAAATGTGCATAAGGCATGTGAACACATAGAGCCGCTACTTAATCGCCTCTTTTGCCCGTGTAACTCGGTTACAAGGCGTCGAAATGGGTTCTTCGCACTCCTAAATACGCTTCACCAAAGGCGTGTCCAAATGCGAGGGCTCTAACCGAGTTTTACGACGAAAAAATGTTCGTTTTTTTGCCCCGAGGCATGTTAACACACGAAGCTGCGAATTTATCACCTTTTTCGGTAATGTAACTCGGTTACAAAGCGTCGAATCGGGTTCTTTGTACTGCTGAGCACGCTTTACCAAAGGCGAGTCGAGATCTGAGTGCTGTAAACGGGTTATACGACTAATAAACTTCCCTAAGGCATGTTAACACATGGAGCCGCGACTTAATCGCCTTAACCGCCTGTGTATGTCGGTAACAACTTGGTCAAGCACCTTTTCTGCTATGGTGTGAAAACGTTAGCAGAAGGGCAGCCAAATTCTGGAGTTTGAACCAAGTTAAATGATAGTAGAGGCGCACGCGCCCTGCGAGAGTTTAGATTTTATGACACTATCGGCTTTTCTGGCCGTATAACTCGAATTCAATATTAGGGTTCTCTTTTGCCTGCGCGTCGCCAGCAGGGCTGACAACACACTGACACCAAATGTAACCAGGTTTTACGACCCTAAATACAACATAGGTCCGAGCATTAACGCGGTTTGGGTGGCAGTTTGTCAATGGGGCGGTCATTGATGCGTTTTCAAGTCTTTTAACTCGGTAAAATATAGTTTCAGTGTGTTGTCCGCCCTGCTGGCGACGCGCAGGCAAAAGAGCAGCCCAATATTGAAGCTGTAACTGGGTTTAAAGACTTGAAAACGCCTTAATGACTTACCATCAGCTATAGCGTGCTAAAGATCGGACAAAAGTGCTATTTATGGTTGAAAAACCCGGTTACATCCGACGTGAGTGTGTTGTCTGCCCTGCTATCGAAGCTCACTTAATATTTCAACTCCACCTGGAAGCTGTAACCGAGTTAAAAGACTTTAAAACACCCCAATGACACGCTGCGTCTGCTGTGGCGCGCTTACGATCGGACTTTAGTGCTATTTAAGGTCGAAAACCCGGTTATATTTCAAGTCAGTGTGTTGTGTGCCCTGCTGGCGACGCGCAGGCAAAAGAGCAGCCCAATAGTGAAGCTGAACCGAGTTTCAAGAATTGAAAACGTCTTAATGACTTACTGTCAACTATAGCACGCTAAAGATCGGACAAAAGTGCTCTATATGGATGAAAAACCCGGTTACATCTGGTGTGAGTGTGTTGTCAGCCCCGCTGGCTACGCGCGGTCAAAAGAACAGCTTAAAATTAAAGCTGTAACCGAGTTAAGAGACTTAAAAACGCCCCAATGACCACCTTATTGACACACTGCAAGTCATAGCGCGCTAATGATCGGACCTAATTTATATTTAGGGTCGTAAAACCCGGTTACATTCGGTGTCAGTGTGTTGTCCGCCCTGCTGGCGACGCGCAGGCAAAAGAACAGCTTAATATTGAAGCTGCAACCGAGTTTATAGACTTGAAAGCGCTTTAATGACTTACCATAAGCTATAGCGTGCTAAAGATCGGACAAAAGTGCTCTATATGGATAAAAAACCCGGTTACATCCGACGTGAGTGTGTTGTCTGCCCTGCTATCGAAGCTCGCTTAATATTTCAACTCCACCTGGAGGCTGTAACCGAGTTAAAAGACTTTAAAACGCCCCAATGACACGCTGCGTCTGCTGTGGCGCGCTTACGATCGGACTTTAGTGCTATTTAAGGTCGAAAACCCGGTTACATTTTAAGTCAGTGTGTTGTGTGCCCTGCTGGCGACGCCCAGGCAAAAGAACAGCTTAATATTGAAGCTGTAACCGAGTTAAAAGAATTGAAAACGCCCCAATGACTGCCCTATTTACACACCGCCAGCCATAGCGCGCCAATGATCGGACCTAAGTTGCATTTAGGGTCGTAAAACCCGGTTACATTTGGCGTCAGTGTGTTGTCAGCCCTGCTGGCGACGCGCAGGCAAAAGAGAAACCCAATATTGAATTCGTAACCGAGTTGGAAGACTTTAAGACGCCGAAATGACGGGGCAGAATCTAAAGCGCGCTGGAGAACAGACCTGGGGTCTTTTTCATGCCTCAAAACTCAGTTACATCTGGTGTCAGTGTGTTGCATGCCCTGATGGCGACGCACAATCAATAGAGCAGCTTAATATTGAAGCTGTAACCGAGTTAAAAGAATTGAAAACGCCCCAATGACTGCCCCATTTACACACCGCCAGCCATAGCGCGCCAATGATCGGACCTAAGTTGCATTTAGGGTCGTAAAACCCGGTTACATTTGGCGTCAGTATGTTGTCAGCCCTGCTGGCGACGCGCAGGCAAAAGAGAACCCCAATATTGAATTCGTAACCGAGTTGGAAGACTTTAAGACGCCGAAATGACGGGGCAGAATCTAAAGCGCGCTGGAAAACAGACCTGGGGTCTTTTTCTTGCCTCAAAACTCGGTTACATCTTGTGTCAGTGTGTTGCATGCCCTGCTGGCCACGCGCAGGCAAAAGAACAGCTTAATATTGAAGTTGTAACCGAGTTTATAGACTTGAAAGCGGTTTAATGACTTACCATAAGCTGTAGCGTGCTAAAGATCGGACAAAATGCTATTTATGGTTGAAAAACCTGGTTACATCTGGTGTGAGTGTGTTGGATGTCCTGCTGGCTATGCGCAGGAAGAAGAGCAGCCCAACATTGAAGCTGTAACCGAGCTCAAAGACTTTAAAACGCCCCAATGACACGCTGCGTCTGCTGTGGCGCGCTTACGATCGGACTTTAGTGCTATTTAAGGTTGAAAACCTGGTTACATTTCGTGTCAGTTTGTTGTCGGCACTGCTAACCACGCGCAGGCAAAAGTGCAACCCAGTCTGGGGGCTGTAACCGAGTTAATAGACTGAAATCGTTGTTTTCCCTGACTTCAAGCTTCGTGACGGAAGTGGAAGTGGATATTACTTCGGCGGTCGTGTGCGCGCGAGAACCCGGTTTTCAGGAGAAAAATTCTTGGCTCAAACTGGCTTTAATGCGTCGTTGGGACACGAATGCTGCTCTTACCTGCCCTCGTATGCATATTTATATGCAATTTTATGCCACAGCGTATTCGTCAAAAATACGGCCCTCCCTACCCATGATGGCCGGCGGTCACCTATTCACCGCCTAAAGGGCGCTACTAGGCGGCCCCAAATGGGTTTAAAACTTTTCAGACTGATAGTACGAGCCCGGAACTCCGGATTTTTCTAGACTTTTGCAACGCTTTTCAGAGGGCACTCAAGGTGCTGCCAAATCACGATCACAACCATGTCTCTTTTGCGTGTTTTATGCTCGTTGTACTCGGTTACGCTGATGCTTTCTTAATCTCGCCTTTGCTCACGCATCGTTTATTTAGAGAGAACGCGCCTTCAACCGGGACATCACCGCAAACCTCCGTTTTTTTGACAGAGTTTTTGAAGGCAATTGCTTTTCCCGCTCAGTATGAGAAATTCGGTGTGTCCGCAGATAGCGATGCGTAGGCCGTCTAACCTCACCCGTCTACAAATCCATTTACATCGCCGTTTCTGAGCCATGTCAGTCTTTCGCTTCCCAAACTATGCAGTTTATTTGATATTTTGTTGCACATCACGAATCCGCTGATGCTCTCATTTAGTTTTTCAGTCGTTGCAATTTTATTGCAAATCGTGCCGCTCCTCTGGGCTATGCCGCCATGATGGCCCTAGTTTGCCAATCATCCACCACCAAGAGAAGCGCCACCAGATGGGACCTCCAGGCAGGCAGGGATGGCGTATGGGTTGCCTACCTTGCAGGCGTTTCTATTTGAACTTTAACTGCTTATAACTCCGTTAATATCAGTTTCCGACCCCAGGTGTCCTATATCAAATCGATCCTCTAGTGATGGCCTACAGCCCCTAGAAAGGTTGACACGCTTAGGAAATACACCCTGTATACTTCTGATGATATTATTAGATGTAGTTAAAAGACATTCATGTTCGGGACTGAGAACCATTATATTTATTTTTTCTATTTATATTCTTAGTAAATTCTTGTTTTCGAAAATTTAACATTACAATATTCGTGACATTTGTATACTTTAATAATTAAATCATTTGATGATATGAATTGTTTTCCTGGCATGCCGTCCCCAGATGCCTGCATTCTTCATACACACTGTCCCAATATGCCCCTTCTCTTCGTACACACCGTCCTCAAATGTCTGCTTCATTCATACACATCGTCTCTCTATGCTCGTCCTCCCCGTACACGCCGTCTCCAGTTGCCTGCATTATTCATACACACCGTCCCAGTACGCTCCTTCTCCCCGTACACACCGTCCCTAGAAGCCTGCATCATCCATACACACTGTCCCTACATGCTCCTGCTCCCCGCACACACCGTCTCCACATGCCTGCATCATTCATAAACACCTACCTTTTCCGCTTCCTGCTCTTCCTTTTTCCTTATGCACCATCACTTCATAATGCATGTCCACAAATTATAGAAACAGAGTATGTCATTTGATGAATCATTCCAAAATGGTACCCTTCGTGTTTAAATGGTGGGATCTGTGTTGGAATGGCAAACTATCTGTGTAGTTTTTAATTTGCAGATCAATTTACAAGAGCTACACGTCATTAGTTTATGAGTTTCGTGACAGTGTTTTTCGGTTCCACATGAAAAAGTCTACAACATTCATACACACCATCTCCAAATCTCTCTGAACATCGATGATCAAGTGATTCGCACACTCCTTCCCAAAAGTCCGCATTTAGTTTCATTAGTTGGTTTGCAACACATTTATGGAAATATTTCCAATTGTACCAAAATGTCTGTTCTCAGTTAGTAGAACATTACACTCATGGACGTCCCTGTTTTCTTGTTGTCTACGCAAACTTTTACACATTTCCAAAATTGTTCGATTTTAAAACGGAAAGAAATTTTTATGTGAAATGAGCTATTCTGAATCCAGTGCCGTATATAAATAAGAGAAAAGAGGTTGTCCCCAAACGTCTGTTCCGAGCGTCGTCCCCAAACACCTGCTTGCGCTAGTATGTGTGTGTGTGTGTGTGTGTACAACCTAAGTCTTCACCCTTAGAAAGGTCTGCTCAGTTGTATTCTCTTGTATCACTTCTGCTGCGGCGGCAGGTGCGATTACTTTCAATCGCGTTAGTTTTGAATTCGCAGTATTTTTCATGTTCTCTAGTTTTAATTTTTCAATTTTTTTTTTATTCGTGTGTCACAGCCTCCCTCTCTCTGGAGGACGCTGACGCCTTCGCCTTCCAGGGTGCATCAGTGATGGAGGAGTCCATGCGCCTCTCCAATCCGCTCGCGTTCCTCTACATCACAATCACAGAGGACATGAGCAAACCGATAAACACCAAAGGAGACGCGCTTGACGTGATGCTCATCAACAACGAGGTACTATACAATCATACAACTCGCCTTTCATCTCCAACTCACAACAAATAACATCCAAATTTTTCACACTCCCTCTACTGCTCTTTCATCTTCGACCTCCCACACACACATCAAATTTTCTCCTTTCATTATTTAATTCTTACTCAAGTTTCCACTCTCTCTCTCTCTCTCTCTCTCTCTCTCTCTCTCTCTCTCTCTCTCTCTCTCTCTCTCTCTCTTCTCCATCACATTTCACACACACCACATCTCCTCCAATTATTATTATTCCATTCATTCCCACTTACATTCATATTTTCTCTTTACACATCACATTTCAAATCAACCTAAAAAAAAACATCCTCTAATAACCTAACCTAATCACCTCGCACTCAATTCACCTATCGTAATCCTTCTCTTTACACATCATCTCTTCCATCATTCCAAAACTAAACAAAAATACGTTTCTCATTCATCCCGACTACATCACCCCCATTTACCCCTCATACCTAACTAACTCACTCCTTTCTTTCCAAATCCATTCAAACCAATATCTTCTATCATCTCTCCACTCAAAATCACCTCCCTGCACCTCTTAAAAATAATCATTTCCACTCTTCCCTTCATCCCCAAACTACCTCTTTCAATTTTCCACTTTCCTTCTTCACACTCAATACAATATCTTTCCTTATTACACTCAACACACTCCATATTTATTTAAACTCCTCCTTCTGTTCCAATTAATAACTTAAACTCACCTTTCATTTTACCCTCACACATACGCAATATTATCAACTCCAATCATATTAACTCTTTCCTCCAAATCAATATACAACACACCATCCCACTTACCTTCTCTTCTCAATTTAACTCACAAAAATATTAACCAACCTAAAAAAAACATCCTCTCATAACCTAACCTAATCACCCCGCATTAAATTCACCTATCTCAATCCTTATCACCATCTCTTCTATCATTCTAAAAATTTATATCCACATCCATTCAAAACCATTCAAACCACTCACACTCCTAATAATTAACATTCCCTTTCCCATTCAACATATTTCCTCTTTAAATCATTTGAACTATATTAACACACATACTCACAATTTCTATTCACAATAATATCAAAACACAACACCTACACAATCCTTTTTCCACTCAAACTCTATACCAAATCAACCTAAAATAACAAAACCTCCAATAACCAAACCTAATCATCTCGCATTCAATTCACCCATCCCAATTCTTCTATTTAATTTCAACAATCACTTCCATCCATCTCATCCTAAACATTTCAAATACTAAAAAATTTCTATCACCAAACACAATCTCATCTTCCCGACTCCACACCACATTCTTCTAACACACTCATCAACACACTTTTCCATCAATTTTTCCAAATATTTTCCCCAAATCAACTTCAAACACTCTAAAACATATTCCATTCAATTCCTCACCGAAAAACACCTTATAAACACCTATCACACACCCCATCTCTCCTTCCCTTCCATTTTCAATCAATCTTCTCCTTACCTACACTAAACCTAACCAAATCTAACCAAACCTAAACAAACCTAAACATCAAATATCACACTCTTTCATCCATCAAACCGAACCTAACCTAACCTAACCTCACCTACCTAACCTAACCTAACCAAGAGAGTTTTAGTGGTGGAATTTTGCACACAAGTCCCTTACTTGATGTAGAAATAGGAAATACAAGTCTCACTTTAATACGCTGATTTTTTTTTCTTTTTTCTTTTTCAAAATTAAAACACTGTGCCTAGACTTGGGCGACGGGTGACTGCTTTGGGATATCTAGTAGTGTGGGACCAGAGGACGACTGTTTAGGACAAAGTTTAAAAATGTTGATGGCTAGGCTGGTATTACGCAGACATGAAAAATGTAGGAGACATAACAAACATGTCAGACCATGGAGGAGGATGACAAAGCACTACTGCAGAACAGGGAACCTAACCTAACCAGTAGAATCTACCACTGACAGACTCTACCATGGCAACTTTGCCACTCTTATTGGTGCCTCAAATAATTAAGGTCAGATCAGGGAATCATTGATTTTTGAAAAGGTTCACTATCCTTTGGACCCGGTAAGTGCGACCGGTAGGTCGGTTGGTGCATATTTGCATATTTTAAAGGGAGCACCTGCAGACTCATCTTCGGGAGACTGGCAACCCTGATTTCCAAATTGCGTCATTCGCTCGCCAGTGGTCACTAGTAGTAGTAGAGACCGTCTGAGAAGCACACCTGTGCCCGCTGCACTGTTTACTGGCTTTTATTTGAGATTTCGAAGCTTTCGAGAGAAAATAACGTTTTCGGATTCTTCGTAAGAGCTGCTTCCTTGGCTAGCGAACCATCACTGCGATAACCGTGGGAAATTCATAAAACAGCCCCAAAAGCACGGCCGTCCGCCGCCATAACCTGTACAACACGGACTTCAGGTCGCGTCGTACCGGGCACGCCATAGGACATCTCATGCTTGTCTTGAATCTTCACCTTCCACCTTCTGTTTGTGTTCCAGTACCGAGTAATGTGTGATTCAGATTTAAGCGATGGAGAGGAGTGTGCCTCGCTGGCAGATGTACTCAACAGAACGAGGGACGACAGTGGAAGTCGAAGACGGCCAGGGCGTCCAGTGGGTACGCAGCAGGTACTCTACTCACAAGAGGACTACATTGCGGCGTTCAGATGCTTCATGAACGAGTGTCCAGCTAATGTGTCCGGGAAGACATTCTTGACAAAACTGAAGGAGGTTCGTATTTTTGATTAGGCCTTTCCTCAGGGCGGCTGCTCGCCCATTTTATGTCAGGTAAGTCACTTAACCTCTGTTGCTCTTCTTACAATGCATGCCATCAAAACGTTCGGTGCTGGCTCTTCAAAAATTTGTTAGCAGCAAATTGAGGTCCAGAATGAGGGAACTAGTGGCAATGGAATATGGTAACAATCTCAAAGCCATGTCCACTAGGCAGTCCATGGCTCTAAGGTAAGTGGCATGACCATGGTTGTCTGTTGTTTCTTCTGTTTGTGGCATCAACACAATTGATCTGTCGCTCACTGCTTTCTGCACTTCTTGCATGTTACAGGTGTTACATGTCGGAAGCCACACCCAGAATGAAGGAGAAGAAACGTGCACAAAACGCATATCCGTCTCTGTTTCCACCGAAAAAAAATTCAAGCGTCCTCTGGCACTCCCTTGGAAAGACACAGTGGAACAGCAGCGGGAGCCATTGCATGGGACGAGCGAGGGCACTGGTGCAGAAAACATGAGTACCGAAGGGTCTTGTATTGATGTCCCTCAGGAGACTACTCCAATGACCCAAAATGTTAAAGATATGATAAAAGCTGCAGTGCAGGAGGTGTGCCTGAAGATAATGGGATCAGCAACTCCCACACCAGCATCAAGCGGTTCCGGTGACACGTTCGAACCAAAGGCTGCATCGACGCCTCAAAAAGAAAACGAAACAGAAGACCTTCATGATACATTTGATGAGGAGATGGACGAAGAATCCGTCAGTAAATTGGATGAACTGTTGTCAGGGTCTTCAGATGTAAAGGTGGAGGAGACTGATAGTGGTTTGTCTAGCGCTTCTGAGGCATTGCTGTCATTCAAAGATAGCAGAATAGGAGCTCGGATCTCCAACGTCACAGTCATTGAGCTATTTTCTCTGAGTGGGAGGAAGAAACAGAGTAAGACACCATTCCATGTCGAACAGGGGGACAACTCATTCAAAGTTTGCCACTGTTCTCAAGTTGGGAGGGCTGACTGGTCCACTGAAGTCTTGACGGGTCACGCTTCTGGAGCTGGAGACGCCACTTCTGATATCAAATGCATTGATGTTTTGACAAACAAAATTGACCCGAACTATTTCACTGTCGAAGAAGATCCTGAGGAGCTCAATTTTCAGGTAGGCCATGTCCAAGGCCCTGAGGGTGATTACCCGGTCTTCATCATAAGAAGAAAGTAAGGGATCCCTTTCACTCAGTCCTGTTTTGTGACAGTTTAACTGGACGTCAGGTGCTCCTTTCTAACTTATTTGGTTTTGGTTTTGTTTTATTGTTTTTTCTCATACTTTTAATTGTGTTCCTTTGACTGATGATGATTCTCGGCAGGCTGCCAAAGAAAATTACCTCTAATGTGTTCACATTGTATATAACTTTTATCGTAATGTAGCTGAAGTGGACGTAGCGTGTTGTTTCTAAATAACATACGTATTCTTCCTTTTTTTTGTTTCTCTCATACTTTTTTATATTACACTTTGATTTAAGATCGCTAATGATTCTGAAATGGTTGCCATAACTTGTTCCTGCACCATGTTCAGGTTTCTCATAACTATGATTGCGTTGAAAACCCTGTCTTTTATAATTGAACTGAATGTGGTTGAGAGAGACAAAATGTTTCTTGCCTGGGTTGGACACATTGTCTCTGAGAATTAATAAAAATGAATCTTTCTTTGGAAATGAATATGGGCTGTGAAGTTAGTTGAAATTCCCTAATTCCTTCAACACACCATCAGAGAGTTCACTTACACCTCATTTCACCTTGTAAAATTTTTGCCACACCGCTCTCGATCAACACCTTTTTTTAGCCCGTCCCGACACGTTTCTTTAGAAACGGTAGGAGCCGGGCTTATAGTCTTATGCCGGATGTTCGTTCGCTAGTGTGTACGCCGACTTATCGTTCACAGAGAAACTTCAAATTTGGAGGATAAACTCCTTTTCTAACGTAGAATCACGTACGGTGGCAACAATTTTCGATTTGTATCGCATTTTTGGTTTATGAAAATTTGTCTGTTCTTGCTTTTTGAGGTTAGGGTTGGCCGCCGCGCGCACACCATTACCGTCGCGGCGCGCACAGGGACGGGCTCAGGTTAACGATTTAAATCGTAAGAAATACATCTGCTATCGGGCACCTCTAGGGAGACTTGAGGCGGGGGCCGAAGGCCCCCGCAAACGCCGCCGGCAGGCCAAGCTGGCCAAGTCCCCCTGTCGAACCGAGGTGCCGGTGGAGCGGAGCGGAACTGGCACCGAGGTTGACGGAAGGGACGGGCCAGCTTGTCTTGCTCGCATATGGTGCGTTGGTGCGTGCGATAGCGACAAGGACAAGTAGAGACGTTTCGAACGCAATCCTGTCGACGCAGATAATGACAAGGAATTTTTACAAGGATCGCTTTAAACCGCGTGAATAGTACATGCACGTTTTGAAACGCATGGTGTGCACCCGGTAATTACACTTGAAAAAGTGTGAGTGCAATGATTTGTGCACACCATTGTTTTTAAAACGTGCATGTATTATTCACACGTTTTAAAGTGTGTGAATATCTTCGAAACGTGTGAATAGACACACATTCTGACGTCCCAATGTGTGCGACACTTTATTCTCGCATTTCGAAGTGTAGACGTACTGTCACTGTTGCCAGTTTTTCCCATAACATCTTGTAATTTTCAGAGGGATCGACTTCAATTTATGCAGCATCGGACTAGAGGAATGAAACACAAAATAGCATACAGGAGTCTCATGAGTCTTCTGGTGCCGTAAGTCCAGTCTTAGGCAGTAGTGGAAGCTTTCCTAAAAGAGATGTGCGCCATTGGAAGCCCACCAGGAACGGGCATCTAGGTAGGTAGACACGTTCCCTGATATGTCGCATTTACTATTAGTGAATTTATATCGGCACTAACGCCGATTTCCATTTTTCCAAACAGCTCCTCGTATTCCGAGCGCTGCTTCAACTGGAGAGAAGGAGGTCCCAAATCAATCATCATCGCAGGTACCCGTCAACAGTCCAGTCCTTGGAACTGGCGGAGCTGTGCCTTGCCTAGAAGGGGTGGGCGCCGTTTCTAACAAGAATGCAGCGCGCCTAGGACTGGTCTTTTTGTGCTAATCAACTGAAATTCTAGAAAGGCGTTGTGTGAGAAGCTGAATGATCTGATTGTCCCGGACGCCAGAGAAGAAGCGAATTTCCCCGTTAGTGTCTAAAATTATCGTCGGATCGATCCGTCCAGCCTTAAACCCTTTTCATAAGCGTGGAACAGTGCGTGCAAACTTGACGGGGTATGCTGTCTATGAATACCGGTCACACTCCTCTAAAGGGACGTCGAATTTCATTATAACAATACCAGGTGTATCATTAGCCACGGGCAGTTTTGGTTTTAGGCAGTCCTGCAACGCACTATCTCCGTCTCTTTCTGGCTCGGCCAGACGCGTGAGACAGAAAGAGACGAAGGCTGTGCGTTGCGGGACTACCTATAACTAAAACGGCCCGAGGCTAATGATACACATGGTATAATTAAAAACGTATGTAATCGCTCTTTTTTATCCGCTTTTAAAACGCGCATTTTCTAGTCGTTTTGAGCCCATGGAATTTTCACACTTATTTACCAGCGCGTGCGCACATCTATGTTAGTTGATCGGTTGCGTTTCAGATCCACCTTCCACAGCCTGCGTAGTCTGTGCTGCCGGACAACTGCCGGATCCGGATCCTGGGGAGCTGATCACGACGCTGCGGCTGCCTCCATCCTTGGTTAGCAACACAACCTGTTCATCACCCTACTGCCCTGAGGAATCCGCGCGTCAGAATACATCGGTTCTCAATGCGGAGGGGACATACCTGCAGAAAGAGGGAATTGGTGGATTACAGCAGGCCCTCCTTCGTAGTGAAGCTTCTGAAATTACCCCCTGCAGGAGGCCGTTCATCGAAGGCAATTCTCTGGCTTTAGGCATTCGCGATGTAGAAAACTTCCCTCCAGATCCGTCAGTGTCTAATTAATTTTGTGCTGTGTGGGGGATTCAGAACGCACACATCTCAGGTGCAGAAGGTCGTATTTATCTCTGTAGCTGGAAGGCAGGATTCTGCCATAAACTCCAAAGACCTAGCTGCCATCGAAATTCCATTTGAATGCCGGCGTGCCCGAAACTATAGCGATAGAAGATGTGCCGTTCATGCTGCGAGGTATATTTGCTGTACAGCACCCTCGACTGTACAGGAATTCCACCTTTCAAAGTGCTGGACTCGGGCACAACTTTACGTGCTTCAGAAGAATCGGCGGTTAGTGGTACCTCCTAGATGACTGTAAACCCAAAACGGAGCAGATAAAAGGCACAGCAATTGTAAATATTGACTTATTATGTACACAAAATTTGACTAAACAGAGAATAATCTTATTCAGGATCCTATATCAAATAAGTTTTTTTTAACTGTAATTTTAAGTTAACTCATGTAACTAAAACTGAAGAATTCATGTAATGAGAAATTAAATCTTTAATGAAAGTTATATCAGTTAAAGTGCGATTAAGTTCTTTCATGTAAGAAAAGCATTTCAGTTTAGTCACATTCCATAACTCAAGTGTACTTCAAACATCTTTATTATTTTAATATTAAACAACACCAACGTTTTCATACAATTTCCAAGCGCTGCTTGTGTTTTTAGAAGATAAGTAAAATCTAAGTTACAGTTAATGTTAATTTTTGTTATTTAAACATGTTTGTTTAACTCTGTAAAGCACTTACGGTGTCATATGGTTTCTAACTTCAGTTAGCTTTCGTAACTAACTAAAATAAAAGTATAAGCAATATTACCTTGTAAACATTTACATCACTGAATCAGTTTTTCAATGCTTATTTTACTCTCACTTGCAATAAATGCCGTGAAATACACTTTCGTTTGAGTTGGTTTCCTAACGTAAAGCATTCCTTATTTAAACCTTGAATTTGGCCATGAAGGAGTCGAGCAAAAATTCTGGCGAGGTGATTTTCGGAGAGCAATAATTATCCCGGTCAGGAAAATCTATGTTTGGCGTTTAAATACGTCGTGGGCGGTGCGGGCTGCTCACAGGCTGAAATCCTGAATTTAAACATTGAATTTTAGCATGAAGGAGTTGAGCACAAATTCTCGCATGATGATTTTCGATGAGCACTAATTAAACCGGTCAGAAAAATTCACTTTTGTCATTCAAATACGTTGTCGGCGGTGCGAGCACCGACTGGTTGAATTCTAGCATTAAAACCTTGAATTTGGGCTGGAAGGAGTCGAGCACAAATTCTAGCGAGGTAATTTTCGAGAAACACCAATTAAACGGGTCGGGAAAATTTATTTTCGACCTTCAAATACCTTGTGCGCGGTGCGGACGACCTCAGGTTGAATTCCCGAATTTGAACCTCGAATTGGGGCATGAAATAGCCCAGCACAATTTCTGCCGGAATGATTTTCAGAGAGCACTAATCAAACCGGTCAGGAAAATCTATTTTCAACTTTCAAAAACAATGTGGGCGGTACGGCGGCCACCTCTGGCTAAATTTCTGAATGTAAACCTTGAATTTCGGCATAAAGGAGTCGAGCACAAATTCTGGCATGCTGATTTTCGGAAAGCTCTAATAAAACCGGTCAGGAATTTATGTTTGGCGTTTAAATACGTCGTGGGTGGTGCGGGTTGCTCACAGGCCGAATTCCTGAATTTCAACCTTGAATTTGGGCATAGAGGAGTCGAGCACAAATCCTGGCATGCTGATTTTCGAAGAGCACTAATCATTCCGGTCAGGAAAATCTATGTTTGGTTTATAAATACGTCGTGGGCGGTGCGGGTTGCTCACAGGCTGAATTCCTGAATTAAAACCTTGAATTTGGGCATGAAGGAGTCGAGCACAAATTCTGACATGCTGATTTCCGAAGAGCACTAATTATTCCGGTCAGGAAAGTCTATGGCGTTCAAATACGCCGTGGGCGGTGCAGGCTGCTCACAGGCTGAATTCCTGAAAATCAACCTTGAATTTTGGCATGAAGGAGTTTAGCACAAATTCTCGCATGGTAATTTTCGAAAAGCACAAATTGTCCCCGTCACGCCAAGCTTACTCTGAGGACGATTTGATGAGTGGGCGGTGCAGCGTGACGCTAGTACCGACCATATTTCGAAACTTTTGATCAATTATTGAGTGTTTAGTCTTTGAGCAGAAATTCTATGAATTGGCCAGGTGAAAGCACTAGTTGAGCACTAAATTCTTTCCTAGTTTCTGAATTTGTGCTCGTGTGGGTGGTGCTTGCGTTATTCTAGCACCGCCCACTTTAAACCCGTTCTATCTCCTTCAAATATTGAGCACAAATTCTAAAAATTGACTGGGTGGTAGCACTAATTGAGCACTAAATCCTGGCCAATTTTTAGATTTTGTGCTCAACTGGGTGGTGCTAGCGTAACGGACCTCAGTTAGCGATAACCAGAGCGGGGAAGCGGGAGAAGAGGCAGGCGGAAGGGCCGCTATCGGGATGCCCGGGGGGGGGGGGGGGGGGTTGGAGCGGCGCGGCACGAAGAATAGAAGAGGAGAGGGAAAGAGAGAAAGAGGGAGGAGGGCGCGACTGCGGCGTGGTATAATATTTCTGAGTGCTCGCGTGGTCATGTTACGGGACGGGAAGGGGGGGGGGGGGGCGGATGCTGCGGTTGAACCACCACGAGCAGTGGAAACTTCCGATATGTTGAAGTGCGAACGTGTGTGTTTCGGCCGCGGGGCAGAGCTTGTCTGTCACCGAGGGCGAGGGCGGTTGCGTAAGGTGTTTGTCGTGGGGTGGCCGGAGGCTGGAGAAGCCACTTTACCCCTCCCTTCCCCGTCCGCCCCACGACTGCACTATTTAGCGCACGGCTCGCCCTGAACTAGGGGCCACTCGCATAGAAGACCCGCAGCGGGAAGCTCTGTCCCCCCGCATCGGGACGGTGAGTGTGTGTGTACGGAGTATTAAACATTTGTCGTGAAACCCTGGTGTGTAAATAAACCCCTCCATAACCAATCTCGAATCACGAACGCTACAACATAAGAGTGACAGTAACAGTCAAAATAAAAAATTCTCCTTGCTCAATATGTAAGGCAATGTGCCCTTCAGTAACTAAAAAATGAAGAAGAACAAGTAAAGCAAAGATGAAATTTCAGGTAGGTCTGTGGTTTACTAGTACTTTGATGGAAATCTTTCTTGTAAATGGAGTGTAATTTGAAAATATTCGTTAAATACATGCATTGCTTTACGTAAAGGAGAACATTGGCCGGTAAAACAAACATAAAATCGGTCACGTGGTATGCATCCAGACCCCCCCCCCCCCTCTCCCCCTTCCGTGACTAGCCGTGGCCAAGGGGCCGACCCCCCCCCCCCCCCCCCGCCTAAAACGACCACGTGGTTTTTGAACGGCCCCTTTACAGTAGCGTCTGACCGCGCCTATCGTACCTCATCCCACAGTGTGCCCCCCCCCCCCCCCCTTCAACCTGCGCCTGCCAGTATCGCACCAGCCACGAGCCGCGCATTCCCTTCGTAACACAGAGGTCCCCCCCATCTCTTCGGAAATCCGCGCCTGGCAATGCAATCAAATGCACCGCTTACCACGTTACATTTTATCGGGGACAGCCAGCCTCCGTCAGCATCTGGTTGCTAGGGAATACCCAACCCCGCTATCACAGTCCAACCGTGTGCGCCGCGCACTTCCTTGACGTCAGACCGGGCTAGAGAGGCAGGGAAGTGCACGGCGTACTTATTGCTGCATCTGCCCTCCACTGACTCAGTCTTTCAGAAGTACGCCATGAAGAGTCACGCCGTGGCCGCGCTGCTGACCCTGCTTCTCGTTGCGGGTGAGTGTGAGGTTACTGCACCGCCTCGCGTTGCGTCAGGCCTCCGGGAAGTTACTTGGGATGTTATTTGCCAAATCGACACATGGTAAACCCTAGTTCTCGGATTCGGCTGCAAATTTGCCAAAGACCCCAAATCTGAACGGATTTTGAAAAATATTCAAACATTTGGATTAGCAAATTTGGTTCCCCTCGTTTTGAGGAAAGTGTAAGTACTCTATGATAGATTTGAAGGAGAGGTATTAGTTATTCGTAGCGCATTCGTCAAGCCACGCAGACGAGGTATTACAAATTACAAATAATACTGACCCGCTTTGCTCGCTCGTGTCATGTTTCGCAGTGAAAGTAGTGGGACTAATTTGCATCTGCCCGTCATCTTAAGGATGTTAAATCCATAAACAGAAGGCACACAGACCTGAAGAGAGCGTTCAATAATTACCGTAGGGAAATTTTCGGAATATTGGACCCCTCCCTCCCCATATGTAAGGGTCCGAACCTACCCGTCATATGGAACGAATGCACGCACGCAAGATATCTCGCCGCCCCCTCCCCCTCTCCCCCCTCTCTCAATGCCCTTACGTAATTAATGAACGCCCCCGAACAAGTTGCCCATCCTCGGTTCAGCTGCGCTCCACCGGCACTTCGGTTCGACAGGGGAGCTGAACTGGCTACTTTCGCCTGCCGGCGGCGTTTGCGAGGGCCCTCAGCCTTTCACCTGAATACGTCGTCTGAGTATACGACCTTTATTCGTGCCGTAACGACATACTCGTGTGACGAATAAATCATTACATCAAAGCAAGTGGAAGAAGACACACTTTTCTAGCTGTTGAGGAGACATACTTTAGGTGACGGCTTGCGGTCCGACGAGTTATTTCTTTTTTCACATGAAGCCAGAGGAGTGTCGTAAAGTGGCGACGTATATTAGGAGGCCACCACAATTATACGTATCAGCCAGCATCATGGGCTCCGTCTCTGTACATTGTTTCTGTCCGCAGGAGGCCTCCCTGCAGACTGCACGCTGACATGCGGGGACAGCGAGTTCCGCTGCAAGAGCGGAGAATGCATCCCTGTGATGGACAGGTGCAACGCGGTGATGGAATGTCCCGATGGGTCAGACGAGGGCGTGCCAGTGTGCAGCGGTGAGACGTTGTGTTGAGGTTGTCCGCGCGGAGCTGCTTATCGGGCAGCAAGATTGATTAGGGTTCTTAACTACTTTATCAGCTGATTTCCAGACAACCAGTTAACTTTGGTTCTAAGATCTAAACTTTCGTTGGGAGAACTATCGGTTAGCTGCCCCCACAAAGAGGTGCATTTCAGGAGCAAAATATAGGAAATAATTATTTTTCCCCCCGCAACGCGCCTCTTCGTTGGAGTAACTGACTTTTTAGCCCGTCCCGACACGTTTCTTTAGAAACGGCAGGAGCCGGGCTTATGGTCTTATGCCGGATGTTCGTTCGTTCGCTAGTGTGTACGCCGAATTATCGTTCACAGAAAAACTTCAAATTTGGAGAATAAACTCCTTTCCTAACGTAGAATCATGTACGGTGGCAACAATTTTCGATTTGTATCGCATTTTTGATTAATGAAAATTTGTCTGTTTTTGTTTTTTGAGGTTAGGGTTGGCCGCCGCGCGCACACTATTACCATCGCGGCGCGCTCAGGGACGGGCTCAGGTTAACGATTTTAATCGTAACAAATACATCTGCTATCGGGCACTTCTAGAGAGACTTGAGGCGGGGGCCGAAGGCCCCCGCAAACGCCGCCGGCAGGCCAAGCTGGCCAAGTCCCCCTGTCGAACCGAGGTACCGGTGGAGCGGAGCGGAACTGGCACCGAGGTTGACGGAAGGGACGGGCCATCTTGTTGTTGCTGCAGCTTACAAATAGTTCCCAACAAAATTTTAGTTCTCAGAACCAAATTTACCACTTGTCTGAAAATCGACTGAAAAATTAGTTGCGAACACTGAGAAGAATACTTCTTCTCAGTGTGACACTAGGGCTGTGCGAACTGTTCGAAATCGAATGGAATCTACGAAAAGCTCGATACGATTCGGTGGCAATTTTCCCTACTTCGGAACCGAAATATTCGAAATTTCGAATCTACAGTTGTTCGTCTGCGAACATTGGTTGGACTGTTCACATCGTTTTTGAAAGCCGCGCGCACAGAGTTTCTCATCATCGGCGAGCAAAATTTTCTTACGCTGGCCATCGAAAATTAACTAAATGTTCCTTATTTGTGCTCAATAAATATATATTTTTTTAAATGAAGAAACCCGACGAGATTTGTCTTCTTTTACTATATTGTTCGCTTATATGTATTATATAATTTTTTTAAAATACGGTAACTATTCCTTAAAACGCATGGATAAATGAAATGTATTGGTTCGAATTCGATTGGACTAGTACGATTCGATTTGACAAAGTTTTGGAAAAATTCGATTCGAAAGTAAAATTGGTGATTCGCACAGCCCTGACACTTTTCTGCTGTCCCGTAGCCCCCAACACCACGCTGGCTATCGGTGACGTTGTCACGATGGTGGTGGGATACTCCTCGAACTACACCGGTATCCGCTTCCTGCTGTGCGACGATTCTGCGTGTAGCGGATTGTCAGTGAATGGCTCCAACCCCCAGGGACAGGTGTTGTCTCAGGCTGCAGCAGATTGCAACTTGGAGGGGAGCTCCTGTCACACGCTGTACAATTTGGTGAGTGCCTCACCACTCCTACACTTCACAAGATCCCTTCCCTAGGAGGCGAGCCATTGAACAACCGATTTTGACAAACACTATTAAAAGCAGGGGGACGCGGGAGAGCAGTTTTAGCATTATAGTATTACATAAATACTATACATGTACTATATACGTATACTATAAGTATAAGGGTGTCCCAAAAATCACGCCTGATCGATTTTGGCTGCCATTAAGCTTTCGAAAAGAGGAAGTAAGATCCCCAACGGTACCACTGACAAGTTACTACTGAACTGCACTAAACGGTGCTATGTATGTCCGAAAGGGTTGAATTTTGATTTAAAGCGCTAAACCGTTTCGGATTGACAACTCTGAAAACTCATAACGGGCTATGGAACCTATTTTCAGACTAAACATTGTCTAAAATTTCCGAGCACATTTCCAAATTAAACTTTATCTCTATTGCTCTGAAAATTTACTTATTGTCTTTATAATGTAGAGGTATAGAAGCGTGCACGGGTGCTGTACGAGTATTTTTCCCCTTGATTATAACCACTGCTACTGTCCCAATCAGAAATTAGACGTCTATAGACGAACGGCTTAAGGCTTAAGGTAATGAAAATCTACTGAAGTCAGTGCTAGTTTTTAGCCCGTCCCGACACGTTTCTGTAGAAACAGCAGGAGCCGGGCTTATAGTCTTATGCCGGATGTTCGTTCGTTCGCTAGTGTGTACGCCGACTTATCGTTTAAAGAAAAACTTCAAATTTAGAGGATAAACTCCTTTCCAAACGTAGAATCACGTACGGTGGCAACAATTTTCGATTTGTATCGCATTTTTGATTAATAAAAATTTGTCTGTTCTTGCTTTTTGAGGTTAGGTTTGGCCGCCGCGCGCACACAATTACCATATCGCGGCGCGCACGGGGACGGGCTCAGGTTAACGATTTTAATCGTAACAAATACATCTGCTATCGGGCACCTCTAGGGAGACTTGAGGCGGGGAACGAAGGCCACCGCAAACGCCGCCGGCAGGCCAAGCTGGCCAAGTCCCCCTGTCGAACCGAGGTGCCGGTGGAGCGCAGCGGAACTGGCACCGAGGTTGACGGACGGGACGGGCCAGCTTGTTTAACGTAGAATCACGTACGGTGGCAACAATTTCTGATCTGTATCGCATTTTTGAGAAATGAAAAAATGTGTTTTTGTTTTTAGAGGTTAGGGTTGGCCGACGCGCGCACGTTATTATCATCGCGGCACACACAGGGACGGGCTCAGGTTAACGATTTTAATCGTAACGAAAACATCTGCTGTCGGGCACGTCTAGGGAGACTTGAGGCGGAGGGCCGAAGGGCCCCGCTAACGCCGCCGGCAAGCAGAGTCCTGTCGAAATCAGGTGCCGGTGGAGCGCGGCGGAACTGGCGCCGAGGTTTGACGGAGGGACGGGCCAGCTTGTTCTTATAACGAGATATGGGAATGTCTGTCAAAGTCAACGAACGGTTATGAAGTTGTGTGCGGTATAAATAGGTGTACTTACCTGTACTTACAATCTACTAACGATTTGACATGGCCGTTTTGGAGCATTCCGTCCGATGTCCTCCTACTTCACGGGGGTAAACGTCTATGATAATGACAGACGTCCAACTGACGTCAATGCGTCTAATTGTACATGTCAAATAGACGTCAGTTTGAAGTATAATTTCTGACTGGGGCCAATGTACGGACGGCGTGCGTGCGTGCTCACCAAGCGTCGTCGAGTACTGCGAGCAGCCAAGTATTGAATCCGGGGCACTATTGGCCCTCAGGAAGGCTCACCACCAGATTCAAAAATGGAATTCCACTACAGTGCGCTTGTCAAAGTTTGGCAGTCATAAAGCGGGGCTAATTTATGACGAGTTTTCATTTTCACAGTGTTCTCAGTGCGCATCTTCACACGCTATTTGTCCTTGGCAGACGAAGCCGAATGGTGCGGCAGAGTTTTCCTCAACTGCACTCACCTTCCACCTGGAGCGTCGTGCTTCGGGGCTGGCAGTGTGGTTTGAGGACCACGCAGAACACGCAGTCACGCTACAGGCCTCTGCCATGCAGGCCACTTTGAGGGTCAGGCCGAACACGTGGCGGAATGAGCCCATGGGGGTGTCCATGAGTGTTGGTAAGGACCACCGCCATGCTTTAGGTGGGGCTTTCGCTGCGGGTGAAAATATGCGAACGTACACAATGTCGAACCAGACAAAGAGTGGTGGATCGGTTCGAAAATTTGTGAATAACTAGACAAAATGATTGCGATTCTGAACACCTCGACCACAATACCAGTGAACTCGCCCGTGAAAGAAAATGTCAGGGCAGTTCCTAATAGAAACCGCAACCGGTTTCGTTGTAATCTTTCTGGAAAATTCACAGAATTGCCATCTAATAACGGTAAAAGAAAATCTCGGATTTCAAGACGCCTTTCTCGGTTTCGGAGACCATCTCGTTTTCGAAAGAACCCCCTCGAAAACAGAAGAAGCGCCTCGGTTTTGAACCAACCGATTGCCTTCCTGCACTTCCGTCCTCTGCTAGTTCGGAATGAGTTAGAAAGTTATGGTCAGCTAATATCCGTTTTTATTCGGAACATTGACTTCTCATGTACCAAAAAAAAGGAGAGAAAACTGTCTGTAATGTGAGTTTCTGTACATTATTTCGAATAGTCCAGCTTTATTTTCGGTACTTTGTGAACTACTTAATTTAAATACGTAAATATCATGATATATCCAGTCGATGCGCAGCTCCGAGGCCACCTTGGTTCCCGATTACCGTTTTGGAATCAACATAATTTTGTAACTCGTTGCTCTGAGAAATGAATAGTCCAGATTCCCCTGAAACATCACGGCTAATTTCTAATGCGACTCTTTTTGCAGTATATGCATCCGATACAGCTTTGATCAATGGGACGACAGTGGCGGCGCGCGTTTACTACGACAGCCTTGTTGACGACATAAAATTTCTGCTATGCACGGCTACCGGTGCTGACTTTCCGCGGACCTGGCTCAAGCTTTGCAGCGTCATCAGGGTGGGCGGCTCTAACCCTGACGGAGCATTGCAGTTCAGCGCCAGACACAACTGTAGTCATCCGGACGGCCATCTATGTGGAGAGGAACTAGCTGGGGTGAGTGCAGGGTTCTCGCTTCTGTTCTATTTCGTTTGTCACTAAAAAATACTCCCCTCCCCGAGACTTCTTAAAGATACAGTGCACGCACTAAATAAATAAGGGCAATTTTGTCCGAATTTTCGTAATATTTTGCGTACAACCGAACGAGAAGATAATTTAGCTAGCCCTATTTTTTAGGGGAAAAAATTGTCTTCGATTCGGGATGCGAACAAATCGTACGGAAATTTGGATAGACCTGTTCATCTGAAATTCGTACCGTTTTGCCTTAGAATAAATTTTAAAATCAGTTTAAGCTGAAATTCTCAGTGAATAAAGTCTAAAAATGAACTAAAGGGACTGTAGGCTCAATTCCTCATGTTGTACTCGTTCTTGACCTCACACTTTCTCAATCTAAAAGGTGAGGTAAGAAGAACGAGTATTGTGGTCAGTGATGTGTAATTTAGTCATGTACTTTCATCTCATGAACGACAACTCAAGTACAACTCAAAATAGTATTTCCTAAAAGGAAATGATAAAGCGGTGATTTCATAATGAAGGTTTTTTCGAGTTATATATACAAAAACAAAAGATATACTACTAACGAGACTACAAAAATATGTGATGGGTGTTAAAGTCCCACTTTCGCGGTTTCGTTTTCTGAAATACGAACGTCAGTTGCGCTGAAAACTAGTAACTATGTTAAAATTCTTTGTGCTTTGTCATTTATTTTTGCTTACATGTTTACAAATGTTATTACTAACTGGAGCGAATTTTTAGCATTGAAAAACTTTATTGCATGTCGTACACCCTAGGGCTAATTATGTGCACACATTTTTTTTTACCCCCCTAGCAACAACTTCTGCGCTACCCCTAAAAAAAGGGAACTTATCACTAGCAGGCCGGGAAAAATCGCATACCTAGAACGACTGGAGGGGCCAAATTGGACCATGCCACATGCCACAATTTTCGCAGTTTCAAGCCACTTTATGCGTTTTTTTCTGTTGCTTGTTGCCTTATGATGTCCTCTTGTGTTTTAAAAAGTCACATGACATTCCCGAACCCCTAACGAGCCTCAGGGTAGGCAACCCTCACATGCCAGAGAACTCACAGCCCCCCCCCCCCCAAAAAAAAAAAAAAAAATGGGGGTGGCAGCATTTTCAATGCGAAGAAGACCCATTGGACCCTTCCGGCCTTCTAGTGTTATATTTTAAAAATTGACGTTTCGGACCCTTTCCGGTGTGCCAGGGCTGAAAAAACTTCATCAGGGGTGGGGCATCAATTTCCCTTAGAGAAATTTGATCCGAAAAATGGTCTCTCTCTACCATGGGGGAGGGAACCCCCGACTTTCCCTAGCCGCTGCCGTAGGGGTTGGCACTGCATTTGCGTAACATACGGACGAGGGCATCAATGATGCATCCCCTAACAAAATTTCAACAACTCGTTTTCTCTCCAGAGCCGAAAAACCTTCAAAAACCTGAAAAACTACCTCTACTTCAACCCCCGATTTTGCAGAAATAAATAGGGTTGGAAAGCGGTCCGCTCGAACCGAAGTGGGCCGACCTTCATTTCGAAAGTTCTTCACCAGAAAATGCTGTCCGACTAACGTTGCGCCGTCCACGAGAGCCGCAGTGAAGGTACTGCACTCGCTAAGACTGGCCCGCCTGTGTCTGGAACATTGCGAAGGAGGAGTGCAGCGAGTCTGAACGCAGCCAGAGCATGGCAGAGCAGCGAGAGCGGCCTCCCCCTCCTGCCCGGGCTGGGATAACACCCGGGAGTCCCTTTCACTGCTCTGCCATGCGTCCAGACGTGCCTTCAAATGTAGACCTCAATCCATGGCAGTCAAAGGGGCGTAGAAATATGGGAAGAGTTGCGCTAGAAAATGACCCTGGCGAGAATGACTAAATGAGGCATTCTTTCCCACTGGTCAAGGAGTGCATTTTTGCACACCTGCTGCTGTTCACAACAGAAGGGGGAACTGTGGAGTTGGGGAGTAGGTAGGTATGGCAGATTTAGATTTTGGAAGCATGTTGTACGAAAAGTGTGATGAATAGGGCACCCCTTGGGCTGTGAACAGGCGTACCCAGTCGGCGCCACATCCCTCCCCCCCGGCTCATTCGTCTTCTTCGTTCAACACCGTGGCTCAGAGTTGGCGCTGTGGCAGCTGGGACACCGCGAGCACGAGGTGACAGTGTCTGCCAGCACAAGACACACGGTATACAGGGTGAGACCAGCTGTGAATTTCCTGAGTAAGTACTAGTTCTCCATGCAAGCGTACATTGACTGATTCTTGATCTTCCCCCGCTGCAAAGAATTGTTAACGTGAGGGGGAAGGGGTAGATCACTTACATAGCAAGATTTAGGACGAAAAATTAAAAGCACTGCCCGTCCCGACACGTTTCTTTAGAATTGGCAGGAGCCGGGCTTATGGCCTGATGCGTCCTGTTCGTTCGTTCATTCGGACGTGTGTACGCTGACTTATCGTTCGCAGAAAAACTTCAAATTCGGAGGATAAACTCCTTTCTTAACGTAGTATCACGTACAGTGGCAACGATTTTCGATTTATATCGTATTTTCGATTAATGAAAATATGTCTGTTTTTGTTTTCTGAGGTTAGGGTTGGCCGCTGCGCGCACACCATTACCATCGCGGCGCGCACAGGGACGGGCTCAGGTTAACGATTTAAATCGTAAGGAATACATGTGCTGCGGGGCACTTCTAGGGAGACTTGTGGTGGAGGGCCGAAGGCCCCCGCAAACGCCGCCGGCAGGCCAAGCGGGCCAAGTCTCCCTGTCGAGCCGAGGTGCCGGTGGAGCGCAGCGGAACTAGCTCCGAGGTTTGACAGAAGGGACGGGCCGGCTCTTTTCTACATTTCTGGAAGTCCCAAAGCATTGTCTATCGCAAAAACATATTTCTTCGACCAAAAAGCCTAACAAAAAACAATAGGTGAGATAAATCGATGGAGAATGTTTCGCGATCGTGTTGCACTATGTTTCAGGCATTCTAAACATTGCTTTGGACCTAAAGACCACCATCCAGCGGCAGACCGACAGGGACCTGCTAGATCGGGGCTACCTGGTCCGCCTGGCGGGGGAGGGAGCACTGTTAGCGGTGGGGGAGGACGAGCAGCGGTTGGGGCGCTGGATGTCGCTGGCCGCCGCCACGCTCCCCGTACACATCAACTCTACCAGCTTCGCCCTCGCCACCAACATGCAGGCCATCGTCACGGCTGCCAAGGAGGAGGCGATCAATTCCAGAGAGCTCAAGACGGATCTCGTTAGGGACCACCTACAGCAGAGGGGGGCGCGTTTCTCGCTCGAGCTAGGGACCAAAATAAACACCACCTTTGGTCTGCTACACCAGGTTATGGGCTCCGTCAAGACGCTGGGAGATGACTTGCAGCTGCAAGCCGACACACTGGAGAAAGAGATCAACGCCACGGCGAAAGTCGACGACAATCAAAAACGGAAGCTAGAATTACTCAAAATTACTAAAATCTGGACAGATATCTTGCGTTGCATTGGTGCCGTGGTAAGCTTTATAGGAAAATGTTTAGAGGTTGATCCTGTGACGGAGATAGAGGGGAAAGGGGTGAACATCGCTGGGGATGTAATCGAAAAGACCGCGGATTGGTTGTCGAAACCAGTCGATGATGAAATAGCGGACCTGAAGGAGCGGATCGCCCACGAAAGCGAGATGATGAAAAGGTTCCAGACCATCGTGCCTCTCCTGAACGCGAGCCTCGATCTGGTGCGCAGCCTGGACCGAGCCAAAAGCAGCAGCATTGACGTCATGAAGTGGCTCTCAAGCCCAGCGGTGATCCATTTCAAGTCCAACCTGATCCTGCTCTCAGCGGACAACGTCGGGGCGGCGCTGGCCGGGTCGAACCTGTATGAGCTCTTCACAGACGTGGCCCACAACATTGTGTCCGCCACAGACAAGGTGGAGTGGCTCGCCAGCCAGAGGATGGTCGTGGACCTGGTGACGCCCGGCCTCTCCGACCATGTCGACTCGGAGGAGTACCGGCCAGCCATGCAGCAGATGAGGGACATCGTGGGCGAGAACGTGGTGATAACAGACTGGAGGACTACGCTCCGCAGCCTGCAGCTCTACGCCTTCCCCTACTGCTCGCTACTCGCAGCCGCCAACGCCGAGCGTTGCATGGTGAACAGGTCCGGAGCTGACCTGGTCAAGTGCGCTGAGGGCTTCTACAGCGCCATCCTGCCCAAGATCGCCCAGGACCAGTACAATATCTTTGAGAACCGGCGGTTCACTGAGGTCTTCAGCATCAAAGAAGACCGGGACAATGCGTTCATTCGCTGGTCCCAGAAGGGCTTCGGAAAGCAGATCGCCGACGTGCTGGCCGGTAAGCCGACCGTGCTGCGGGCAGACATTCGACAAGGCTTTAAGAACGCGCACGCCGTCAAGTTCAACGAAGTGGGGCTTCAGTTTTGGCACGAGAACGCCTCGGTGCGGTCGGACATTGAGGGGGCGCTCGGAAAATTCGCCATGTCGTTGACGCATATGGGCAATTCGCAATTCCGATGCGGCCCGAACAAAGTGACCTTCTCGCATCGCGTCGTCAACATCACGTACTCCTTCATAAAGACAAACGGGGTACCCATCTGGCAGAGCGACGAGTACTCCAAACTAAAGAAGGGCGACAGATTGCTGAGCCCGTACGCCTTGTGGACCGTTCAGCTGCTGCCTCTTCACAACAGCGCAGCAAACTTCTCCACGCTTGCCAAGTACGCCTCGGAAGTCGACATGGCTCTTGTCGGGGAGGGCTCTTACGTCGAGAACGACGAACCATGCTCCGGCTGTGTATGGGACTCTATAGAGTACGTTGGCAAAAGGTACGTTTCATTTCGTAACGTAATCCTGTTGATAAAATACCACCGATCAGTGTAGGAGGAAGTCGTTTGCATCTACGTGCCAGGATAGGATTATTTAGGCAGCTGTTAAAAAGATCGCCTGTTTCGGACATAACGGCTTCTGATCGTTTTCTCTCTTTCAACAGTATTAAAATAGTCGAACATTGTTCTTTGTATCACCATTTCGTTCGCCCCGGTTCAGACTACCATAGTATGTTTTGAAATTTGATTTTGCCGTACAATTGACGGATTTAAGCAGGAAATAAACGGGCTTTGGGCATTCTAGACAAGTTTGGTAGGTGACCCCCTCAGAAAAGGATGAAGATTTCTTTAATGGGTTCCTTTTGTGAATATAAAAAACTATTTCAATTTGGAAAAAAAGGGTGAATAGCTCTTTTTAAAGTATCTTCTTCGAATTGCGAAGTACTTCCTTGTAAATTACAAAAGTAACTGAGGGTCATAGGTTATGACAGGTCGCAATACAAAGCCTCAAAGTTGTTCTCAGTGATTTGACAGTGTAGTCACAAGTTGCCATTTTTTGTTCTCAGTTCGGATGCGCAGACATCCCGGCTACTTCTTAGCAGCAGCGCCAGAGGCGTCTCTTCGTTTGCCGCACCGAGGGCAAGAGAACAGCTTCGCCATCGCCATCCCAACGATGTTCGCAACTACTAAAACCTGACATATTAAACGTTTGGATTTATTTCGTCAAGATGAAATAATAAAGAGCCAGAGTGCCGCTTTTGGAAGGGGAGAGGTACTAGTTCAGCCAGAAAGCAGATGTAGCGAAGGGGGTCGGGAGGCAAGAAAATCACGCCCTTAATAGCCAGTATTTGAACTGTATCAGGCAGGCTCCGAAATATGAAATTAAATCCACGTAACTCAGACTCTAAAGCAAAATTACTGCATGTTCGGACAAGGCGTTGGTTTTAATAGACAGTTCTTTCTTTGCTGCACTGATGGTGACTCGCCCACCATGTGGCTTCTTTGAAAGTTGCGGTATGGTTGTGCCTGTTTCTGCCCAGTTTTCTCTAGACGGTCTTCGAGATAGCTCAGAGGTAGCTTCTTGAACATTGTGGACAATAATTTTCTTTATCGTGCAAAAGCGAACCCACTGAAACATTAGTACCTCGGTACCCTTACTGTTTACTCGCAATTTCGGCATTTTACCTCTAACGTTTGTGACATCATAGCTTAAATACCTTACCTGTATGTCATTTTATCTGACTCTTTTTGCTAATAAAAATTTTAGCAGTTTGCCACTGACCGATTGAATTTTAGTGTCGCGCACCGAGTTTTTTTTTTTCTCCACTCCCTGACAGTAATTTGAAGCATATCCTATAACCCACTACACAACGACACGGCATCGACAAAGCGTCAACGAACGATTTGCTTGAATATTACTGAAAAAAGACTATTCAGATGCGCCTGCTGACGTCACTGGAATTGGCCAAGGTAAAGGGGATAACTTGCACTGACTTACAGTGCATGCGAAGCGTATTTGATACATCAAAAAGGGCGCTTGCACATGTGCAGTGAGATGTGTAGTGATGATTGCAGTGAGTCAGCCTTGGTGGCTGAGCGATAGCGAAGCTCGTACTCACTTGGGGCTGAAAAAGTTTGTCTGTCTGGGTGTCTGTCCACGTGATATCTCGAGAGCGGTTTCACGCACAGGAGGGAGAACGAGGGGGGTCTTTACTAATCACCAAGAGTAAATTTATAACACCAACAGTTAGGGAGTTCAGCGAACATTTTGGGACAGAACGGAGGGGGGGGGGGGGGGGGCAGCCTTGAGAATAGGATTTCGATTCAAACGATAATGCATAAATAAATGGATAAAATAACCGCGGGGCTTCACACGGTCCACTCACAGCCACCGGCAGTGTTTGGCGTGCTGATTCGAATCGAGTCGCGGTTGCGCCCTCAAAAGCAGCCCTAGGTAGTGTGCGCCAGGCGCGGAACAGTGCTTTGCGGTGAGCGAAGCCTATAACGCCAGGGCGTGGACTGGCGTACAACTGCAGAGTTGCTCAATGGATCCGAATCTTTGCCGCCTGGCCAAAGTGCCACGCCAGGGAAGGGTATGCAATGGAAGCCTTACCAAGACTAAACCTATGATGTGGCCAGAGAGAAGAGAACCACTCTTGTCAGATTGGGCGCAAGTAGAGATTCACCCGTTTTGCACCTCGATTTTTCTGACCTCATCGACATTGAGTCGATCTCCCCCTGAGACTCCAGGCTGCTCCGCGGTAAGGTCCGGCTGTCGGGTCTCGTCGCGCGCCATGCAAGATAGCGCGGCACTGCTTGATCAGCAAATGTCGCTGCCGGGCTCTGATGCGTTCGCTGAGCCCGAGCGGCCGGGCCGAACCGAGGACGGGCAGTCGCGAACACGCCTCACCTGAGGAAACTACAAGCACTCGCCGCTAGACCAAAATTGTATGCAAATTGTTTATCCAGTGTATCCAGTTATTCCTGTGAAATAGAAATTACCACAGACGTGGACCTACAGTACAATTCAATATCCCCATCCCCCCGAAACAAGAGACCAGCAGCAGTGTTCAGTACGGCAATGAGACGCGAGATAGATGGCGTGATTGACGGCAAACCCGACCTGAAATAGTCGAAGAAGATTCTGGAGCGTCCAAAGGTCAATTTAAGTGAATCGAGGTCGTAGTTGTAGTTGTTGCATGGTCGATTGTAGCTCTTCACGTGTCAAACAGAGACATGAAAGACTAGGCCCTTTTCGTTCCTGGTTCTACAGATCAGGATATACTTCTCCATTACAGATAACAAGCTGGTCCGTCCCTCCCGGCACCTCGGTTCGACAGGGCGACTTGGCCAGCTTGGCCTGCCGGCGTCGTTTGCCTAGGCCCCCGCCTCAAGTTTCCCTAGAAGATCTCGACAGCAGATGTATTCGTTACGATTAAAATCGTTAACCTGAGCCCGTCTCGTAGAACAGTGCGTGCAGAGATGGTTTTTGTCCGCGCGGCGACCAACCCTGACCTCACAAAACGAAAACCGAAATATTTTCATAACTCAAAACTGCGATACAAATCGAAAATTGTTGCCACCGCACGTGATTCTACGTTAAAAGAGGAGTTGATCCTCAAAATTTGAAGTTTTTCTGTGAACGATAAGTCGGCGAACACAAGTCCACCCGAACGAACATGCGGCATCAGACTATAAGCCCGGCTCCTGCCGTTTCTAAAGAAACTTGTCGGGACGGGCTAAAAACTGCCCTTAGACTTCAGTACACCTCTCAAAAACATCAGCGCTCAGATTGGCAGAACGATAGCAATGCCCTTACTGGTGTAAATGTGATCTTGATTTCATGATCGTTTAATAACGATCAGTTACCATAGATCGTAGAATTTACTGATACAAATTCGGGCACCTTACTGATCGTTTCTGATGGTATCGTTTTTCTAGCTGATCGTATTAATCGTGATGGTTTTCCTTCCTGATCGTCGTATGCGAGATCGTTCTCTATACTGATCGTTTGTTAAAGTACCGTTTTTCTTACTGATCGTAGTAATCGTGATCGTTTTGATTACCAGCCGCAATGCAGCATTTGAGATCGTTCTCCTTCCTCATGGTCGTTTCTAATTGTACAGTGGCAGTGCACAGCCCCTGCGAAATGTAGGGTAGGCCAGCCCGCCGAGCACCGGAGTGCGTTGCCGGCCTACCCTACAGACGCTCTGGCCGTGCCGCCGAGTTCTACAGTAACAGAGCATGGAGACGGCCTCTCAACGCGTAAAACCCGCCTGCAGGGGCCGCCGGCCCGGGGTCCTCTCCTCTTAAGTAGGGAAAGGAAGGCAGGAATGGTCAAGTATAGATAGCTGCCATCCTTTCCCTGTATGAATAAAAAGAGTGCAAAGAACAGTTCATACCAAATCTGTTATCGGAGAGGGGAAATTCTGGTGGAATATTTCTGAACACTTTGACAGTTAAATAAATAAAATATTTATTGAATTAGCATTGCATGAAAGTTCTTACATTGCTCGTTTCTGGAGAAGAAAAAAAATATCTTATAATTCTCAACTCACTGGGTGAAACACCAACAATTCAGTATAGTTAAAATAATTCACCTGCTTGTACGAATCCTGTGCAAACTTTACACCAATGGATTTACGGCATTCAATTAATGTGCTTGCCATGCTTGGCCCCTCCACATCACCGCAGTGCATCATGTGCGCCTTGAGTTATAAGGCAGTTTTGATGGCACCTGTACCATAAAGGTTTGACAGATTATTAAGAATAGCATTTGACTGAGCATGCTTAATAGCAGTTTCCAATTGCAGCTTACCAAGAACAGCGGCGACCTTCTATGGCTCAGCTGCTACTTTCCTCTCAGCATCAGCAAACGGTTAACTCTGCTCCCCCTCCAAGCTTCTCACACATCTTTCAGATCTGAACCACACCATCGCAGTCATATTCCTTGCAATGTTTTTCAGATCTAGTTTGTTTTGATCCAAGTTCTTGAGGAACTGTTTTTTATGGACACTGACACCATTTCCAAAGTCAATCTGTAACAATACCAATACATTAAATAAAGTTCAGAAATGGCATTGAAACTTGAAAGTGAAAATGAGGATCAAGTGATTCTTACTTTGCCTCTATGGTCTTCAACCAAAATTTCGTCTCTGTTTAGATGATTTAGCACTTTTCTGCAAATTGCCTGAATGTCTTCAGCATGCATATCTACGGTGTTATCTGAGAACCACGCAATACAAACCCAGAATGTGACTTCGTCTTAAAGAAATGAGAACAATAAAAAATTTAAAATCCTGCAAGCTGGGAAGATTCAAAGTTACCTCTCGTAGTTCCAGGTTTCTTCGTGCTTGTGCTTCTCTTAATGTCTCCTTTTTTTTTTTTGGCTGTCACTCTCATCCCATGAATCTTAAGGAGTGACATTACTTTCCATCTTCTTTTCAGACTTAGTGACAGCATTCTTCTGCTTCGACTTGGTGACGACAGCTTCAGATTTCCTTTCCAACTTATTGCCTTTCCCTTCACTTTTCCCTCCAGACATATGAACTTTTTTTGGACTAACGACAAGATAAAACTACAACAAAAAAAAAAAAAAAAGATGCAGTGAAACAAACACAAACCAAAGATATTTGAGAGTGAGGCTTCCTGAACTTTGTTATTTCTAAAACCAAACAAATCCATAGCCATCAAAACACGAGATTTAATTGGAAAGTGAACTGAATAGGAAAGATACACATAATTACCTTTCATGCCAATAATTTGATCTTGGAGATACTCGTTTCTCTCCCGCATTGCCTTTAAGTTAGCTTCTAGTGTCTTCACCCGATTCAGCAAGTCGGCATTATCATCTTTGTACTTAATGCGTAGATTGTTGGCCAATGCCAACTGACGCTTTAATTCTGACACCTCTTTCTTACAAGAGTTCAGCTGCACCGTCATGGCCTTATTATCATCCAGTAGCTTCCCAGTAGAGTCTTTCGAACCACAGTAAGAACTCTCACTTTTTGATTCGGAGTCATCTGGTATGGATAATTCATGAACAGGCAGTGTTGCCTCAAGATCATGATCACTTCCACTAACTTTGCCGCCATCATCTGCATCATCTTCACCCGTATCACTGCCCGATTGATTACTAAGGGGACAACTTAAGGAATTTTCCTAAAACAAAAAACAAAGTTGCTAAGTTCAGAAGCAAACTCTCAAGCAGCTTCATGAGTAAGCGTAGACGGGAAGGTACCCAAGTATTTATGCTGAAGAATGGGGAAGGAGAAACCAAACATACCTCAGAAAATAAATCCCTTACAACACTGCTAGCACCTATCTGCAAACACGAAACTCACATTATTTGTAATTTCAGTGCAAACATTAGGCTAAAAAAGCATAGAAGAAAAATGTGTAGTAACCTTAATCCCAGGGTTATCAGTGACATGAAAAGGTGATGTGGACTTGAGGTCAGGTGAAACTCCCTTGTGTTTGTTGGGAGTTGAAACTGAGGGTAAACATTTACTTGGGGTTGCATTCAGTTTACTTGGTGATGCCAATGAAGTCTTCACTTTACTTAGAGTGGCCTGCGGTTTGCTTGGAGATGCCAGTGGAGTCACACATTTTTTAGGGGACAACTTCAATTTACTTTCTGCTAAAACAGTAACCTTTTCTGGGGACTGTGCTTCATATTGGTCTTTACCATCACTTGATGAACCAACAGGATCAGCTTCACAGCTACCACCAGTAATCTGAGAAGTTTGGATTTTGGATGTATTTCCTGTACTGGCATTGCAAATACTTGGCTGCAAACAATATTAACATCAAGTTACACAGAAAAAAAGGTTGAAAAGATACTCTCAGAGGAAAATCATACCCACCTTAGTACATAAGGATGCCTCCATGATGGGATTAGACTCCACAGATTGTCTTAAGACTTGGCTGGCCCTTTCTCTAATGACTGGATCTCTTGCAGCTTTGTTAGTTTTCTTTTTCTGTGGTTTAGAATCCCCATTGATCAACTGAAACCAGAGACTAATTTAGAACAGACTTTAAATACCAAAAAAATTAATAGAACCATATTTGTGCGCCTCACTTCATCTTGAGTGTCCAAACAGGGTGAATGGGACCTTTTCCTAGGCGCCTTGGATGGGCGATGAGGACTTTAAGAACCCTTAGACGACTGATTCGCATTTCTAGCTCCAATCGAACGTTTCTACGAAGAAGGCAAGAAGTAAAACACATGAGAATACTACAAAACATGGGCTAAAGCCACAGGGTTAGATGAAGTCAAACATCTCCTGTCATAAAATTCAATACATCAAAGAAGAGAGGAACTGTTGTGATGAAATGGATGACACGGTCTGCGCCCAACCTGCAGCCATTCAAGTTATAAAATCTGTCGTTTCAAGGAATGTTTGATCTCCGCTTCGGCATTTCATTTCAATTTGAAATTATTTGTGTGTGATGTTTCTCACCCGCAGCCTCTCCGTTGGTTTCTTGACATCCAACATAGACTTCGCTGGCAAAGCAATAATCAGACAGGGCGGCAGTTTGATATTCATATCATCAGCCTCCTTGAATATGGCTTCCAAGGAGCCTGAAAAAAAAAACCAGATGAGTTTCATTATATTGCTGAAATGCATTCATAACGCTTAGCAGGTAAAATCACATTACACAACAAAGTGAACGTATGTTGCCTGACCGAAAGCAGTCAGCAGTATCTAACTGGGGTTGAAGGGATCTGGCGGGATGTGTCCAATAATATAAGAATCACAAATTTGGCGGGAGTCCAGGAGGACGATAGTTTGTTCCTTTCTGCAGCAGGTGTAGATGAAAGACGACACCACAGTGCGAGATCACGGACCGCATGTGGCCTCTAGCGTTCTCCAGCAAGGGTAATGTAACTTTGAATTTGATACTTAAAAAAGAAACGTTTCTGACACCAGAATCATTCCTACGGCGGTCACAAACCAAGACCCAAACCTCACCACAGCCCAAGCTCGTTGTGTCCACTCTCACTGCTCTGACTGTTAAAACTGATAGGTTAGAACACCGCATATATTAGTAACGGACATTTTACTTACTTCCATTGGCTAGGATTTTCGCCGGATAATATCCATCGTGGTTGATGTCCGAGCCAATAATGCTGCGTTCCCACTTCACGTCTATCGGTTTCACTGGCAAGTTTAACTTCGACTTCGGTGCAAATGGTTTTTTGCTGTCCCTGTATCGGATCAGGTCGCACCGAACCACTTTGTACACTCCGTCGTCGTCAAACCTCACAAGGGAGAACGGATTCTTCATGCCCAACCCTAAATTCAATCCAAAACTGGAAAGGTAATTGACGCCTACAGATAGCGGTTGGTCGGTTTACCGCTCCTCACAAAACAACTGGGTAGGGAGGGTGTGGTTACCAACATGGCCGCTAGAGGCGCTGGTGGAGTGAAAAGAAGGCCTACAGTAGCCTTTATTTTTCCCTAACAGTTTGGTTTTACAGTTCCACGGCCCGAGTTGAAAAGAAAGCTAAGAAAAATTTGACACTATAAGCGGTCGTATGTGACTCGAACTGAAACTCCATGAATTTACGGTTTGATCGGACGTACTCATCATTGCGCATGCGTCGTCGGTCTTGGCTCATAAGAAAGGCAACTTACTAAGCATAGTTTTGAAAAGTTTTGATTTGACTGAAAATGGTTCAAGAGTATTATTTTAACATCCGAATTTCATATTTTGGTATTTAAATAGTAAAATAACTCAAAATCACCCACAGTAGGTCGTTCGATGTACAGAGTATTACGTTTTACAGCCGTCATGTTTGATGCTCTGCGTGGTCAGGTCGGAGTCAGAGTTTGCAGGTTGGTTCTGCTTTGAAACATGGCCGTTTATTGAACTTGGGATCCCTTCCTATCTGTGAAACAGGGAAAACTTTTAGTTTACTTATATTCGCACGACTCGTGCAGTCGTGCTGCTATTAGTTATCAGCACGACTCGTGCCGATAGGTGACTCGTGCACGAGTCGTGTCAACTGCACAAGCTAAGCTATTCGCACGAGTCGTAAGCTTCAAAGGGGTACGACTCGTGCGGATACGCGTCGTGTGGTCTCACGCACGAGTCGTGTGTATTAGACGGGCTGAGCTGTTCGCACGAGTCGTCCATACGACTCGTGATTCTTACAGTGTGGTAGTTATGCACACCACTTAACTGTTACGACTCGTACGGATAAGCGTCCTGTGATATCATGCACGAGTCTTGTGTATGAGACAGGCGCAGCTGCTCGCACGAGTCGTTCACACGTCCCCGTCCCATCGGTTATTCGCACGACTTAATACTTAGAGCTTTTGCTTATATCACATGATTTCCTGATGATGGATACTGTAATTAAGGTGTAAGCTGTGGAGGTTGCCTGAAAGCCGAGTACGTTGTTTAAGAAAATTATATTTCCCAAAACATTATCTAGTCTAGTAACATTCTGTAATTTATGGGAGAAAAGACCAGTAAGTAGAAAATTTAACAAGTTTTCAGTAGAATCTTCCTTATTTTCGTCCCTGTAGTCGTATCGTAACATTTTGCAGAATCACAATTACTCAAAAAATGTAAGTAAAAATGCTGGTGCACATATATCAGTATCACACTTTCTGAAAGATTCCTCATTTCTTGTCAACTTAGTTTGAGTGCCTTCCAAGATAGTAGCAAGTAAAACGGGTGGAAGTACCTTGATGGGAAAATGGGATATGGCACAGATCTTACCACTCAGATAAAGAAAGAAAACAGGTTGTGATAGAGCCTTTTATTTCTCTGACAAGCCGTAGAAAAGCACAGGTCTTCAGCCTCTTTGGTGTTTGTAGCTGCCAGAACATTGAAATTCTCAAGAATATAATTTAAAAATCACATTAAATTAATGAATTTCTTTGGCTTGTCTTAGATAATTTTCGACCTTGATACTATCTGTCAATATGTTTCTGATACTTTAAATATATAGATAAATAAATAAACAATTACACAAATAAAACAATAGGAATTTTCTGCTTTGGCAAATCAAGAACTCCATTTTAATGCTGTCATGGAACATAAATCACCCTTGCGACATAAAATCCCATGACTAGGTCATTATGGGGATGAAATAAACAGAAAACAAGCTTAACCTTAAGAACTTCAGCCTTCGGTTACTCTTGGCCCAATTGGTCAAAAACATCCTAAATTACCGGGACATAAATACAATTATCTAAACCAAAAATAAATTAACATTAAAATCACCATAGGTCACAGACCAAAACACAATAACATACTTCAGGTAAGGTTTCAAAAAAAAAACCCTGCAAAATTCTGAAATTACCATAAAATAAATCAAGTATGGTGTAAGTCAGTGGTGCTTTTGTGGCTAAACCGAACTAGCAAAAAAAAGATGCCAACCCTAACAGAGGTAGCTGGCAGAACTAATTTAATGAACGGCGTATGCGTAAGGGCAGGTTCACATTGCGGGTTCTGGTTTCTCCTGTAAACAGCAATGGGTTACCATTGTGAGTTGAACATTCTATTTAACAACTTCACAGCTTCACCTGTGACTTAAAGTATTAAAACAATGGAATATACTATACTTACTGTAAGTGTGCATGGGGCAAATATAGGGTTCCTCATCTGCTGGCTTTCTTCTGTTGTCCCCAACACATAAAAGATGGTAGTACTCTCGGCAATGCTCACAAAGAAACATGTCCTTATCTCGAACTCTACAACCTTTTAGAGCACCACATTTGGAGGATGTAGCTTTCCACAGAGAAGTAATTATGGTTGACAAGTAGTGAGATGTTGGTTGGTCATTAATTAAATTGTGATCCACTTTTGCCACTGGCAGACTGGACCAAGGTTTGGTGGTGCAAATGGTGAGGTTCTTCAGTTCAACCATCTCTAATGGTTCTTGATCGTCAGAATCATCTCTGAAATAAATACGAAAATTCCAGAAAAATAAAAGTTGAACTAAAGTGAACAGTGGCACAGGTCATCAACATGAAAGTATTAACTCACATGATTTCATTCAAGGTGGGTTGTCCATTTCTCAGGAACTCCTTCGAAATCCAAGATCTTATATTAACAGACATGTCACCCAGACCATTGGGAAGAACTTTTCCAGTACAAATGCTGTAGCTCCACAAACATACAAAAAGACCACAGTCATAACCATTGGTTTGTACATAAGTGTTCCAGTCCATTGATTCCAGTCTGGAGGTCTTCCAAAGCACTGAATATGACTTCTCTGAACCAGCAGCCTCAGAATCTGCAAAATTAAGCATAGAATTTGCTTTCATATGAGCCTCTGAAGCACAAAAAAAAATTAAGAATGTACCACTTTTTTTTACCTGAAGATGCAGCAACAGACTAGAACTAATTGTTTTGCCTTGACACATAAAATCCAAAATTATTATTTTTTTGGTCTTCACCACAACCAAGAAGAGGATCCAGTAGTTTCCACCGACAAGACTTGGTACTAGGCACAGATCATTGTACAACATAAATTTTTGTTCCACCCTTTCAATTGTATGATGGAGACCGTCATTAATTCTACTCAGAGTACAACTGTCCATTTTAACAATTGACGCTTCTGTATCAGTAATGTATTGTTTCATACAGAGAGATACAAAGCAGTCCAATACACTATCAGTAAGCCAAGTGCCAATTTGAAGGGAAGCAAAGTCTGGTTTTTGTAGAGGGTAACCCATCACCGTCAACGTTTCTTTATTACCAACGGTCTCAATCTGTGTGTTCGTTTCCCGTTGTACTTTGGACACAGTTCCGGTGCTTTCTGGAGACACATCAATTGATTTCTCAGGTGGCATATTAGATTCCAGATCGCCATCTGGGTTATTTTTATCTGGGTTATTGTCATATGGGTTATCGTCGTCTGGGTTATTGTCATCTGGGATAGATACAAAGTAGAATGTCAAAATAAAGGTGATGCTGTGTACTGAAAAGACAAGTAAAAACCCATGGTAGTTTAGACACAGTACCGGTGCTACTTTCTGGAGACACATCAACTGATTTCTCAGGTGGCATATTAGATTCCAGATCGCCATCTGGGTTATTTTCGTCTGGGTTATTATCATCTGGGTTATCGTCGTCTGGGTTATTGTCATCTGGGATAGATACAAAGTAGAATGTCAACATAAAGGTGATGCTGTGTACTGAAAACACATGTGCAGAAGTACGTAGAAAGGTACACACGCACATCCTAAAACCAAATTAAAAGCTTGAATTAAATTAATTTGCTATTAAGAAAGGCTCGTTTCTTACAAACGACATATTTGAAAATGTACACCTGGATTATGGAGTTAATAATGATTAATTTTAAATTAATGAGCTACGAAGGAATAGTCAACTTAAAATTTAAGTCAGATGCACAACAACAGCGTGTAAAGAACCAGCAACATTGACGTAAACCACAACAAAACCATGCTATGTGTACAGGTGACCGACCAACCACCACAGGTAATGAGCTACAAGCGAATTGAGCATCAATCAAACTACAGGCAGCCACTGATTCGTCAAACCAGCATGTATGATAAGCATCTCAGCACATTCCATTCAAAGTCGTTCCACTGAGATCAACACCTTTACTCACCCAAGTCCTGACAAGGACTAATGGTCAGTCATCCACGTCAGAGGGCATATAACAGTGTCCAAAGGAAACACTGGAAGAGGCTACAAACAAACATCTTTTGTTATAAAAAAAATATTTTTTGAAACAAACATGAAGGTAACAATAATATGTCTCATAGTAAATATAGAAAAACTAAGTAAAATGAAGTGGAATCCATATGTTTGTGCCTCTTCACAGTATTTGCTTGCCATGAGATTAACTGCAAATATAAAAATTCATAAATTGAAGATGTGTAAACTCTAACAATGCACCTGAGTACATTCTTAATAATTTTGATATTTTATACATGAACTTACTTGGATTTGTTATCATCACTGACCCTGTATATGTGTTTACATGGGTGAACAATGTCTTTGCATGAGCATCGCAAGCATGCAAACTGGTCCGGACAGAAGCATGAGGTCGGGAGATTGCTTCTTATGATGCGATACACTTCACCATTGACAGTCTGGGATTTGACATGCCATATGCCACCGACTTGGCTCACATCAGATATAGGTATGGTCAGTCCTTGCTCCCGACGAATCTTTATTTGATATTTCTCAAGATCTTCATTTGTCCACAGCAAACCTGGGAACAGCAACAGGAACAGAGGATAAAAATGAATCTCTAAGGTTAAAAGATTCATCTCTCAAAGTCTACTCACGGGCTTTTTTTAGGAGGAATTGTATTGGTGTGACCTTTCCTCTTCCCACCTGAATTTAAAAATTACAAACCAAGCAATATGTAATAATAACAAAGAATGATAATAATAATAATAATAATAATAATAATAATAATAATAATAATAATAATAATAATAGAAGAATACTGCGCATGTTGAGTAAGAGGACTGGCAGTATCATTTTCAGATTCAGAAGTGGACCACCTCAAAACACATACATACATAATTAATTTCATTTTCATGTTTCTATACTTTTCAGAGGGAATTTCATAAGTCTTGCGGCTTTTACGTAGCTCAGGGTGAACAAATTAAACCGGTTAAAACCATCGAAAGCAGTGCCACCACCAGGGCTCTTACCCTCACATAATGAAATAAATCATACCATTGGACCGCACATCTGTAACAGTCTTCCCATATTGTTTGGGACGCCATCGGCCATCGGCGAGCAGTCGGCCACCCCAGATAGCGCCCGGGGAACACTAACCTCCCGGTTGGGGCCGTCTGAGGCCTCCTCACCTCCGACTTCTACACCTTCCCCATCAGCCGTCCAGGACCAGCGACCGGCCAGCCCGGATGGTGCCCCGATTGCAGTCAAGGTAGAGGCCGACGACTCGCCTCTGGCCGGTCCGCTCGACCTCAAGCACGAGGAAATCTCAATTCCATTCGACTGCTCCATGGAAGGCTCGGGCCACTCTTTTCTCCCCCAGCCGAAAATTCCTGGTACGGTTCCGGTTCCGGTCCCAGTTACGATTACGGTCCGGTTCCGGTTCCGGCCCCGGTTCCGGCCGTATATTGAAACATTCCGGTTACGGTTCCGGCCGGAATCTATCTCCGGTCCCGGCCGGAATCCATCTCCGGTTCCGGCTGGAATGTGTGTCTCCGGTCCCGGCCGGTCTGTGAGATTCCGGTCCCGGGCCGGTCCCGGCCGGAATGTGTGTCTCCGGTCCCGGCCGGTCTGTGTGACTGTTCCCGGTGAGATCGCGGGCGTCCCCGGCCGGTCCCGGTATGCATGATTACGGCCAGCTCTGAAGACGTTCATCCGGTCATAGCAAGCTGAAAGCGACATTGCGTACCGACCAGGCACCATGATCAAACTTTCTCAGATACAGAAGGACAGTAATCATAAAAACAAAAATCTTTTCATCATTGTAATTTAAAAAAAACAGTTTTCACTATCAAATGAATAAAATTAAAGTAAAAGAAACCATAAATAAGGAGGAAACAATTTTACTTCTTCTCCTTCTTCTCCTTAGGAGGCCTCCCAGCATCGTACATCTTCTGGCCAAGCCATGTAACAGCATTTGCCTCGAACTCCTTCTCCATTTCCTTCTCTGTCAGACCCCTCGTCTGCAGGCGTCCTTTCAGCATTGCTGTAGGGAACAAGCAAAGAGAAATTTCTCAAAGCAAAATTCTCAAATAAGCAGTCAAGTCAGAATGCCGACTTTGGCAGGTGTTGCTGCTCTTTTCTTCGTAGTGCCCCTCTCTGCCACTCTCATCTTGAGCCCCTCAAGACCCCAGAGGGCCTGAGCACAGTCTTTGAAAAAGATACTGTCTTTTCTTTGCTTCCTTATTGTTTTCTCCCAAAATTCTCTGTTAATATACGTTGACATTCCAACATAAACCTGGAGGACAAAACAAATAGTTAAACACATGGTACACACACACCACACACACACACAGAAACAAGAATTGTGATAAGCATGCATTTTAGAGCCCTACTACTTTTCTTCCACATTTCTCTTAAATTTTCTTTATGCATTCAAGAAGTGAAGTGACAGAAATAAGAGCAAGATCAGTAAAGGGGCACACAAACACCACCAAAACGCTAAATTTATGATAAATGTTTTCCTTACTCTCAATTTATCGCCCTCTAGGGGTCTGATGCCTTTCAGGTCTTCGAACACCCCCTCTGCACACCCTCAAGGCCCTCATCGTCGATGTCTAAAGAGGAAAAATATGGATTAATATTAAGTGTTGTCCCTACTTTGGCATAATTACATAAAGTTAGCTGTCCCTTCCTCTTCTTTTCATCAATTTGTCCATCTTTCAAAGAAGTGTTGATCCGTTCTGTTTAAAACAAACATGCAAAGAATATATTAAAAGAGAACAGGGTATTAATCTAAGACAAAAAAGAAACATTTACCTTCTACATCTTCATCTTCATCCGAGTCCTTGAACAGAGTTCTCGAAACTGAACTAGGTTCGGTATTCAGACCTAAGGATAGAAGACAGGCATGTAAAGAGCATATCCAAAAACACAAGATGCTAACTAAAAATTTATTGATTTATAAATACCTGGAGATTTCTTTGGTGGTTTGGATGCTGACACTGACCAATTTACAACACCAGGAGAATAAATGCATGACGAAGACTGCACTCGATTAGTCTGCTTAAGTGACTTTACTGGCGTGTTCCTATTGTCTTCACACCTAGATATTAACAGACAAGCATATAGTTTACAAAGATTGCTACTCAATCCTGACATCAGTACCCCTGCCTACAATCTTAATAAACCAAAGAAAACTACATCAGGAAAACTATTTTGAATCAAATACTCACTAGATGATTTCAGTTTGAGGAGCTGCTGCTGCAAATCAAGGTTTAACTCTTTCAGGAGTTCATTTTCTGACTCCATTTTCTTCCATTCCCTCTTAAATTCTTTCAGTTCGGCCCTAATTTTCCTGAGCTCATCTTCCAATTTTTCTTAATATGCATCTGAAAAGGCTTTTTCCTTCTTCAGTCGATCCAAAAGCACTGTGGCATCATCCTCGTCTCCATCATCATCATCACTATCATAGTCAGACTCTTCACTATAATTTTTAGTTAAACAGCGTGAATTATCTGCAATTCAAAAAGAGGTATGAAGACAATGTAGAGCTCTGTAAGTACAAGAAATTATAACAACAGTGGCTACTCACTGTCTTTTGCAGTGAAGGACTTTCCTGCTTTGTCAACTGAAGATTTCAATCCAGAATCATTATCTGATATATCAAACATAAATATGCAGTAATGCACTGAAGAAAAGATTGAAAGTATTTACAGCAAATTACTCAAACAACTTACTGTCCACAGCATAGGGATGAGAAGATTGAGATTGAGCACTACCATCTGTTCTGTCTTTAGGACTGTCTACAAAATCAGGTTTTTTGTTGAGACTGCTTCTTGAAGATCTTGGCTTATTGCTGCTCTCATTTTCTTGTGAAGTATCCTGCATGCCATCTTCAGAATGTTTTTCTAAAGGAGCATATATAGTATTAACTAAAGCACTGATAGTGAGATATTTGAAAGCATTTACGGCAAATACTCAAAGAACTTACTGTCCACTGCATGGGGATGAGAATATTGAAATTCAGCTCTATATTTTCTGTCTTTAGCACTGTCTACAGCAGACTGTTTGTAGACAGTACTACTCTTTGAAGATTTTATTTTTGCCTTCCCTGACACAGAGGTGGACTTCACCTTAACAGGACATGAAGTACTACTGTCATCTACAAAATGATTTTCTAAAAGAACAAACATAAGGAATGTTAATTAAAGCTCAGAGAATATATACAGCAAATTACTCAAATAACTTACTGTCCACAGCACTGGGATGTGAAGATTCATAATAAACACTACCATTTTTGTTGTCTTTAGCACTGTCTACACAAGTAGATTTTTTGTTGAGAGAACTGCTTCTAGAAGATTTTGGTTTGGACTTATCATTCCCTGCCACAGATGCAGAGGTTGACTTTACAGGGCGAGAATCTGAAATTCAAAATTGACAATCTTATGAAGTACAAGGCATAAAGCTGGCATATTAATTTGGTAGACACTTTGTAAACTAACTTTTGGGCATTTCTGGAGTATTTTCAATTTCATCTGGAGCAGGACCAATCTCTTTCTCTGGCTTACATGTACCTTCACTTAGAGATTCAATTCCAGATTTAGTAACAGAAGGTGGAGATTCAGTGTGATTATCAACCTCTCGACTCTCTGAAACTTAACACAAAGAAAATGAAGAAAGGTACGTAGGTTGAAAATATTAACCCATCCATATGGCAGACTTACCGTTTAGGCCTCTGGAAGTGTGAGTGGGAGGTACCACAGGGACACAGCTGTCTTGTAAATCACTCTCCGAGTTGCTAGATGATTTTGAGGACCGTTCTGCACAATTGTTATCCTTGTCTGCCTGAATAAGAGCCATAGTGTCTGCCATTCTTCTTTTTATAGCAGTTACTTCCTCATCCTCCTCTCCTCTCTAACAACTACATAAAATTCAGAATTGAAACAAAAGTCCTAAATAAATTTTCATGAGCTGTCAGGAAATTCATAATGCAACTTCTAAATTCAGTAGGACCATGCATAGTGAATCAAGCTCTCCTAACCTTCCTACGCTGCTTCTTTAAAGGCTCCTTCATAGGAGCCAATTCAGGTTGAGAACTTGACGGCAAAGGGAACGCTGTAGGTGGGATTTTAATTTTCAGCTCTTTTGCCTTTGCTCGTATCTCCTCTGGTGTCGCTGGTGACAGAAGAAGATGTCACATTAGTCAAGCATAATACGACACAGCCTTTAAAAAATAAACATAAACCAAACACTTGATTTTTTGCTCACCTCCACAAAGTAAAATTTTGGCTGGATAGTACCCGTCATGAGAAATTCCAGACACTTCATCATGGAAGCTTTTCTCCCACTTTACTTCATACGTGCGGTCTGGGATATCACTCGCTGATGCAGGATTAAAGCCTCTAATATCTACAGTTTAACAGATCTTTTTCCATCTTTAAATTGCACCAGTGACCACTTGATCATCTTTAACCTGCAAACAATAAATCAGATTAGAGGCAATGCTTGAAAAGAACATGTAACCCTCAAAGAAAAGACGCATGACTGTTCAATGTTTGGTTATGATTACACAATTTCTTTGTGAGAAACATAACACCTGACGGCAAAGTTCTCGTCTATATGTGAAGTTTCCAAATGTTCGTCTGAACCACAGAAGGCCCTCGGCTAGGGCGAGAACACGACGCATAACCTCAACTGTAAGAAGCAACTGCGCGAGTCCAGCACATACAGTTCGTCTGAGATTAAGAAAGGCTACTCCTAGGCAACTTTCGAACACTTCTGAACTTGTAAGACGCTTGTTGTAAATCTCGTGAGCAACGGCAACACTAGATTGGGTCGGGGACAGTAACATTGAGACAGTTCCGATAATAAGGCAAAGTTCTGTTCCCATAGGGTGCCGGAAAACACAAGACGAATAAAACTAAAGTTGCACTAATTTATGCTCCCTTTCAAATGTTGCGATACGTGTTTACTTACTCAGTAAGACGATAAATATTTCGAAAAGCAGTCCGCCGAAAGCCGTTACATTCGGTTGCTTGCCATTTACTCGCTACCGGAAGAGGGAAAAATAGTTCTCACCTGCTTCACTGATGCCAACTGCAACATGGAAGAGTCTCGATTTCGACTGCATGTGTCTGCCTCGTCCAATCTTTTCTACTTCAGCACCTTTTTTGTAAAGGAGAATGTGCTCACTTACGTTTCTTCCATAGAAGACAAAACCCACCGAGGAAGGGATCAAAGTCGTTGATGGAGGCTTAGGGGAACTGAAGACGTGGAAGTTTGCACAAATGCGAACATAACCGCTCCCTTCACTTGTTTCATAACCAAAATAAGCTTTCTTCACCAATGTTTTGTGAGAAGTGTTTTAAGCAGTTTCAGTGTCATTAACAGAGGTACGTAATATTTTGCCACAACTTTCAGCGTCTTTTTGCATTTAATGAACATTTAATAACAACCATAGTACCGCACGGTAGAAAGTAACTACTGCGTGAAGAGCGAATGCATAGAACCCTTATTTACACTAAGTGTGTTTCTGCTCGTTTTGAGATCAGCATTTTCACAGTTTAACTTTACGGCCTGAATCATCAGAAAAAAAGGTCTTACGTGATAAAGAACAGTTCTAATTAATGCAGTAACTCCATCCCAATAAATCTATGTAAAGGTTCCAAACTCACGAACTATTGTTATTTGTGAATTGTTAAGTGCTTTGACTATGTAAATATGTACTTGGGGTCGTACAGTTAACTTAGAAGCCTGTTCAGGTCATAATATTTTCATCTGTTGACCAATGCAAGGGCCTGACATGGATTTTAAGATTTCTCATCTTCAATTTGTCTTTTGACGTTTACAGATTACAATTTTTGGAATGGATAATGACAATGTACCACAAGATGGTAGAGCCGTTCAACGAAGGAAGAGAAATTACAAAGCATATGGAGATCCAGGAAACGAACACATGCCAGCTCCAAGGGCAACTGCTTGGCGACACCAGTACCAAACTGAGGCACTGCCAGCTAAGCAAGCTGTAAGTTTTCTTCAGTCTCTGTTGATCATGTAGCACTGCCTGCTCTTTCCTTGTATTGTAGACAAGCATACCTATGTTCACATATCAGAGGAATGAAAATGGCTGGCCTCTCTTTTGTAGAAATCTTCTAGTTTGCGTGGAGGAGGCAGAGATCAAGATGATAGTGCAGAGCCAAATGTGGCTCCTGATGTGAGCCATATGGCAACTGTACCAACACAGGCTGGTCATAATTTTGACATGGTACGAGTATTTTTTGTTTACCTGTGGTGGATGTTATCCACTGTATTAATTGTATACTCACCTTTTATTTTTCATTACTTTCTTTTCCTTTTCCAGTCCAGAGAGAGTGACTTAGAATCTTCAGATAGTGATAGTCATAATACTCCATCAGATTCCACATATAGGCATCACTGTGACATTGATGTGTTGTGTACGGCTACCAGCGCCACCAACTGTGACTACTAGCGCCACGAACGGCCTGAACCGGCACTAGCCATTCCGCCGGCCCGCTCCGGGCCATCCACGGTCGCCACTCCTGGCCTGACCGCTGTACTGACCGCTGTACTGTTAGATGGACAATAAACCAGTATGATTTGTACCGACGTGTCTCCCTCGGCAACCTTTCTCAACCGACACGTCCGGATACAACAGTGGCGACGAGAATTCGAAGTCAAGCGGCATCAACAGCATGTGAGGCGCCGTGTTCGGACCGACACCCAGCGCGCGAAGAGCAGCCGGGCGTGCCGACGTTTTGGACGACGCATCCGCGCACACATCGCAACGCCGACAACAGTCAGCGGCAAGAAGTCATCAAGCCCACTGAATCACCGCATCGCAGTGGCAAGAACGAAGTTTTCGTCGAAGAAGCAAGAAGCTGGATTCGGACCCAGACGCACCGAGGGACAGCGAGGCCGAGTCTCGGACGCAGCCTGCGTTCGCACCTCGCCAGCCAGCCGGCACCGGGTGGACAGCAGACGACGCATCCGCCACTCCGGGGGCTGTGTGTGCACCGAATCCAAATCAAGGAACTGTCTCCGAATCTGTCACTGAGAGGTACTGTACGATCCAGGGTCACTGTCTAAACTACCATCATCATGTGCTCCACTGAGGTAAACTTTGCGTGCCCGTTCACCAATGTTGATGAGCGACGTTTTGTGCCCCGCGCCATGACGTCACGCTGCGATCTCCGACCGGAGGCGAGCAGCTCGGGTAGATTTGAGAGCTTTGACCAGTACAAAGGCCTAAGTGAGATTCGAGTATCCAGAACCACATCCACGCAACAACAACAACACTGCAATGTTGCTGGTCCACACCTGGAGACCGACACCTCCGTCGCGACAGACCGAGGTCGGGCAGGGAGGCCAGCCGACGAGCGACAGCGCCGCCGTCAACGACGTCACCGCAGGGTCCATCATGCCGCGTCCATGCTTGTTGTGACCCAGGAAGGGCGACTGCCACCCACACGCCAGCGCCGTGGTGGGGCCCGGCAGGCCGGCCGGAGCGACGACGAGTCGCCGGCTCACCAAGCAAGGCAAGTACACGGCGGTCCAAGTGTTGTGTTTGTGGATGGACAATGGAACTTTTCGTCAGCCATGGTCGAACCTAGACCATGCACCGCCGGTGGGTCTCCGACGACGACGCCACGTCCGTCCGGGACAACACGACCCAACGACGCGGGTACGGGGATTGGCGCAGCGCAGATGCAAGATGGGCTGCCTATCTGCCAGGCGGAGGGAGATTCGCCGCGCCCACCTTTCCTCGAGCAGAACCGAAGACGCTTCGTGACTGACGAGAACAACGACAGACTGAAGTTAGGCGTTTCGAAGAACAACTTCGGAACCGCAACTTCGCCGGTAAGGGTTTTGCTGGTACCTCACGCCCTTTCTAATGCCATCGGTACGCTCCTAGGTACCCAACAGCACCACGGCGACCAAGACGCCCATGCCGAGGCTCTGGAAGACGCCGCAAAGGGCCCAGCAGACCCGCACATCAAGACGTCCAGGGACGCCGGCACAGCCAGAGCCGCGCCAGGACGCCGTCGAGGCCAGGACGCCGTCGACGTCGACAACACCGTCCAAGAAACCTCTCCAAGCGGGAACACCAGACCATGCACGGGCGTGTTTCCCACAAGGCATCGGAGGGTAGCATAGTGTCAGTTTTTATTTTTCTCCTTAGGAATAGGTTTTGTTTTTCTGCACTTTGTTTTTATATGTGGTTTTCGAGAATGGTTGTATTTACAGCGGCTAGTCTTTCCTCAAATGTTAATCATTTTAACTACTTTAAAATGTATGTAAACAACTCCCTTTTTTTTTTGGTGACAACAAAAAATCTAAGGGGGGAGGGGTGTTGTGTACGGCTACCAGCGCCACCAACTGTGACTACTAGCGCCACGAACGGCCTGAACCGGCACTAGCCATTCCGCCGGCCCGCTCCGGGCCATCCACGGTCGCCACTCCTGGCCTGACCGCTGTACTGACCGCTGTACTGTTAGATGGACAATAAACCAGTATGATTTGTACCGACGTGTCTCCCTCGGCAACCTTTCTCAACCGACACGTCCGGATACAACATGATGTGAGTGTGAAAGCAGCCAAGATTATATGAACTTAAGATCAATTTTTAATATGCTTCCTTTTGTTCTAGACCTATACATTTTAGTACTTATATTTATATTCTTATCGATTACAGACTGGAGAAGATCATGTACCAGAACCAGAAGAGAGTGAAGAAGAGTCTGAGTCCACAGATGATGGCACAAGTGATGAAGGTGAAATTAGTCACGGTTTATTATCAGATTCTGCTGAAGACCAAGCAGCTGAAACTGATGTAAGTTTACATCAATTAAAATTTACATGTTATTTCCACAAAACTTTTGCGTCTGTCCCGCATTTTCCCCTAACAAAATAATTATTTCTTATGTCAATATTGGAATAGGAACAGTTGTATTCACCATGATTTTACAAATAATTTAATTTGATTTTTTTTTTATTTGTAGAGAGAAGCTAGTTTCTGTCAACAACGGAATGAAGGCGGGCTGCAAAGCAGTTTGACTCGTACAAACAGTTGAGAACCTCGATGCCACTTAACGGTTCTTGTTTGCGATCGCACCTGGTCGCAGATCAATGATACCTGGTGTGTGAGTTCTTTTGAGCATCCTGTACCATTTAAGATGGAAAAGAAGGCAACCCGTCGACTCATCCACCGTTCACAGCTCAAAAATGTTCTAAATTCCCAATTTTAATTTTTCTAGTATCTGGAACATTGCTTTGAATGTCTTGCTTTGTATATATTCTGGGAGATCATATTAGGGTGCCGTTGCAGCCCTTCCTGCATTAAGCGCACTTAGTTTTTTCTGAAAAAGGGAAAAAACGCCATCTAGCGCCTGGAGGGTAGACAACAGTCTGACGCGTGTGTCGAGATCCTGCCTACCGTCCAGGCGTACAACCAGTCTCGAGAGACTTTTTCCGATTCTCACTATCAAAGGCGAGTGTGCTTAGTGCATGAAGTGGCTCGGCCAGTTCTTTGTCGAATAGCCCCCACTTTCTACACAGTTACAATGAATGAGCTGCTGATATACAGTTACGGCAGTCACTTTCAGCTATGTCGGGAGATCCAGCTGGTAGCAGAAGCAATGATAGCGATGAAGAAGTAAGTGCAGATTTTATACCTTCTGCTTATCATTGTTGATATTACTAGTTGCATTTGATTTGCAGTATGCTATGCACTAGTTGTTGTTTATTCGTCTATTTTTTCATTGCAGAGTGAAAATTGTCAAATTGATGTGGCCAATCGTATGACACCTAGACCAGAGGATGCTGATACTGGAGCTGAAAACCAGGTAGGTGTAAAATTGAAAATAAGTCTGCAAATTGTTTCTCATTCCAGTGTAATTTTAGTTTGTATATACTTAATTTTTTTAAAGTATTTTTCTGTTTTGTTTGAAGGATTATGAGGATTCCTCTAGTGAAAGTGACAGTGATGAGGATGAACATCCGCTGGATGATGGCCAGCATGACATTGATGCCAGTAATAACTCAGACTCGGAACCAGAACAACCTCTCTCTGAACAACCTCCACTGCAACAACAACAACCTCCCCTCCCTCCTCATCATATTTTAAAAACTAAACTTTCAGGGCCATATTCAGAAAGAATTCAAGATAGAGTGGTAGCATCCACTGGTGAGGTACTTTTAAATGTTCAGGAATTTTGTAGACAGCACCCCCTCCCTCTTACTGCCCAAGAAGATTTGCACAGATTAATTAATACTTTGTTTTATAAAGAGGTTGTTCCAGAATCTACTTATAAATTAGATAAGTTATATAGTTCAGGACACAAGGCTAAATATTTTTGTTACTGTTCTAAATGCTTCGAAAATTTTGGTGGACTGGATTACAAATCTGTTAAAGTAAAGAAGTGCCCTCTGTGTAAAACTGACAATGTTATTGGTGACTTAACAAAAGCTCACTATTTTGTGTCTATTGATTTCATCAATCAGCTACAACTTTTACTTGAGAATCGAAAAATAGCCTCCAAGTTAAAGAACCCTAATGAATTTGAAGATAATGGTGATGTTTTGGGTGATTTGTACAATGGAAGTATGTACAAAAAGTTTGTTTCTTCAATAACATTCGAGAATGGTGTGTTTTACATAACACTAACAGCATGCACTGATGGCACTCCCGTTTTCAAGTCTTCCACATTATCTATTTGGCCAATTTTTATTATCATAAATGAACTTCCTAAACATATCAGAATGTCAAATGTACTGTTAGCAGGCCTATGGTTTGGGAAAAAACACCCAGGAATGGATTTGTTTTTAGAACCTGTCTGTGATTTTGTTAGAAAGTTGTCTGTTGAAGGTTTTACTCTCAATATCTTAGGTGAATCAAGACTTTATTTTGCATATTTAATTTCTTTGTGTGTTGACTCTGGAGCACGAGGAAGCATTCAATGTGTTCACTCCCACAATGGAGCGTATCCTTGCAGCTGGTGTCTGCACCCAGGTGTAACAGAAGGTGGTGGAAGCAATGCCAGAAAATTTTTACAGCTGCCTGTTCAGCCAGAAGAGAGAACTGCAGAGCAGATGATCAGAGATGGACAGGCAGTTTTACGCCTACCAGGAAGCAACAATCATGTCAATGGTGTCACAGGTCTTTCGCCGCTTTTCCGCTGTCCTAAATTTGATGTAGTGAATGGTATGATTCTTGACAGTTTGCACTGGGCAAGCTTTGGCGTTGCAAGACGTATGGGGCTACTCTGGCTTGGCGAAACTAAAAAGAACAAGCTGGCCCGTCCCTTCCGTCAACCTCGGTGCCAGTTCCGCTGCGCTCCACCGGCACCTCGGTTCGACAGGGGGACTTGGCCAGCTTGGCCTGCCGGCGGCGTTTGCGGGGGCCTACGGCCTCCGCCTCAAGTCACCCTAGAGGTGCCCGATAGCAGATGTATTTGTTACGATTGAAATCGTTAACCTGAGCCCGTCCCTGTGCGCGCCGCGATATGGTAACGGTGTGCGCGCGGCGGCCAACCCTAACCTCAAAAAGCAAGAACAGACAAATTTTAATTAATCAAAAATGCGATACAAATCGAAATTTGTTGCCACCGTACGTGATTCTACGTTAGGAAAGGAGTTTATTCTCCAAATTTGAAGTTTTTCTGTGAACGATAAGTCGGCGTACACACTAGCGAACGAACGAACATCCGGCATAAGACTATAAGCCCGGCTCCTGCCGTTTCTAAAGAAACGTGTCGGGACGGGCTAAAAAGAAGTATGGAGGACCTGCCAGTCCAGATGCCTCCATATTATGTTGGCACAGACCAAACAAAAGCTGTAATTAGTGCTAGGATTTTGAAGCTTCGACCTCCCCGTGAGGTAAGGCGTGTGCCACGAGAATTATCCCAGATTCATGATTATAATGCCAAAGAGTGGGAGAACATGATTTTATATTTCAGCATACCGATCTTCAAGAACATATTACCTGAGAGATTCTTAAAGCATTGGACACTTTTTGTTCAATCCTTTTATCTCCTGATGAAGTCAGACTTGACAAGAAGCGAGGCAGAAGCTGCAGGCAGTTTGATGGAGAATTATGTGGATGCAGTAGAAGAACTTTATGGGCGAGAAGAAATGACCTTCAACATGCATATATCAACTCATGCCATGGATAATGTATTACGGTGGGGCAATATGTCATGCATTAATACATTCGCATTTGAAAGTGGAAATAAAGACCTGAAGAATAAGATCCATGCAGAGCGAGGAATTGTTCACCAGCTACTCAGAAGTTTGGACAGAGACTGCTCTTTAAATGTTCTCAGGAACATGGCAATGACTCCACAATCATCTGATTTCAGAAGCAGGATAGAAAGAAAAGATGTCAAGAAATGTTTTTATGCTGGGTCGGTGAGATGCACGATACCTAAATCATTTTCACCCTCCCAAGAAGAATTGTGGCTATGTAATCGTAAAGAAATTAATTTTGAATTTTTCATGGAATGCAATAGGATTATTGTAGAAAATGTTTGTTATTCCATTGATAATGGCAAAAGTAGGACCGATAACTCATTTGCGTGTTGCACAGATGGCTCTGTGGTTAAGATTCGTAAAAGAATGGCGAATGAAGTGTCTGGTGAGGTGTTTTTGTTTGTTTCTAAAGTAAGATGCAGTCCTTACTCCTTACCCAGAAATGTTACTTCTGCAAACTTTTCTCCGTTTATGCATACTGTTAACTTAGTGGAGCAAGGTATGGTAGTCATCTCAAGTGATAATTTAAAAACTGTTTGTGTTAATATCAATATTGACTGTCGGTTTTTCAAAGGCCATTTCATTTGTGTCATGGCAAATACTTCAAATGTATTTTAATTACACTGTTCGTGTCATGGCAAATACTTGAAATGTAATTTATTGTACTGTTTGGCATTCAAAGACTACTTATGTCAACAAACTACTTATAATATGGTTTGTAAAAAATCTGTCATTCTGTCGTGGCCTTTCTCATGATTGTGTTTTCCTTATGTTATTTGCATAAAGGTTTTAGTCAAGCTGCAATAAATATATGAAAAAAGCCTTAAGTTGTCTTCATGAACCCTAAAACAACATTCAAACCTCACATCAGTAATCATACATTATAGGAAATAAAGTAGCAACATGCCATGGTGCAAAGCTTAGATCAAAAGACTTCCCATTAATATAATATTGATAATATATATCCAAATTGAACTAAAGGTATAATTTTAAAACTGTTTGTGTTAATAGGGGTAAAAGATGGTTGAATAAAATCTAACCTTTACTAAACTCCTTAAAGTTCAAATCAAGGCATTAACTCTTATGTTTATGTGTACTTAAGTTGTTGCTGAGCCCAACTTCAAACCACCATCACCTTCAAAAGCTTCTAAGCGAAGCTTCCGCTAGGAGGGGGTGCCGTAACCGCTCGGAGGCGGCTCGCGGCGACGCAAGTGGGGCCGCCTGGAAGCAGGCAAGCCCGCAGCGCACCGCTACGTTCTACTTCATCGCAGATGCCTACCGCCCAGGCTGAGGCCGACCGCCGCGTTCGAGACGCGTGGCCTCCTTCTCTTTCGCTCCCAGCACAGCGGAGTGGGGCGAGAAAGGGAAGTCGCGTGAACTTTTAGCCATGCAGCTCCGTGCGAAAGAGACAGAGTGAGTGTGCGAAAAGAAAGAAACGGGACCGCCGGCTGTTCGAGAGAGGCAGCGGCGGCGGGGTGGCGGGGAGGTTGGTGCGGGGCGTGCGAGAGAGGCAGATAGTCACTGTGCGACAAGAAAGAAGCGGGCCCGCCGGCCGGCGGCGCGGCGTCTGCCAGCTCGGTCTGAGGCGTCACCCCTGCCTGCACGACTCGGCTCGGATCGGCTTGGCTCTGTGCTGGGCTTGGCCACGCAGTAGGGCTCGGCTGGACTCGGGCCTTCTGAGGGCAGCGGGTTCGCCTATCTCAAAGGGGTTTTGTGACGTCAGTGCTGCAAAGGGCCCGTCGTGTAATTTCTCGTCCGAGGACCGTCCGTAAATCCGAGATCGGCCTAACAAAACTGAAAGCGCCGTCGGGAGTCGAACCACGAATCCATGCATCTCGAAGCAGGCGCGCGCTGCCTCTGCGCTACGGACCACAAACATACAGAATATGCCCAGCCGGCTCCGCATCGGGGCGTAGACGTGCCTCCGCGATGTCGGCGGCGGTGCTGGCCTCCAACGCCTGACAAAGACGTCCTAAAACACACGCACCACAAGGAAATAAGTATACGAGCACTGAAAGGCATACACTCACTCACTCACTCACTCACTCACTCACTCAATCACTCACTCACACACGACCACGCACAGACTCGCACGCACGCACACACACACACACACGCACACACACACACACACACACTCGCACGGCCACGCACAGACTCGCACGCACCAGCGCGCGCACACACACACACACACACACACACACACACTCACGCACTCACGCACTCGCACACACAAGCATAATCAGAGTACTGACCTCTGGGGGGGTCACAGGACGCAGCGACTGGACAAGCTATGCGCCGCCTCTTTTGCGGCGGCGGTTGATCACAGGCTCCTGTAAAAATATTTACAGGGAGAATAAACACTGATTCTAGTCACTAGCTCGCGGATTAATCGAATAATTGCGAGCATACTTACGTCGCGGTGGCGGCGGTGGTGACGGCGACCACCGGTGACGTTTTAAATCTACCGATGGCGTTTGCCGCCCTCTTGACGCCAGCGCTTCCCGCGCTGGCGCTTCGCGCCGCTGCGGCGCCGCGTGCCTCTTTGCCTGACCTAGGAATGCCGCTAAGTCCCTCAAAATTCCCTCTTCTGGCGAGAGGGACGGTAGCGACGGCGGTGGCGGCGGTTTGGCTGGGGAATAGTCCGGCAGAGGCGGTGCTGCCACCCCCCACATCGGGCCCGGAGACGCGGGGGTAGGGGTGGGCGTCAGCACCCACGTCTCAGGCGTAGATGGGGGGCTGAGCCCCAACACCTCGTAATCTTCGTCGCTTGGGGACAGATCGATGCAAGCCATCTTCACAGGACAGTAGTGTAGCACAGACTGACTGCTGGTCACCGTGGCGACTCTGTGCTCCGTCGGTTTCCGTCGGTTTCACCCCAAAAAAAGGGTTCGGCTAGCTTCGGGGTTTATGACTCCAGCTCGGGTGCATGCTACACCGAGTGACGCCTTGCCGGCAGAGCGCGCTCGCTCGGGAGAAGACAGAGTACGATTTCCCCGAGACAAGTAAGAAAAATTGTCGTGATGATCAGATATGAGAACACGTATGCGAATGACGCTAGGGGCGGGCCGCCACCCGCGCAGTCGGTGTTCTCGTCAGTCGCATTTTCCAGCCGCGCGTGCTGCGCGAGCAGGAGGACCATCAACGAGGACACGTGCATAGCGTAGCGTGGCTGCATTCAGACTGTCAGCTCGGCTTCGCGCGGACGCTTTGCGAGACAGCAGGCGCACATCCACAAGATTAGGTACAACGGTAAAAGAGAGCAGACCCACACAAAGTCCCAGAAATACAATGCGCTCATGTCGATGTCCATGTCTGCTTCTCTGGGGTATCGCTGTGATACTAAATGTTTGGTTGTTTTTCGCCGCCGTGCAAACGCCGCAGCCCGAATGTCTCTGTTTAACACCACCACCACCCCTGCCGCCCCCGCCTCCCCCTGCAGGTGTTTGTGTGGATGCACCTTAGGGGCGTAAGTGTAGCGCCGGACCGCGCCGTAGGGCCGCGCCGTGGGGTCGCGGCGGGGCGAGCCTGGGCCGAGCCGGAGCCAAGCCGAGCCGGAGCCGAGCCGGGGCCCGCGCCGGAGCCGAGCCGGGGGGCCGCGCGACGGAGCCGCCGCGCTTTTCGGGGGGCGGGCGGCGACCCGTGCCGAGCCGAGCCGGGGGCCGCGTCGAGCGGAGCCGGAGCCGCCGCGCCGCGCCGAGCCGAGCCGGACCCGCCGAGCCGAGCCGAGCCGAGCCGAGCCGAACCCGCCGCGCCGCTCGGGGGGTGCTCGGGGTGTCTCGGTAGCGGTGCTGACCACGCCGGGGGGTGCCCCAGAGCACCACAGCTGCACGCCAGTCGGTCAGTCGTTCTCTCGTCTCCGGGGTCGCTAGTCGCGCCCCGCTGTATCATTACGATGCACTACAGAGATATCCTGGACGAATGGGAGGGCGGCGCCTACGTGCACCCCTGGCATCTCGCCGAGGCCTTCTACCATCTCATGTCTTTGATCCCAGATATCACGGCCCCTGTCGATGCACGGCTTCGGGCTTTTTTGAAAGAGGCATACCCTGCATACCTAGAGTTTATGCGAGTCACGGGGAGGCATGATACCACGACTCCTTTACTTGTTGAGCTTGCAAAATTAATGTTTGGCGAGGGAGTGCTCACGCGACGCGGGGTCGAGCCGCCATCTGCGAGCCCCCAGAGGTGTGAAGTGTCGCCATCACCGGCCACTCCGGCGCCGGAGCCATTGCAGTGCTGCACCGGGGGTGTGGCTGTCGTGGCGCCCGCGCCGGCCGCCGGGCCATCTTGTGCTCCGTGCACACCGCGCTCCCCCTCCCCAAAACCTGGACCGTCCTCTGCACCAGGGGGTACCCCACCACCGTCGCCCGCACAGGGCAGGCGGAGAGAGAGAGGAGGCGGAGGAGGAGGGGGAGGATGGTACCGGAGGCTCTGCAGAAAAAAGGGGGCGGCTGGACGAGGACAGTCAGCCCACCATTCATGTGTTGAGCACGACAGAGCGCCATTTGACGCGCTTTAGAACTACTTTTCGCGAGGAAGTCTTCGCGATACGTAATTTGGGCAGAGGGTCTAGGGATTTTGACAGCCAGGTCACGTCGCTGTTTGACACAGTGCTGGCCAGACAAATTGAAAGTGTGAATGACAGAAGTGGTACTAACGAGGATATGGACGCCTGGGTTCACAGGCTGTCCAGTCGGGGTTATTCTATCTTTGACCCCGAAAATGGCGACCAAATGTGTCTCGCCAGGTGTCTAGTCGTGCTGACCAACAAGACGGGCAAGGACGATAAGCACGCAAGGTATCGCTTAAAGAAGGAGGGGTCTGTCTCACAGCGCATGCTGGCGCTGAGCTTGTGTCGGAAGGCCGGGGTTGACCCGAATAGACCTGCGGGTATCGATGAACTAAAGAAATTTCAAGCTGCCATGCCCGACCACCGGCTGATTCTGTATACTTCTAATAGTGTTCATAATCCTCCCGTCTTCACTGGCCCTGCGTCTACGCCCACGGCGAGACGTACTAACATATCATAACTTCTCCACAAAAATCATTTTTATGGTTTAACTTCCGTGACTGGGGCATTTAATTGGTCGTATCGGTGTGATAAGTGCCTTAAGTTTTACAAGAATAAAAATGGACACCGCTGCAATGATTGTTGCTGGAGGTGTGATGGAGAAATTGAGCATGATGGAGCTGATTACATCACTTGCATCCGGTGCAACAAAACTTACGTGAGCGCCGCGTGCTTTGACAGCCACAGGGAGACCCACCAGGCTGCGCGGAGCAACTGCGACCGTAAAAAGCGTTGCGCGGGGTGTGAGGTGATTTATGACCCTGAAGGTCGATATAAGCACCTGTGCAATATGAAAAAATGCCAGTATTGCAAAGAGATGGTGTTTCAGAATCATCAGTGCTACATGACCGAATGGGAAGCAAAACCGCCCAGTGAAAAGACGCGTTACATCCGTCTGTATTTCGATATTGAGTCTGACCAGTCATTTGAGTCTGTGGAAAAGCCCGGACATTTTGAACACAAACCAAACCTTCTAATTTCGCACCATGTGTGTCAGAGCTGCGAAGGTGAAAAGGATATCACGGTGTACTGCGAGAACTGCGGACGCCGTGAAAATATTTTTGAAGGGTTTTACTCCAAAAGCCCTAACGTTGTCTCGCAGTTTCTCGACTTTCTGGTCAGGCTCACTACCGAAAAGAGAACGCACATCATCGCTCTTGCTCACAACTTGAAGGGGTATGACGGCCATTTTCTGCTGGCTGAAATGGTGAGGAGGAATATTAAAGCTCAGATCGTTTTGCAAGGTGCAAAAATAATAAGTATTAAAGCCCCAGGAATCCATTTTAAAGATTCACTCATGTTTCTCCCTCAGAAGCTAAGTGCTTTACCAAAAGCATTTGGCCTCGAGGAGTTGAAAAAGGGGTATTTTTGCCACCTTGCAAATCGAAAGGAGTATTTTAATTACTCAGGCCCGATGCTCCCCGAAAATCTGTACTGCACTTCGATGATGAGTAATAAAGACCTCTCTGAATTTAGGAATGGTACACGGAGCAGGTGAACCAAAACTATCATTTTAATTTCAAGAGAGAAATCATTGCTTATCGTCAGTCGGACGTACAGATTCTCCGGGAAGCACTCGAGAGTTTTCGGTCTCTATTTTCTGAAATTGCGGGGTTCGACCCCCTGCATAACTGTCTGACGCTCAGCAGTGCCTGTATGGCGATGTACCGCCGAAACCATTTGCCGGCGGGCACTATTGCCATGGCTAGGGTGTTTCAAAAAAATTAAATTCCACTGACTCGACCGAATTTGGACACCTGCTGGCCTGCAATGACCGTATGCAAAATTTGAGTGCGATCGGACAACGTTGGCCCGGTGCTCAAGGCGATTGAAGAATTTGGTCCCCTGAGAGATGTCCCAACAGGGCTGCCTTACCGGCATTCTCGTGCCTTTGCATGTGATCCCAGAAGAGTTAATCTGCACACGAGCGTCCATCAGGTTGTTCTGCACCTACTGAGGTGGAAATATCAGTGATCCCGCTACCCACCTCCGCTACACTGCCACAAACGTTAGTGATTCGTAATTATCGCGTTTTCGGATACTTTGAACTTCGGTCATTCATTGTAACTGTGTAGAAAGTGGGGGCTATTCGACAAAGAACTGGCCGAGCCACTTCATGCACTAAGCACACTCGCCTTTGATAGTGAGAATCGGAAAAAGTCTCTCGAGACTGGTTGTACGCCTGGACGGTAGGCAGGATCTCGACACACGCGTCAGACTGTTGTCTACCCTCCAGGCGCTAGATGGCGTTTTTTCCCTTTTTCAGAAAAAACTAAGTGCGCTTAATGCAGGAAGGGCTGCAACGGCACCCTAATATGATCTCCCAGAATATATACAAAGCAAGACATTCAAAGCAATGTTCCAGATACTAGAAAAATTAAAATTGGGAATTTAGAACATTTTTGAGCTGTGAACGGTGGATGAGTCGACGGGTTGCCTTCTTTTCCATCTTAAATGGTACAGGATGCTCAAAGAACTCACACACCAGGTATCATTGATCTGCGACCAGGTGCGATCGCAAACAAGAACCGTTAAGTGGCATCGAGGTTCTCACATTATACATGGCACAGAAACTTCGAGCGACTTGAGCACCGGCTAAACGTCATCCGATCACGCTCAAATTCTGCACAAGTTCATTCTAGATAAAGACGCGCCTAAATGCGGTCGAGTCAGTATCAATTTTCATTCTGTGAAACACCCTAGCCATGGCCCCCGCGGCGGTTACAGGTGCGCGGACAGGGGGTCATTTGAAGCCTTGCAGTGGCTGGATTATTGCCAGTATAAATTAGGGAATGCTGCAAAAATTGTAACAGCAGAAAATGGCCGAGAAATCAAAATTCTAAAGTACCTGGTTGACGGGTATGCTGAAATACCAACTGAAAACGGTGTCATTCAGAAAACTATTTATCAGTATCATGGTTGCTACTGGCACCATTGTATAAAATGCTATCCAAATCCGGCTGTGAGATCCCAGCTTCGGGGGCCAAACAGAGAAGATAAGTATCTGAAAACATGCAGAACAACGGAGCTATTCCGCAAAAGCGGGTATGTTGTGAAAGAAATGTGGGGGTGTGATTTCAAACGGGAGAAAGAGTCTGGCGACATGGAAAATTACTTTGCTAATCACTCCACTGAAAGAATAGCTCCCATGAATTTAAGAGACGGCATTTGCGGTGGCCGCACATCGGCGATATATGCGTATAAAAAAGCAGACCTCAAAAAAGGTGAAAAAATTAAATTTTTTGATATATGTTCTGAGTACCCTGCTTGCAATTACAAGGCGCAGTATCCTTGCAAGTTTCCAAAAGTTTATTTGGAGAATGACCCGAGCATGCCACCCGTAGACACATGGAACGGGCTGGCAAAACTCACAGTGCTGCCTCCAGAAAATCTGTTTTTACCTGTTCTCCCCTACAAATGCCATTCTAAGCTCATGTTTCCCCTCTGCCGCACCTGTGTAGAGAGCCAGAGCCAGGCCCCCGAGTGTCGCCATACTGACAGGGAAAGAATGCTGGAGGGCACCTGGTGTTGGCCGGAGATTGAGCTGGCGCTCCGGAAGGGGTATCAAATTGTGAGGATTCATGAAGTACATCAGTACCCCGAGACCAGGCAATATGACCCCACGACGAAAAAGGACGGCCTGTCTCATCGTATGTACGTGCTAACATGGCCATGAAAATTGAAGCTTCAGGGTACCCCCCAGATGTCACCACAGAGGACCAAAAAGATCAGTACATTAAGAGCCATTTTGAAAAAGATGGGATCGTAATAAACAAAGATAACATTTGCAAAAACCCAGGGAAAAGGACGTTGGCTAAGCTGATCTTGAATTCGTTTTGTAAGTACTTTTTCCTTTTCGTATCGAGTAGTTTTTTATCGGTGTATAGTGAGCTGATGTTGTTTTTTGTTTTGTTTTTTCCAGGGGGAAAACTTGGAGAAAGAACTCTGCGTTCTCGGGCTGTTTTTGTGTCATCTTTTGAAGAGCTGATGCACATCACAGAAGACACCACGCTTGTGGTGAATTCGATTGTGCCGCTCAGCGAAACTATGCTACAGGTGAACTACACGCCTATCAAGGAGACCGAAGACACGCTGCCGACGACGAGCTTGGTACACGCAGCGTTCACAACAGCGCACGGGCGAGTGCTGCTTTACCATTACCTTGATATCGTCGACCAGCGAGCGCTGTATCACGACACAGGTGAGGCCCACTACACACACACACATACACACACACACACACGCGCTAGGGTGTTTCAAAAAAATTAAATTCCACTGACTCGACCGAATTTGGACACCTGCTGGCCTGCAATGACCGTATGCAAAATTTGAGTGCGATCGGACAACGTTGGCCCGGTGCTCAAGGCGATTGAAGAATTTGGTCCCCTGAGAGATGTCCCAACAGGGCTGCCTTACCGGCATTCTCGTGCCTTTGCATGTGATCCCAGAAGAGTTAATCTGCACACGAGCGTCCATCAGGTTGTTCTGCACCTACTGAGGTGGAAATATCAGTGATCCCGCTACCCACCTCCGCTACACTGCCACAAACGTTAGTGATTCGTAATTATCGCGTTTTCGGATACTTTGAACTTCGGTCATTCATTGTAACTGTGTAGAAAGTGGGGGCTATTCGACAAAGAACTGGCCGAGCCACTTCATGCACTAAGCACACTCGCCTTTGATAGTGAGAATCGGAAAAAGTCTCTCGAGACTGGTTGTACGCCTGGACGGTAGGCAGGATCTCGACACACGCGTCAGACTGTTGTCTACCCTCCAGGCGCTAGATGGCGTTTTTTCCCTTTTTCAGAAAAAACTAAGTGCGCTTAATGCAGGAAGGGCTGCAACGGCACCCTAATATGATCTCCCAGAATATATACAAAGCAAGACATTCAAAGCAATGTTCCAGATACTAGAAAAATTAAAATTGGGAATTTAGAACATTTTTGAGCTGTGAACGGTGGATGAGTCGACGGGTTGCCTTCTTTTCCATCTTAAATGGTACAGGATGCTCCAAAGAACTCACACACCAGGTATCATTGATCTGCGACCAGGTGCGATCGCAAACAAGAACCGTTAAGTGGCATCGAGGTTCTCACATTATACATGGCACAGAAACTTCGAGCGACTTGAGCACCGGCTAAACGTCATCCGATCACGCTCAAATTCTGCACAAGTTCATTCTAGATAAAGACGCGCCTAAATGCGGTCGAGTCAGTATCAATTTTCATTCTGTGAAACACCCTAGTCGTCGCGGGGGCGAACTTTGTTGACAGCGCACGCAAACACTCGGGTGAGGCCGGGCGAAACGTCCTCAATCAGCTCGGCTCTCAGATCGGCGATCGCATGCGCGGAAACGGTATAAAACGATTTCACGCAGGGCACAGCGTTCAGTCTGGACGAGTCGTCCGGAGAGCACAGAAGCGGCGAGCAGGCGGCGGTACCAGAGACTATCTCTCGTGAGCCATGGCTTTCTTACACTCTTCCTCTCAAGAAGCATTACGCTCCGAACTAGATCTGTGGGCTTTACCACCCACGCAGACAGTCATTGAAGGGGGCCAATGGGTCCCATACAAACCAGTCACTTCGATTGAACAGGCGTCCGCTATCGAATTTTGCGTACCAGGGACCGGAAGTGAATACATTGACCCGGCACACACGCTTCTTTACGTGAAAGCTAAAATAGTTAAAGCCAACGGGGCAGACATTACAATAGGGGACCCCGAAAATGCAGGCCCCATCAATTACACCCTCCACAGCTTGTGGAGCCAGGTGGATGTCTCACTCAATCAAAAGGTCATATCACAGTCTTCTATGACATACCAGTAGTATGCAAATAGGGATTTTCAGAAACTAGGTCAAAGGGGTGGGGGGCAAGGCGTACCGGCCCTAAAACCAGTTACGCTGAACCAGGTTACGCATCTTCTGGACTCTCCCCTGCCCACCAGATCGGCAGACGAGCAAGCAGACCAAAAAGAAAAGATACCCATAGCACTGCTGTTTGTTATCAATAACGACTATGCACCGTCACTGTTTTGCTATTTTAGTGTAACGCCCGCTGTTAATAACTGCTTACTCGCCCGTCCGTCAGGCCGGCAGGCCGACGGCGGGCGAGTAAGCAGGTCAGTGCTGATTCGACGTCGACGTGAGTCGCTGTGACTCCCCCCCCCCCCCCCGCCCCGGCAAAACCTGTTCCACGAGTCCTTCTCCTCCGCGGCTCGGCAGAGCGAACGCGCCGCGCCTGCTTTGCGTACCAGCTCAGTCTGGTCTGTCGCGACGCTGGAGAAAGAGTGCGTGTGCGAGTGCGTGTGTTTATGAAAAAGAAGACTTCTGCTTCGTGCACTTTTGGATTACATTCGGTGGAAAAGGATAAATAACAACACTGCAGGTATTTGAATTATTGAATTATTGAATTTATTGATCTAATCTCTAAACTCTTTCGCAATGTCTGCTGGGATGGTCGCCAACACCGCTGCCGCCGCCGCCGCCGCTGTTGACGTCACCGCTCACGGCCACATGTCAGCCACTGGATTGAATTCTTCATCCTCCGCAGGTAAGATGGTCTGCGGCACTGGGGTAGCGTCTGTGTCGCTGTCGCTGTCGTCCTCGTTGTTAGGCCGTTGACAGTCATTGGCTAGTTTGATGAACTGTGCCCCGTAGCGTCCCAAATGGTTGCTGGAAGTAGTAGTGGTAGTACTTCCACCAGGTCCAGGTCCAGTCTCACAGTCCCCACGGCTGCTGGGCCCTGCCTCAAAGTATCCTTGTTGAGAGGCGTGAAGTTCCTGCAAACGTCGTTCTCCCCGACGTGCCTGAATTTCCCGTCTCTTAACAAGGAAAGGGTTGTTTTTGTCAGTCTTTTCAAGGGCGGTTATTTGTTTACGTCGATTAATTAGTCGAGCATTCATTCGTGCTTGCCCCCGCGCGGCACTGGACACAAACCTAGGGCTTTGATTGATAGGTTGTACTACCCCTAGTCTTTCCTCTAGTATGTTAACTTCATCCGCGTCAAAACTGTATGAGTCTGGGTTTCGATGTCCAATCAGGCATGTCTTTCCCTCGACATCCCTGATTCCTACACAGTTGCAGTCGTAGTTGTAGGGGCGTATCATTACCGTGCCGGCGGGGGTGTTACCTATCGCTTGGGTTGACCGTTCGATGGGTACTTCGTCCTCGCTTTGTGAAAGTGTGCTGTCAGAGTCTGCAATAACTTCAACGACCTCGTCATCGTCAGTCCACCTTTCCTCCTCCTCCTCCTCTCTCCCTGCTCCGTGTTCCGGCACGTCGTCATCAATGATTTCGTAAACAGACATCTGTATCACAGCGATAAAAAAAAAAAAGAAAAGAAAGTATATTGCTTATGTCCTCTTTCTTCAGTTTCACACTGCTGTTGAAAATGATGACTTACCGTGGCTGGCTGACTGTCTGTGTGTGTGGCTTGATGATGATGATGTTTGAATGTCTCCGCCTCAGGAGCTCCAAGTGATATTGTGGCGCTACTCCCCCCTGTGCTGTCGTATTTATAAGACGTGTGTGTGTGTGTCTGTGTGTGTGTGGAAAGGGAGAAGGGGGCAAAGAACAACAAGGGCCAGTTTAGCAATAATGTTAGACATTTTATTGATCAACTTGGAACATCCCAATCAACAGACATTCGTATTCCTCCTTTCCAAACTTTACCCTGTCCTTCCACAGTAGCCTGGGAGGGACGACTGGTTTTATCTTGATATCATTTCGCTTATTTTGTTTTTTGGCTGGAGCGCAGTCGCCCTCGTCCACCTGTTTACGTTTGGGAGCCTTCCGCCTGGGTGCTCGCTGTTGTTGTTGTTGTTGTTGTTGTTTCTGTTGAAGCTTTAACGGCGCCGCTCGCTTTTTGGCAGGCGCCTTTTTGCGTCTGGATCGCGCTGGCTGCTCCTCTGGAAGTGCGATGTACAATATGTCGTTGTCGCCCCCTTCCGTGTTGTCTGCATAGAATTGCTGGCCAGGGTCCGCAGCGCCAGCAGCAGCAGCAGCAGCAGCAGCAGCAGCAGCAGCAGCAGCAGCAGCAGCAGCAGCGGGCGGCTGGGTCCACAACTCCGTGTTCAGGCCCTCCATGAGCTCGTCAAACGGTGGACCAGGATTCTGCAGGTGCAGCGGGCGAGACTCGTTTACACACGCGTCCGAGTACATCCTTGCACTGCAGATGCACTGTAAACTCAGACAGCGCACGCTGCCTTTTATAGCGGCTAACAGCGCCCGGGTAGTGAACTCCTTTCTGGGCAGTCGCCGGGCCGTGGCTGCTGTCCGGTCTCGCATGTTTCGGCCGATGGAGGGCAAAGATTCTGGAATTGCATTTTCTTATCCAAGTATTCAAGATACTTGGCATGAGTCCAAGCCTGCTTCATGGCACATCTCATGGTAGATATGGCATGACAAGGGTGCAGACAACCGATGACATTTGTCAATGCATGTGTAGTGGGCGCATTAAACTCTTCAAGGGGTATAAACGTCCGCCCTGTCAGGACTTGTAAAGTCTGCGCCTTTGCTTTTGAAGTAGTGAACAAGCCTGTAGCTCGACCAATCATGCGCAATAGAAGCCGTCCAAGTTCGCTGTACTCTACGAATCCTTGGTCCCAGCGTATTCCATTTTCTCTGAGTGTTATTTCACTGTTCCTTGCTTGACTTGCGGCAGAGAGACTCGCCCACTCGTACGGAGCTTTCACAAAGAAATGGGAAATATACTGCTTGTCATCGACAGAGGCTGCGGCAACCTCTTTCAGTATATGCTCCCCATTATCTCCATAAAAAAACTCGTAATCGAAAACGAGGCGCATCGCGGCTTGGGATGGCGTTGACCTTCTCTGCAGAGTGGTCTGACAGCTACTGCGGTTTCGCTTTGCTCCTCCGCGATATTTATACAGTTTTCAAACAATACTTTTTTGTTTTGCGGGTGGGTTGTAATTTTATTTTTGAATCAAACAATTTTTTATACAATGCTATGGCTTTACAATCATTTTCATAATACAAACTGTTTTGAAACATGTTGATGAAAGCTCTTAAACTATAACCAGAGGTCTTATAATAACAAAACAGTGCACAGTACAAGGCACATACATTTGATGTGGGAGCTTGAATAATTTTTTTGCTCCAAAAATAATATCTAGGGGACAAGGTCCTTATAAAATTTTCAATTAAATAATTAGCTTTCATTCCGAGTGGGTCAAAAAAATCTATTCTTTTGTTTCTAGAGCAAGTCATCGCGACCCAATGCTCTCCGCTGTGGCTTTCCGGGGCGGTGTTTAAAATAAGGGCATAAGGCGGACGAGGTAGGGCCGCCTTGTTGGAAGGACCGTCGGCAGAGAAAACACCGGCAAACGTGTAGCCCCTCTCTAGTTTCAAGTGTTCAAACAGGTAAAGAATTTGTCCGGTGTCCATGTTGACCGCATGAAGGTTGTGATCAGACTGAATAACTTACGTTTCTGTCTTTGTCTATGTACAGAGTGGAATCGAAAATACCCAATAGAATTACTGTAACCGCGTTAGGGAGAGGTTCTTGAAAATCGGCCTGCACCCTGAGACTTCCTGAGGGGGCTGGGGCGTAGTCATGGTTCAATCCCTCTAGTGTAGCAGACAGGTCTGCCGCGAGGATAAAACGACCATGAATCATTTCGTGATACGATAATGCCGCCTCATTGGTGCGGTGCATATTAAGAGCGGCGTAAAGCTCTACAAAGGCCCCAGCGTAAAGATTTTTGTCGGCCCCAAATTGCATTTGGTCAATTTTAACCTGTTTTGCTAGCCCCGCATCAAAGAGCACTGAAGTCAGGCTGTAATGTTTAAACACCAAGGGATTTTTCGTAAAGTCTCCGCTGGCTGCATTTTGATCTACCATTGCAAACAAGACAAGCCGAGGCAGCTGTCCAACCCAACAATTGGCAAGGGAAAATGAGCGTAGGTTCGCAGGAACGACAAAAAGTTTAGTTTGATGTCTCTTAAAATGGCCATTCATGGATTTTGTCTGGAAAGCTCTTTCATGCGCTAGTAGTAAACTGGGGTGTATGGTGCACACTTGAGTTAGCAGAGTTGCATCATCAATCACCATCCTGGCGCTAATGTTCGGGGTGTCGGTAAAAAGGAAGAAAGACGGGTCGTTTAAGTTAACTTTAACTCTCATATCAACATTCCCAGGAATCAGGCATTTCATAGAGGATATGTCAAGGAACAATCTGGCGTATAACTCCATTTCTTTTCCATCTTTTAGTTGCTCATAGCGCCACTTTAAAGACAGATTATCTTCCAGGTTTGTGGTCCAGTTCGACTCGTCCACCGCACTCGCTGCTGTTGTACCATGGGTTGAGCTATGAAAGACTCCGTCTGGCCCGGGCTTATAGCCCTCCGGTCCAAGACGTTCGTAACTATGTAAAGCAGAAAAAGTTAACAAAGTTTGCATGTAGGCCTTAAAGGCATAGTGTTCGCTCTGGTTCACATCCACTCCATTTAGCCAGACATTTATAGAACTTATCATGCTATGAGACAATTGGTTTATGGGGGCCCATTTAGGCGCCGTAACTGCCGCCTGTGCTGCAACAGCGGGCGCAGTGCTAGTTGCTGCCACGGCAGCGACGGCCGGCGTGTCTTTATCCAGTGGACTTCCATCGGGTTTAGTTAAGCGGACGCGTAAGCGTAAATAAACATGGTTCAAGTTCCGGTAAACAGAAGGTGATGCAGAGACTGAACTGAAATCCAAATGGGAGACAGAAGTGTTCGAAATAGCATTGACGGGCTTAAGCGACAGCCACTCCGCAGCGAGGATAGCTTGATTTTGTTGCCTGTCTGCAAACAAATCCAATTCCGCCGGCAAAATGGGCACCACGTTATTCGTAATAATCGCTTCACCCGTTCTAGCTCGTTTAGCCATGGCCGAAAATGTCGGGTGCAAACGTTAAAGTACGCCGCCGCTGCTGCTGCTGCTGCTGCTGCTGCCGCCGCTGCTGCTGGCCCTTCTGATGAGTGCGGGATGTAGCAATCGACTGGCGTTTTGTACGTTTTCCCTGGCCTCTTATAGTTTTTTTCCTCCCTTTTCCAGACATTGCTGTGACGGTCCCTCCAGCCAGGCGATAGTGAGCGCGAGTAGGAACTCGCTCATTTTTCTTCTTCTTTTTTGTCTTCGGCGTTTTACGCCCGTTACCCTTCATGGCCGCTGCGACTGCCCGTCGTGCAACTCGTCGACTGCCCTGACTCAAATGCTCCTTGACAATGTCGGAGCGTTTGCGCTCATCGTTTGCCGCCAAGTCGCCTAACAGTTTTGAACCGGTCATCATAAGTTCGTTGCCAGCAGCGTTCAGGCCCCTGGTAAGCATTGGTTTTATGTAGTGATATGCGCCTCGAAACCAATCGCCTATGACCCCGTGGCCTACTTGCTGACGAACAAGCACCGACTTGTGCGGTGATCCGTACAAGTCTTTAAATTCTTGGCTTTCTGGAAAGGCGGTGGCGGCGCCGGCGCCGGCCATCTTGTCGCCTCGCTGGCGTTCTGAGGGACACTAAGCCTGCGCCCGTCTCGCCTCGTCTTCTTATAGGAAAAGCTGAGAAAGTGTTGAGCGGTCTGATGTGCAGTACTAGAAAAGTAGTTAAATTCTCCGTAAAAATACTGCTCCATTCTGTCAAATAATTGTCAAAAGTAATTTTCACGCTGCTCAAATCCTGTTTCCCTACTATGTGATATTCCAAGTTCTGGAAATTAAAATGACAAGACGAATGTGAGAAAATAGCCTCTGTACGTGACAAAGTTCGTAGTACAGTGTCACTGCAGCCCTTAGGACTTTGTGATTGTCGTATAAGGTCACATGTAACGGGAATAATTTCAGGAAGACGATTTGCTAACGCGTTTGAATCATCATCATTATCATCATCATCATCATCATTATCATGACGGCGCACTCGTCGGCTTGAAGACGTTTGCTGTTGTTGTTGTTGTTGTTTGGGTGCAAGGAACAGGTTTATACCTGTATAATCCTGGTTTATCAAAACTTGAAGGTCTTCTAGTGCATTGAAACCAGCTTCGGGTGAAGGGCTACCCAAACGTACTTGTTGAAATAAATCACGGGCGCTTGTGTACAGCCGAATTGGAAATGGGATAATGTAACCTTTTGAAGTTACGACCTCGTTTCGAGGGTTCGGTACTGTAATTATATTAAATTTCGGCGTGGCTGTTTTCAGTAGTTGTCTTTGATCACGTATGGCAACATCTGCAAACTGTCTCAATGCGCTTTCAAGAAGAGATTTATTTCGTACACTGCTTTTAACCATTTCATAAAAATCCTGCATTGACATGTACCTACCGGCTAAAAATGGTACTGGATCTCGCATTGCCGATAAAGACAAATAATTATAGCGCGTCGAAAGAGGAATTCGACCCGGATCCAATGTCTTGATCCCAGCCGGAGTTGTTGCCACCGATGTTGCTAATTGAGTAGCTCCTGTTGATGTTGTTGTTGTTTTTGATTGGACAGGTCCACTGCCACTGCTGCTGCCACTGCCGCTGCCACTGCCACTGCTTCTTGACGGGAGGGGGACCTGCGGCGGGACAAGACCAGTATTGGCTCGAGTCGCTGCTGCTCCTGCTGCTCCTGCTGCTACTGCTGCTGCTGCTGCTGCTGCTGCCTCTGATACCGGTGCCGCCGCCGCCGCCGCCGCCGCCGCCGCCGCCGCCGCCGCCGCCGCCGCCGCCGCCGCCGCCGCCGCCGCCGACGACGACGACGTATTGGAGGCACGTTGCTGAGGACGTCGACGTCGAGGTGTAGAGTTTTTTGGTGTTGAGAGAAGTAGAACAAGGCGGACTAGGGCAATTTCGAATACGTTGCTGTTTGTATTCTCGGTAGAGTCGCAGCAGCTGCTGCTACTGCTGCTGCTATTATTATTATTAATATTATTCCATGTGAGTGGAGGGTCCACTAAAGTTTGAAACTTGTAAAACGTATTTTGAGGGAAATATTCTATCGAGGTTTTGCTGGTGATGCTAAGGTAACGTCCGCTCATTTTCTCCTTCTTTTTAAAACAGCTGCTTAAATAGAAGGGTGATCACCGTAGGAATGTGAGACGCCGGGAAAGGATATTTATTTGCAAACTTATCACGCAATGAAACACTTATGGAGCGAATTTCTTGGCGAGACAGCTTTAGATAGATCGGATTTTCAAAATTATGATAGGATTTAGTATATGGAGGTGGTAAAATTTGAATGATTTTTGAGAGAGAACTTCCTGCTGATTGTTCTTCAATTATGTCCAAATACACAAATAGTGCGGATTCTTCTTCGCCAGATGTTTGATTTGCTAGCGCCTTTTTTCCTGGTACGGGGACTGGAGGTAGGATCACTTGTTTTAAAGCAACGCCCCACTGCTCATTTGATGGTAAACTTAATGGCTCAGCCAATAACACTGTGAAATCGGCCAGGGAATTCTTAGGTAAAACTTGAATGCTACTGTCCGATGTTAACATAACCTGGAACTCGTTTGATGTCATTTTTTTTTTTTTTTACTTGTGATTAATTTTGCCCATATTTTTTCAGGTTTTCCGCAGGTATCCACTCCGCGGCCGAGTCCGGATAGCCTATCCAGGCAACTAGTGCCAAGCGTCGCCCTCCCTCGCTTTTATAGCGGAGGACCCGCCCTACTTTGAAGAGTGTTGCATCGCTGATTTTTACAGGCGTAAGTTCATGTTCATACCATTTACCTTTTATAATATTGTTTGCACTGTCTTTTAAGATGTACATGTGCACATTTGAAGGGCGTTTTAATACGCTTCCAACTATGAAAAATATTTCTTCCGAAAATGACTGGCTGGTGCCTTTAGTAAATATTCCCTTTAGTTTAGAAACCCGAACTGCTTCCCCACTTTTGTACTTTGGGGGCGAGGCTTATTGCTCTTTGCGGCCACATCCCTGTATCGCTGTGACCAGACATCGAAATAGTTGTCTTTTGCAACGTTGTTGGGGGCCAATTTTGTTGTACCATGGCGATTATTGTTGTAAGAACTCACAAGTTTAGCCAAGACATTTATGTAACGCTCCGTTTGGTTGTGGTACAAATATTTGCTAATTAAAGAGCGCAGGGTCTTCTGGAACCTCTCTACAATAGAAGCCTTGTGGCGAGACGTCACGGCATTGTAACTTTTAATTTTTTGATTTTTTAATAATGCAGCAAAAGCACCTTTAAATTCACTTCCCATATCAAAAGAAGCCACTTTAACAGTTGATGGTTTCATTTGTTGTAAAATTGTTTTCATTTCCTTGGCCGTCGTGTCACTGTTCTTGTTAGCTATACCACGGACATAGGCCTTACGGCTAAACACGTCTACTACACAAAGGAGGTAGCGTACAGAATCATTATGTTTGGCTACTTTTGACACGTCGAGTAGATCAATTTCGATCAAGTCCCCCGGGCGATATAGGTCTACATAATGATGAGTAGGGAAGACTTTTCTCGCTTGTCTAAACGATGTGTAAACAGGCTGTTGCAACAACCAATCTGTAATCACGTCCTTCTTTTTTCGCCTGTCTTTTTTATTTTTTACATTTTTTAACAGTTCGCGCTCGATGACGCCTTGAGAGCGAAAGGCAATATTTGATTCAGGATCAAAATATTTTGTTTCCAATTGCTTCTTCACTTTTTGAAATGCACTCATGACTTTTTGATCTTGCAACCTGCTTTGCGGTTGCTGCTGCTACCCCAACAGTTTCGAGACAAGTGACTAGTGTAAGGTTAGGCTGGGACTTTTATTAGGATTAGGAGGGGGAAAAAAAAAAATGCGAGTTTTTTTTTTTTTAAAAAAAAAAAAAAACTTTTTTATTTCTCAGTAAATATTCCACAATCCTTTGCCTGTCTGTTTCATTGTACGCTTCGAAGGTGGGGTGGAATAAAAATCGGAATCTTCTCCTCCTCCTCCTTCTTCGCCATCTTGTTCGTCTCCATTAGCCCCTCGCTTGCGTGAAGTGTGTAAACGACGGCGCGCTTTCAATATTTTATATTTGCTGGCAGAACCTTCACCCCGGTCTTCTGTTTGGGTTGACTTATGCTGGCCTCGTAGTTTTCGTGGAGAAGCTGCTTTTAAGATGTTTTTCAAATCTAATGCTCTTCTTGGTTTTGCAGTTTTCTGGGGTATGGCGACGACACTGCTGACTGCGGACGGTGGTGGCGGTGCTACATCAAAGAGCTGACTACGCCGACGAAACTGCGGAACGAGGCGTCCTGTCGGAGGCGAGGTGGTTGTCGCCCTATCGCTGTTGTCGCTGCCATCGCTTGAATGTCGATGAGTTTGGTCGTGCACAATGTAAGACTCGCCTGGTGGAGCTTTCGATTCATCGTTTCTTTGAACAAATGTAAGGTATTTTTCTAAAAGTCTCTGATACAAATCCCATTTCTCCGGGTCTGATAAATCCTTTCTGTGCAAAGTTTCAATCATTTGCGAGTATACATCATGAAATGCTACTTCCTGAGGTGTAAGATGGACCTTCCGAAGCCGTCGATACTGAGGTTCAGTAAATAAATATAACTTTTCCATCGTTATTTACTCTATTTATTTATTTATTTATTTCCTGTAAATTTGTTTATAAGCGCTGGAATGGCACTCGATAGCAAGCTTGTCAGAATAGGAATAAGCCAACCTCCCGTCTGGGACTTTCTCAAAATTACTTTTTTGTCTCTCAAAGTCACTTTAGGACTTGCAAAAGCACGAATAATGTGTTTGTAAGCTTTGATTTTTTTAACACATGCGGGGGACAGTTTTACCTGAGGATTTTGAATGGCATTCAAAACACACGAGCTTAAAACATTTAACAAAGTTTTGTCGCAATTCTCCAATATTGATTTGCGAACCTTTGGGCAGGATTCACTCAACACCATCAAATGTGGTAATTTCTGACGTAAACTTTTGGTCATTATAATATTTTTGAGGGCAATAGACTATTGAACACTCATCGTTTTCGAATAAGTTTGCTTTATATCTACACCAATTAGGTGTGCAAGGATGCAGATCCAGTACAAACGGTGTCTGAGTAGTGGTCGCTAGATGGTCGCGATATGCTTGCATCAAGGCCTGTCGCTCACCAGGTCCAGTGATTTGTGAAGCCAAACAAGCAAACTGAGAGTTTGTGCGCGGAGATGGACAAAAAACTACGTACTGACTATTTAGTGCCAAAACTCGGGCGTTTTTTTCTCTTGGAAATAGGTTTTGGGAAGTAAGCACAACGCTTATGTCACTGTGATGTATAGAATTTACAAAGAGATTTACAATGTCAGTGTTATTAAAAACCTGAGTGTACAAGTCATCAAAGCAAATAATTGCTGGCTTGTCTATAGGAAGAGAGGTTATGTTGTCTGGGATGCCAGCATGTAACGTTAACTTATTTAGCACATCACCCGGAATATTTTTTAATGCATTCTTTTCACCGTAACAGTACAATATTGTTTTAAAACTAACATTAGGACCATACAAGTTCTTAAGGTTACGGATATAATTATACAACCAATAACTTTTACCAGACTGACTTTGCCCTGGTAGGAAGCAACAAAAAAAAAAAAGATCAAACTAAAATTAGGTTACATTATTTTCACAAAATAATACAAGGTGGGAAGAGCTAGTATCATACCTGCACAGTATATAGCAGCTGGATGCTTCAGTCGCAGACTCATATCGACTGAGCGCTATACTCACTCGTCAGCGTCTTTTATAGCAAAATGCCCGAAAGGGAGAGATTTATACAACTCGTCTGTCCAATATCTCTTATTTTCAAAACTGGAAAGCGCTTTTTTTGTGCATTTCATAGTATACAACTTTTGTCTTTTGTGCCCTATCATCTTAAATGTTACATTCTGCTCCTCCATTTCAAATAGACATTTTTTATAATCTTCAAAAACAAACTTTTTCTGGGAAGACCGCGGGACACCTTTGCTCCTCATTATAATCGGATTATTTTGTACTTTGCAACAATAGCTTTTCGGTTTCAGACAGACGATTTCTTCCAATATTTTCCCTCCCAATTCGTCAGTGAAGCACCCTGCTTTTTTCTTACGTTCCAGACTGTAGTGAGGACTAGTGACGGGGTAGTTACTGGAATCTATTAAATGTCCAAATTTGGGAAACAAGTCTGTTTCGTAAAAATTATAAGTCTCCTTCTGGACTGAAAACACAAGGCTATCCGTATCTGAGGCAATTAGACTGAGACTGCTTCCATATTCTACTTTTAAGCTTTCATACCAAAATTTAAGCATTCTATTTTTGGAATAAGAAAGAATACAAATCCCAATAAATATGGGTTGAACAATCTTAACTTTTACTCGTTTCATTTCGACCACAGCTGCTTCTCTATCAAACGGTATAGCTCGCACAAAATTTGCTTTATTAATAAGCTTTTGCAGTTTGCTCTTGCTATAAACTAGTCTCATATCCTTGTCTTTAAGAGAGTCCCGAAGCGAATACCCAAAGATACAATTTCCCGCCCATTTTAGTAGCTGGCTGAGAAACTCACTAGTGGCCTGGGCTCGCATCTGCAAGCAGAGAGATATATAGGGGGCGACAATGGCACTCTGTGAGAACTGTAATACTCTTGTCACGGATTCTAGTTTTACTCCTAGTTTTATAACTAACTGTAGGCTTGACAGAGGAATTACATATTTTTCTCTTTTATTCAAGTCAGATACCAATTTTTCAGCTGATTGCCGATCTGGGTCAATCCCCAAAAGCGTTGCCAGCATCTGTGAACGAGAACTGATCTCACTCCCCGTTACACGGCGCCTTACAGGGCAAGGAGGAAAATCAGCAAACAGTTCATGACTGCTCTCTTCAAAAAAGAAAGTAGCTTCCACCAGAAAACCTTTGTCCCCAGTGCAGTCCGTTCCCATGATGTCTAGGGTTCTAACCTCCTCTTGTTCCAACCATCGAAAACCGCCAATAGGAAATTTTTCTTGAGCCATTGTGGTCGAATACAGAGAAACAGCATCTAGATACAACAACCATTTCATTTCTTTTGAAGAGTCATAATCTGCACACAGAGGATGATTAGCCTTTTCATGCTGTTTTACAACAGTTGTAAACCCTCCAAATTTAGCCCGCTGCCAAAACAAGTGCATGTCACTATCTGTCAACAATTCAATTTTCACGTCACAAGTTTTCAGACAGGCGGACCACGAAAAGCTAGGAAAGCTAATAAAATGCATTACATCGATTTTAAAGCACTCATAGAGTAATTTTCGAAAAGTCACAATAATATCAGTCAGGTTCAACACATCACTTCTAACATACAAACTCACCAGCTCCTTAAGATTACGCAACTGAAAAGTGTCCCATATCTGTTTAGCTTTTTCATAATCAGCTAGCGAAATGTCCTCATTTGTCAAATCATTGTAATAACTTTCACGAGGGGGCAGCCGTGTTTCGCTTAGCACGCTTTCATCCCGGAAATGCTGATACGGGAAAGGCATTTTCCCAGTAATCAGAGCTAGCTTTTCATTTTCAGGGAAAAAAGACTTTGTTACTCTAAAGTCTTGTGGGTCTAAAGTAGCGCTTAGGGTAGCTAATGATCCATTCAACAGATTGATTGAATCCACAAAGGATATTCTCCCCCACTTAATATTTGAAAATTTTTCACTGGTTTTGGCAATCACATTAATCTCTTCATTGTCCTCAGATACGACTCCCAAACCACGCACAATTTCACAGAAATCATAATTAGAGCCATTATGAAAAAGGACCACCATGTCTCGAGTCAATTGGAGTTGGAGATTACATTCATTACACATCATTGACACAAAATACCCACTACGATGGTCGTGGTGCCTCACCCGTCTTTCCATTGGCACATCCCCATCACACAGCCCGCATTTTGTAGCAGGATCTATGAAAATTCTTTGCTCCTCAAGTGTCATTGGTTTTATTTTCTTATGAGTTTCTTTCTCTAATTCTGTGTGCAATTTCTTAATCTGTCTGAGGAAACGCTCATTGCAATCCGAGCCAAACAACACTTTCATGGGACGCCACGGCTTTCCACTTTCATCGATTACTAGATAGCTGAGGGCCATTGGCACGTGACGTGAGACAAGACGACCATCCCCCTCATCTATATCTTGCAAAATCATTTCAAAATCAGCAATGCAAATGTATGGTCGCAACAAAGTGTATCTATGTTGCTTGAAATAAAGGAGGTTATTCTCTGGTTTAGGAAATACTAGTTTTTGGGCTTCATTAATCAGACAGTGAGGCTCATGCTCCAACAGGGTGTCGGCCATCATAAACTGATGAAAACAATTGCGACAGATAAACTTTTGTCCATTTTTATTAGTTCTGCATTTTGACAACAGCCGATCAAGTGACCGGATTAGAACATAGTGCGACAGACCAGTTTCACCATCCTTTAAGAAAAGCACATCGATGCGTGTGCGACCATGATCACAAAGGAAAGGGCTAATGCGGAGAGGAAAAAACTCATTGTCTTCATAACCAATGACTGTAAGTGCTATGCCTTTGTTTTGCTTCTCAAGTTTAGTGAAATCACTCAAAGAAACTGGAAATTTAATACCAGAAAAATCAAGTTGCTCTTCAAATTGTAGCAAAATTTCTGGCTTCCTTGCAGCGTACTTTGGACAGACCTTATCTAAATTAAGTGCTAAAAGACAAACATACAGGAGACAACGCTCATCATTGTTCTTAATATTAATACAGGCTTTTTTAAACTGAACAACAGGAGGAAGTGAAAGGTACTTTGCGGCGCTAAGAGGCCGGTAGCCCGCAGTAAAAATTTCAAATTTAATTACGCTTTCTACATTAAAGTTAGAACCATTTTCAGAAAATTCAGAAATTGTCTCAGCAATGAGCATTATCGCATTATGATATGAGGACGCCACCTGATCCACACTGTGAACATTATAAGTTTTGCTTGAAAAAACCGGTTGTAAGAGAACTTCTGTGCCTGTTGCAAGGTCAATTTTAGACATTTTAAGATGCAAAACAATGTGAAATTTTAAACCCTTGTGCTCTTGAAGGTCGGTTTCTAGTAGAGCACACGCTCGTGGTTCCTCATCTAACATAAGCAGCACAGGATCGATGTTTTCATTTACAAGAAGGACATGGGTCTTTAAAAGCGAAGCGAAGTTGGTCGATGTTGTCCAGGACAGAGCAGTCGGACGAGGAGTCTCCTCTTGATCCCCGACATGCCCGCCGGTAGAAGGGCCAGCCTCGTCGTCGTTGGTCACCGCCAAGGGCGGTCCTCCGTCTGCGCTGTCCATGCTGACTGCAGCCCGCGAAAAGGGATTTTAAAAGCTAACCCGGGTGGAGCCTGACCGTCTGTGCAATGTTTTTTTTTTTTTTTTTTACAATTGTGTTTCATTTCCGCTCTCAGCCTCAGCCTCCTCCTCTGGATAATCCTCCAGATCATAAATAAAACCCTCCCCCACTTTTTTGACCACTTTAACAGTTGGTGGTTTTCCATTCGCAATAGCGTCCTGCAACCCCTCCAGGACGTCATCGGCTAGCTCGCAATAGCGCTCGGGAAAAACCAAGCGTTTCTGCTCGCCCTTGAACATTATGTCGGCGTATAGACGCCGACCGAAACGCGTACTCATTTTTCCCATGCCTAATGCCACAAACGTCATCCCCACGCGAAGCTCCTTGCACTTCACGAAGGGGGTCACGTTTGCGAGAGCAGAGAAATGACCGGCCATGATGGTTTGTTTGTTTGTTTTTTTTTAAATGCACAAACGAAAAGCGCACAACACAAGCACCCTTTTAAAAAACCTTTTCGAGCACTGTTAAAAGGAGAGAAAGAAAGAAACAAAGTTGATATTAGAGGACGTCTGCGGCAAGGAGGCGAGAACGAAGCGAAACACAAGTGTGCGAGGCACAAGTTAGGATCTATTTGCAGAACTGACTTTCCGATGCGCAGGAACTTACCAAGACAGGCGGCGGAGGATGCGAGGATGGCGGACCGGGGCGTACTATGGCGGAGATTCGCTGGTGGGCAGGAGATTCGCTGGTGGGCAGGAGATTCGCTGGTGGGCAGGAGACTGCGTACCGAACTCTGGGTGCATCGCGATTTTATACTGCAAGTCTGACCAGCGCCTCCCCTCTACCCGTGGCGCGAAGCGAAAACACCAGGATGAGGGGGGATCGCGGAAGAGCAAGGAGAGTGCAGTGCAACAAAACTGCAACATTGAAGCTGCCTCGAGAGCGGTGGTCACCGCTGCCGCGTCGAGCATTTAATTATTTTTCGTTTACTGACCGGACCACTCCCGACCATCAGCAGTCTTGGCAGCCTGCCCTGCATCGCGCATGCGGTGCAACAAAACTGCAACATTGAAGCCGGCTCGCGAACGCCGGTGACCAATGCAGCGTCGCGCATTATTTTTTTTATTTTTTTCGTGTACCGCCCGGTCCCCTCCCGACCATCGACAGTCTTGGCAGTCTGCCCTGTATCGCGTAAAAAAAAAGAAAGAAAGAAAGAAAACAGGGCTGCACTCCGACGCCGCATGTGCGCTGCAACATTGTTTTCCATCAGAAGCAGGAGTGTGGCCATTCATCAGAACTGACCTGCTCACTCGCCCACCGTCGGCCTGCCGGCCTGACGGATGGGCGAGTGAGCAGTTATTAACAGTGGGCGTTACAGTAAAATAGCAAAACAGTGACGCTGCATAGTCGCTATTGATAACAAAAAGTAGTGCTATCACTCGCTAAAACTGATAGCAATTGTCATCCATTCTTTTTGACCTGATTGCTCGTCTGCCGACCTGCCGGACGGGTGAGTGAGCAGAAGTGGGGCAAAGTGGGGGGTAATGTAACCGCCTCCAGCTCCGGAGCGAGCAACACCTTGCCCCCCACCCCCCTTTGACCTAGTTTCTGAAAGTCCCTATTCGCATACTACTATTATCTCACATGACAATGCGCTTATGGCACAGAGACACCCCCGGAGAAATGGATGAGTACGCACCCCCACCCGAGGGGGAGACCGGAAACATCGGGCTAGAAAAACGTCGCGAAAGGACATCGCAGAGCGCCGCGTTTGAGATGCTGGGGCCGATTCATGCCGACTTTTTTAACCAGGACAGATTTCTTTTAAATAACGTGGAAATGCGCGTGAAACTCACTCGTTCCTCAGACGCCTTCGTGTTAATGTCGACACCGCAGAACGAAAAGGTGCTCATTCTGGACGCTACACTTCTCGTGAGAAAGGTTCGAATCTCACCCAGCGTCTTGTTGGGGCACGCCGCAGCACTGGAAAAGGTACCGGCAAAATACCCCCTTGCGCGGGTGGAAGTGAAGTCGGTCACTATTCCAGCGGGGCTACGAAACAAAAGCCTCCCGAATTTACACCTCGGACAAATACCAAAACGAATCGTGATCGGTTTCGTGAGCAACAGGGCTTTTAACGGCAGTTACCGCCATAACCCTTTCAATTTTCAGACATTCGATCTGAATTATCTGTCACTTAACGTGGATTCAGAACAGATTCCGGCACAGCCTTTGACTCCAGACTACTCCAACTACAACTACGTGGAAGCTTATAACACTTTGTTCGCGGGCACGGGGCTGCACTGGAAAGACGAAGGCAACCAAATCTCATATGATGATTACGACTCGGGATACACGCTTTACGCGTTCGATTTGTCAAACGATCTGTCCAGCTCAGAGAACCACTGGAATCTTCAGCGGCAGGGTGTACTCCGTCTCGAAGTGAGGTTCAAACACGCCCTCCCTGAAGCCGTCAACTGCATAGTGTACTCTGAATTTTCAAATCTTATCGAAATCGATAAAAACAGAAGTGTTGTTGTCGACTACAGCATTTAGCGATGGACGGCATTACGCTCGAATGGGTGATGAGGCAAGACCCGCACGCAGCCCCGCTCTTTGCCGGCGTGTTTGCTTCGGATACACTCCCAAGAACACTGCCGCAAAAACCAACATTACTCATAGCAAATCTTGATCCGATATCGAAGCCGGGCTTACACTGGGTCGCTATGGCTTTCGGCTGCGATGGGAAGGGAGAATTTTTCGATTCGTATGGCATGCCACCTTATATACCTAGACTAAGACGATATTTAGATCGACAATGCAAGAGCTGGAGACACAATGATGTGGACCTCCAGGCCCTCAACTCGACTGTTTGCGGACAATACTGCGTCATGTATCTTCTGTTTAAAGCGCATGGCTACTCCATGCGAGAATTTGTAAATAAATATTTCACTCAGGACTGTCAAAAAAATGATATACTTGTAGACCGTATGTTTAAGCGATACTCTCGGCATGTTAAGTTATGTGATGATGTTCTCACGAAAAAGACGCAGACGTGCTGCGAGAGAAAGTCGAAATAATTTTTGTAAACGATTGTACTCTAAGAAATAATAAAATACTGATTACAAAATCAAAACACTGTTTTTTATTTTAAAAACACTTCCTTTTCCCCTCACACAAGCACTTATGAGACAAGGTTGGAGAAAACCGTCACGTGATGAAAACTTGCAAGCAAGTTACACATCACGAGATAGTTCGCAGAAACGCAGCGCGAGTGCAGAGTGTGAATTTGTACCAAAGTCACAAACTGCAATCACGCCGCTAAAAGAGTGAGAAAAAAGAGATATTACACACACACACACACACACACACACGCGCGCGCGCGCACACCGCAAACCATCTACTGATTAATTTTTCAAGTAAAAATTGATCAGATACGATGGTTTCGTACCGCACACGGACACATAATACGCAGCGCGACAGACGAGTGAGAATTCGTAAACTAATTGACACATCGCTGTCACGCCGCTCAAAGGACACATGTGCTTGTGATTGACCCACATTTTTTGAATGAACGGAGGAATGCATGCAGGACGAACACGGCGAGTCGGTGGGCCGGCCGGCCGCCCTGGCTCTCGGCCCATGAGAGCTTCCGGACATACACACGCTGCTCTCCTACAAGTACCTCACCTGCCAACACCACATCGTGGCGTGGCAGACGCAGTGTGTCAGTGGGCCGGCCACCCGCCTTAGCTCTCGGCCCATTACAATGTCTTGGCTTTCGTCAAAAACATCCTATCATTTCCGTCGACTATTAAAAAACGTTGGGGGGGGGGGGGGGGGGGGGGGGTCAAGACAGGCAGGGCAAATGGGGGGGGGGGGGGGGGGGGGCCTCGAGGAGACGACGTGCCCGCCACCGGCCTCAGCTACGGCCCATGGCAGCTCCCGGAAACACGCCTTGACTAGACCTACACTTATGAATATGTTTTGCCCAATGCTACCACCCTCCACGAAAGGGGAAAACAAACCCAGTCCGGAAAACCCATGAGGGATCCCATGGCCCAAGGGACGTCATGGGACCCCATGGGAGTACTCCAATACCCATGGGCATGGGATTCCCCCAGATTTTTGGACAATTTCCCATGGGATTACCATGGGGATAAATGACCCCATGGGAGATAGCGTCCCCATGGTAGAATTCCTAAGGGGTTCCCATGGAATGAGTGACCCCACAGGAGAGGGTGCCCCCATGGGAGAGAACTTCCCCATGATAGAGAACCATGGGAAAAAACATACCCATGGGACAGAACAATCCCATGGGATATGATTGTGTCTAAGAAGGGGAATGCCACAACGTAAACCATTGGGGCACCTACAGACACAAGCGCCTGTAGACAGCTGGATAGGCAACCCATTCTACTTGTCCTTGAAGCGCTCGGTACATGAGCCCTGTGAGAAAATGTCTTCCCAGCTGAAATCCATGAGTGGAAGCCTAGGAGGCCCTGAAACTTGATCTAACTTATCAGCAGCAAACGGAGGTCTCATCTCAAAGACCATGCATAACTTGTCTTGCCCAGGAAAAAAAAGGAACTGGAAATGGAAAAAAAATTACCTTGTACAAATATCTGAAAAAATTACTGAACTTGTATTGAATTGTAAGAGGTACAAGAATGCAAGGACAAGAAGATATTGACAAACAAAACAAAATTCCGTTTTAAGCTTGTAAAGAAAAAACCCTTGTGCAAATGAAGTCTAAAAAAATATCTGAACTTTGCACTGAATTGTAGGAGATAAGAACGCAAGGACAAAGATATTGCCAAACAGACAAAATTGCCTTGTAAGAAGTTAAATGTATGAAAACCTACATTTCACAACACACATTTGTACACAAACACTATACACTAGAAATCTGCTAGATAATTCAAAAATATAGTGAATTGTACAATAATAAAACTAAGACAATTACTTAAGATAATGCACATTTCCAAACAAAACTGCTTTGAAAGTCAAAGCAAAATATACATAAAACTTTGCATCACACAACTCAAATAAGCATAAAAACAGAATAAACCAAAAAAAGTACAGTGAATGCACACTGAACGTTACAAAATTCCCATCATTGACTACTTTTTCTTTTCTTCTTTTCCACTAACTTTCTCTGCAGCATTAATTTTTTTCTGCAAAATACAAAACAGCAATTGTAAGATTGACAGGCTAATCTCAAAAACGTAACAAAAACTACCATAAACATCTTTAAAACCTACGTGTGCTTCTTTCAATTTTTCTTTGAGGGTATTTCTTCCCTGGTTCTGAACACACAGGTCCAAATAAGCTTTGTCACTGTTACCAGTGCATTGTTCTACTTTAGCTCTATAGACCCCTGTTGAAGCATAAATTTTACAAGTAAGAACCTCACGAGATTTTAGATGAAGTAATACTTGAAACACATTGAATGTTAATTGCATACCTAATATGGCTTCTCGCTTTGCTGGAGTCATCTTCTTCTTTTGTGCTGATCTGTCGCCTTTCACAGGTACCCCACCTTCAAGGGACCTTCTAGCCAGCTGGGCTTCTGAGTATATGTTCTTTGCAGCATCTCTCAAGGCTATAGTAGCAGTGACCGTAGGCTTGCAGATCTTTTTCTCAAAGACTGTCTGGCTCAAGTAGACATTATTGCCTATGTGCACCTACAAATGTACCAATGACAAACATAACAGCATACATCAACGAGCAGTTACTCCAATATATATTCACTAAATAAGCATTAATACCTTTCCAGCACCATCAGTGCTGAGGGAACTGGGGTTCGACAACGCCGGGCCAATCATTTTGGCGAGTTCATCACTAGTGGCAAAGGCTGCAAGAGAATATTTAAGGTATAAGCAAAATTTACCACAAAATGTACATATGAAGCTGTGGAATGAACCATGTAAGCTGGTATACCTTCTCCCGAATCTTTATTGGTTATCTGCTTCGTCACCTCATGTTCCATGTCCAGCTTTATCTTCTTAACAACTTTTTGTTTGTCTGGAGACTTTCGCTTGGAGTCTATCTTGGTTTTGACTGTTAGAAAGAGACAGAACAAGATCAAGCCCTAATCTTTACAAACCACTAATGAAAGGGAAAATTGCATTAATGTACAATAGGGAGTCCTTGCCTGCAGGACTAGGAGAAGAATTCATTGCAGTACCTTTGATGGGAGTGGAAAACATAGAGCCTGCAAGAAATTTATACTATTTAATACTGGTAAAACATTAACATCGACAAAAATGAAATCTATACACACTACTTACTGTCGAGATCATCAGCAAATGTAGGTTTCAGATTCTTAGTCTCCCTGGTACTTTCAGACGCTGCTGGAGAACCAAAAATTTCATCATCAGCAAATGTACGTTTCACATTCTTGGTGTCCCTGGTACTTCCAGATGCGGCTGGAGAACCAAAAAGTTCATCAGCAAATGGAGGTTTTAGATTCTTGGTCTCCCTGGTACTTCTAGACAATGCTGAAGAACCAAAAAGTTTGTCAGGATTGCTCAGATAGAAGAGACATACATACACAAATATATAATTTACCTGCTTGAATCTTGCAGACAAGTTGTTCAGATAGACCTAAATTCAATTTAGTAAGTCTGTTATTATGCTGCTCAAGTTCCAAGATCTTTTCTTGAGCAGTCTGAAGATCATTCTTTAAAGCCAAGACTTGCTTCTGATGACTTTTTAAGTTAACTTGGAGAGTTTCTATCTTACATAAATACAAGTTTTTTTCTTCATCACTGTCTACATAGTTTGTTTCATCACTTGTCGAAGATTCATTCAAGATTTTTTTGTCCTGCTTTTTTGATAGAGCCTTATCATTATCAACAGGACTCCTTATCTTTTTCGGTTCTCTTTTCTTTGGCACCTGAAACCAAAACCAAGAATTACAAGACCAATGGTAAGTAAATGAAGGGAGAATCCAAAATGCATAGAAAGATAGAGTGTACCAACCGTTTCCTCATCAGAAGATGTTTCAGTTTCAACAAGTGGAATCTGTAAAGCAGCCATTAAAACAGGAGTTATGAACTGAAAGCTTCTATTAAATGGAGAATCCAAAATTCAAAGCAGGACAATGTCTACCAACCGTTTCCTCCAACTTTTCAGATGATGTCTCAAGAAGTGTTTTCCTTGGACTCTGTAAGCAACCAACAGGAGTTAAAAACTCAAAGCTTCGATTACGAAAACCTATACCTCTAAAACCCAACATGTGAATAAAAAAGAAACACGAGAATGTGTTGAACATAAACAACGTGACACTGTAGTGGGAATTCCAGGCAATCAAAAACAGAGGTATCAGCCCTTGATTTAGACTCACCATTATCACCTCAGCTCTAGCTGGACTAGCTGGAGGAGACAGAGTGGGCTCTGCATCTTTGGCTGGGGTTTGAGTTCTAATCCGGTTTGAACATTTTCCATCAGATACCTAGAAAAAAAGAGACCAATGTTACGTCCAGCTAGATACTTCAAACTTTCAAAACACACTGAAACAAGCCACGAACAGTCAGCACATGAGTACTTACGGTTTCCACTCCAGCATCATCCTGCAGCAGAACACTGTCATAGTTCGCAATTATTTTCTTCCTCCTGTGGTCTTTGCACTCATCTTCAACTGTTGCTTTCTTTTTCTAGGTAAAATAGAGAAAATACAACCTTAAAGATTACTTTGGAATATAGCATGTCTGCATGTCAATTTGAGGTTATTGCATTACCAAACAGAAGTAAAACAAAAATCAGCAATGTTACTAACTTTCTTTGGTTTTGGAGGCGGAGGGCCCTCCACACTTTGAGGTTTCACAGCAGGCTTGATTGCTCGTCCCCTGGCCGACCTTGTGGCCTTTTTCCCTTCCTTCTCCTTTTCATGTTCTGCAGTCATATCTTCCTGCTTCTGCATCCCTGGCAGATACGGCATTCTATTGAAGCCTTTCCGCTTGGCTTCGCTTATTAGATCGTCGATATCAACTGAAACCAAACACAAAGTTTTGAAGAACAAGAGTCAGACGGGCTCGCGAGCACTAGGCTAAGACCGTTGAGACTAGCGAATGGTATAACCCCACACGAAGAGCAAGGGACCGTTACATAATCAATTCAAAGCAAAAGATATGGTGCAGAACCGACAACAGTCATGCAGTTCCGCACGCAGAAAAGCAAAAAGACGAATTAATTACATGCGATCATCTTGGACAGAGCTGCGAGCTGGCCAGCATGTCTCGGTTGGGCTATGGAACTGCTCACGCCTAACCTACACTCACTTACAGCGTTTGTGAACAGGGCGTAAAATCACTTACCTCCAAGGCAAAGAATCTTCGCGTGGAAAGTCCCTTCTGTAGAGAAGGACCTGTCGTTTGGGACATGAGGCCACTTAACATCGTAGGTGTGGTCGTCGTCAAAGTCGTCGTGGAACTTTGGTTCCTTGAAATTCAGAATGTCTGTCACTTTGACCACTTTCCTCCCGCGAGCCTCTTTGAAAAAATTGACATAGGCTAACGTCAGAGCCATTATAAGTCACAAAATAAATCAGATCAAACCCGATCACTCTTCAGCACGCATCAACGCCCAACGAACGCTCCCAACAAGTTCCCGATCCCGTCGCTCACCGGTCACGGAAGTGGACTCCTGTGAGCCGTCAGTTCTACCACACTGATTGGTTTTCCACCAATCGGGTTATTTTCAATGCATGGTTGGCGGGCGCATTTACCAAAATAGTAATTCCCATTATAATGTTTATTTCGCAAGAGAAAGAAAACGCACTAAGTGTTGCTTAGGATCTCTCGCCTCAATTTTGAATTTCGGTATATTCAGTTCCAGGGTTGCCATAACCTATGCGACCGTGTTTTGTCCTCTCAATGGTTTCCGTTGTTTACAGTTTTGCGGCTGACAATGATTTTGTACAAATATGAAGTTTCTTCCATTTGATATTGTTGTATGATTTATTTGCTCTTAAGTATGGGAGAGGAGCCATCACAGGGACGAAGGCGAGGTCCCTACAAAACTTATATTAACCCAAAATCTAATGCGGAAATTCCGAGGTCAAGCTTAGCTCGCTACGAAGCAGAGGCTACTGATGTAAGTCTAATACAGTATTAATGTTTTGTTATAAATTTAGTCTAGCTTGGTTTTGCCTCCTCGGATGCACATGTGCATTTTTTATCATTTTAATTCTTCTAAATTTTTTAAATTCCAGGAACGGGCAGGCCCATCTTCATCCTCTGCAGATCATTGCAACATCACTTTGCGTCAGGTGAAGATTATTGATCTCAAGTCTTGTAATGCTGTTTTATATCTATTAGTTTTGATCGTTATGTGTTTTCTTAGATTTGTTTGTTGGGTAGTGATGTTGACAGCGCACTTCTTTCTCGCTCTTACACCTGTGGGTCAATGTGGAAACTCCATCGTTAGTTCAATTCTTTAACATATTGGAAAGTCCATGAACACATTTTGTTTCATGTTCTGTCAGGGACATAGAACCATTTCCAAATCTGTTATCAAAGAAAGAGGTGTAAATTTAGCTATGAAAATGTGCCTTTTAATTACCTGATATGTAAAAAAATTATTTCTTTTGTTTAGGCGGCGGATGATCATGTTGAGAGCGGTGGTGCACCATCGAGTGAAGATGATGAAGACAACAGAGCACAGGAAGGTGGAGGTACTAGCAGTGATACATCATCATTGGAAGAAGCCATTGGTTACATCCCAAGCCCTAATCATAGGGTAGGTGTTTTTGTTGACTTTGTTAATCGCTGTTTTTTTTTCTTGTTTTTTTTTTTTTAAATAACTGTGAGGGAACGGACATAAGAGATTTCAGTCTTCAAAGATATTACTTTTCTGGAACATCTTAAAGGATACTATATTAAATCATAGCACCCTCTATGATTTTACCTGAATTTTTGAGAGTTTTACAGAGATGTACCCCTAATCTGTCTAACATTTAAAAAATTTTCTTTCATTTGTGTAGGCGGATGATCATGTTGAGAGCAGTGGTGCACCATCGAGCGATGATGATGAAGTCAACAGGACAGGGGAAGGTGGAGGCACTAGTGATGCATCATCAGGAGAAGAAGCCATTGGTTACATCCCAAATCCTAATCATAAGGTATATGTTTTTCTTTTTAGTACAGTCCTTTACTTTTTGGTTTAGTATTTCACTTCATGCACTTCTTTGCAAATCAATTAACCAGAGTTTCTTGAGAATTTTACAATTTGACATCCCCTTTAATTGTCTAATCATTAAAAAATTTCTTTCTGTTGTGTAGGCGGATGATCATGTTGAGAGCAGTGGTGCACCGTCCAGCGAAGATGATGAAGACAACAGACCACAGGAAAGTGGAGGCACTAGCAGTGATACATCTTCATGTGAAGAAGTCAATGGTTACATCCCAAATCCTTATCATAGGGTATGTGTTTGCGTTTTTAGTACAGTCCTTAATATTTTGGTTTAGTATTTCACTCCATGCACTTGTTTGCAGATCAATGAATGTGAATTTACAAGAATTCCACAGAGACATCCTCCAGAAAATGTGTTATTACCTGAGGGAGAGGAGGTGTCGGTAAGAAATCACAATTTAAATTGATTTCTAGATGTGTGTTTTGATTATCTGGTCTTTTACTTCTTTTATTTGGTATTTAATTTTTCTCTTCTAGGATGATGAAGAACTTAGTCTTGATGAATACATGAACAATGATGATATGATACGGGACAATGGAAATCAGGAACAGCAGTCAGAGGAAGGACAATCAGAGGAAGAACAACAAGAAATTCTTAATGCTCTTAATGAGAATGTATGTCATCACCAAGAAAGAGCTCCTATTAGAGGACCTGCATATGTTCAACACTCTCATACTAAGCTTCGGAGACTCATTCAGTCCAATGAATTTACATCTCCCATTGCTACACCTGTGACTGCATCTCCCGCTGAAGCTCTGTTGATGATCTTGGCAATAGCACAAGCTAACAAGCTAACATTCAAAGCATTTGTGGACTCTGCTAGACTTGTGAATTCCCTATTTTCTTCACCTGTTATTGCCAAAAGTGAACATTTGTTAGATGACTTACTGAATTCATCTGAAGGAATTGAGAGACATTTCTATTGTGAAAATTGTCTTTATGCATTTGGCAATGTGGACCATACTAGAATTCCAGTGCTGGTCTGCCCTGAAACTCAATGTGGGCACACTAACAAGATTAAGGATCTCACAAAAGCTACTTACTTTGTGTTGTTTCCTATTCCTGCTCAAATTGAACTGCTATTGAGTGACAAGAAAATTAGAGAAAAGCTAGTCAATCCTAAGGAAATAGTAAAGAAGTTTGTGGATGGTCTTCTGCGGGACATTTATGATGGGTCATGTTACAAGGAATTTGTATCCTCTCTATCAGATGACTTGGTTGGATTAATCATCTCATTTGTTTGCTGCACTGATGGGTCCCCTATGTTCAAATCATCAAAATTTTCTATATGGCCATTTTTTTTAACTATTAATGAACTACCACCTATTATCAGAATGAGAAATCTGTTGTTAGGGGGTCTGTGGTTTGGTAACAGGCAACCACCCATGGATCTATTCCTTCAGCCCATTGTTGACCACCTGAAATCTCTTTCAAATAGTTTTACAATGAAAATTGATGGGGAGGAAGTCCTTGTCAGGGCATATACTTTGGCCTGTTGTGTAGATTCTGGGGCAAGGGGTGCTGTGCAAGGATTAAACTCACACAGTGGCTATTACTCATGTAGCTGGTGTGAAATTTCTGGACAATACCGTGACAAGGTAGTGTTCTGCTTCCAGGAAATTCCACCAAAATTACGATCTCATGATGATATTGTCAAGTATGCACGGGAATGTGTTGAGGACAGCAACCTTGCCTATGTCTTTGGTGTTCAATATTTAAGCCCTCTAGCTGCATTGCCTAAGTTTGATTTGGTAAAAGGAATGGTTCAAGATTTTGCCCACAATGTTCCTTTTGGAGTTTCACGTACTTTTCTTCAAGAATGGCTGTCTAATACTTCAAGAGGCTCATACATTGGATCACCTGATGACTGTAAAGACCTAGATGTGAAAATGTCTCAGCTCACACCTCCTATTGAAATAAGAAGACGTCCCAGGCTTGTATCTGACAGCACTCACTGGAATGCTCGTGAGTATGAAAATTGGACTCTGATCTACTCTCTTATTGTACTTGAAGGTATTCTACCTTTAAAATACCTGAGAAATTGGTCTTACTTAGTGCAGGCAACCTTCCTGTTGTCAAGGCAGACTTTGAGTAGCAGTCATATCAATAATGCTCATAGGCTTCTGCTTCACTTCATAAGCGAGGTAGAATTTCTCTACGGTGAAAGTTTCATGTCCTACAATTTGCATATACTAAGTCATCTTGCAGAGAATGCTGCGAGGTGGGGTCCAATTTTTTCAGTGTCAACGTATTGCTTTGAGAATGGTATCAAAGAGATAAAGAGTTTACTGCATGCTCATCGTGGAGTTCCCCATCAGGTTCACCGAGCATTATCTTACAAGCAAGCTGCACATATTTTGAGAGGATCATGCCGGACTGCAAAGTCTGATATTTTTGAAGAGAGTATATTGCCAAAGCCCAATAAAATGACAAATTATCTTCCACTTGAGGAATGCGTTCTCATAGGAAAATTGAGCAGGTCTGTGCCAAATGATGAGGAAAATTACTTGCTGGCACAGTCAGAGTTGAACATTGATGTTTCTAGTTGTGAAGTGTGCCAGAAAATTATAAAAGAGAGATGTGTTTATACAACAGATAGTCTGGCCACTGGTAAATTTAATAATTCTGTGGCACAAACTTCAACTGGAGAAATTGTTGTTATCAAGAAATTTATTTATGACAGTACTAGTGAGAAAGTATTTTTGTTCTGTATTGATGTATCTTGTAGACCATTCCTTCGGATGCCTGAGGGAGTAACACTTTCTCCCCAAGATCACTGCTTGAGGACTGTGACTTACATGGGCAGAAGACTCAAATTAATATCTGTGAAAGAACTGAACATAGTGTGTGTTAAAACAGTTATGAATGACAAGGCTTACATCACTGTGTTTCCCAACTTGTGTAATGTATTTTGAGTTGTCTGGATTCTTCATGATTTCATGACATCAAGCCTCCAGTTTGAATAAGTGTCTATTTCAGGTTGGAGTTAATAGTATGATCAAATAAAAGGATTTAAAATACTTATTGTTATTTTATTTGGGTCTGCAAACAAAATCTTTAATGCCTTGAACACAACGACAAAGCAGGGAACAGAAAATTAGTAGTTACTTAACAATGCCAGTAGGTTAAGCCAGAATGCCTGCTTTGATACAATTTATAACTACTCATACAAAGGGGATCGGCACTTTGAACGTACACAGAACAAAATCCCTCCAGAACTAAATTTCTGGTTCTGTTTTTGGTCTTTTACATCTCCCTCTTTGGTCTTGGTGTAAGGTGGATCCATTCCAATGAGAAATTGCGCTATCTATCCATGAATCACATACAGACAAGGTGTTTTTAAACATAGTCTTACAAACTTTTTTATGCTCTCCATTAATAATGAAGAAATAAGCACGGGTTGCAAGTTTTTCACCTTTTGCTCCACACAAAGCAGATTTCTTCTTTGGAGTAGAAACCAATAATGATTTGTTAATGTACTTCCACTGCTCCAAGTGATCTGCCAGACTCCAGAAGCCTTCATTAATAATAAGCCGCTCTTCGTGAGACAATCTTGGTTTCTGGCGTCGTTTGCAATCATCTTTGCATGGAGGCTTGACATGGCGAGCAGGTCGTTTTTTCCCCTTGGGTGTGACATGTTCTCTTCCAGAGTTCAACGCCAGTTTCGCCTCATAAATCCGAAGGCGTGAAGGATATAATTTCTCATTTGGTTCTCCACTGACAGTGTATGAGATGTGGTCAACTGAGGTCTCGGAACAATTGTGTATGATGCCTGGTATTGATGAGTAAGTAACATCAAGAGAAGGAAGATCTTCAGCATTGGGGCACACAATTAAATATTCCTCAGCCTTAGGATTGCCAGAATTCTTAATTTCAGGTGCCTTTGAGATATCTGAGCACAGAGAAAACCAATTAGGGAATGCATGTTGTGAACAAAGAATAAACCCAAATAATGACTTTACGTACCTTCAATGATTTTAATTGGCTTCTCCAACGATGGGTGACAGCTGTCTTCTGCTTTTTGTGAAGCCTTCTCAGCGGAAACTATAACAAATATGGAAAGCTTCACAGTATTAAAAAAACAACAACAACAGAGAGACGAGTCAAAGGAGGTCTGTGAAAATAACATTTTTAATTTCTTCTCACAAATTCAGGACATGATTTTAATGGTAAATTATATGGGAGTCCTAATCAATAATATCAATTACCTATTTCCCAACAATATAATTTGTCAGTGTTTAACATACCACAAGGTGACTTTGATTTGCTGTTTCCTTCGCAGTCAGTTGATGCATTGTACTGCAAAAGTTCAGGTGCACCTTCTAAAGAAAAAAATTGTTAATTAGCTAGTTAAATATACATTGATGCAATGCAAGAACTCGTGTGATACTGATTTTACCTTCGAATGGAGAGAACACCAGCTTCCTCTTCACAGTTGCACGCTGTTTTTGAAGATCAGCAGCTTCAAATATTTCATGCCACCATGATGGAAGCGGAGCTAAACAAGGAAAGAATTTTTCTTTAGAAAAAAATACAAACTGCACACACTAGACTTCTGTGCCTGACTGTAAGTCAGGTTCAGAAATGTTTATGATCAATATGCTAAAAGTGGTGGTTCTTTGGGACCATAAATCAAAGATTTATGAAAAATAAACTATGAAATGAAGATAAGTTACAGGAACTGGAACATAATATGAACGAAACAACGCAAAGAAACTCTACGAAAACTTCTAATCAAAGACAAGTCAAGTGCTGACTCATATTTGGTTTACATTTCTCATGAAAAATTTTGCTGACAGCATAAGCTATTGACTTTCTAGGTAAAGGGTTAAGACAAGAATATTCCTTATTTTGAATTTTTTGTGTAAACTGCAAACACCCTGATTATTATTTTTTTATTATTATTATTTATTTATTTTTAGGGGGGCGCAAAATATAAAAAATTACAGCAAATGTAGACAAATTAAAAAAAAAGGAGAAAAAAGGAGTACATCGTGTTAGTGCAAAGGAAGACACCTAAAGGATTTTACTACACTCACAATCATAAACCGCTGGAGAAGATGTGGCTGACTTTGCTTCAGTTGGTGACTCCCGTGTATTTCGTCGTTCACAGAGAGCAGCAGATTGATAGGATAAAGTTAACCTTGCTCGGTCCACGATATTTGCGGCCCTTTTGGAACAATTTCGTGACATTTTTGGCACAATTAGAATTCAGAAATTTGTTTCCCAGAATATCCGTTACGCTGCAGCAACTTGATCGGTTTTTAACACACTTGATCGTTTCTTCACGGAGTTGATCGCTTTATGAAGCTCTCCACTTACCTGCGCTACCACTAGAGCGCGCTGGGGGCTACGCGCACCACGCGCCACAATTCAAATCACTCATCCGCGCTGATTCTGTTTATGCTTTACACACAAAATGGATTTAGGTATGAAATATTAAACACCATGGGAACTGCCATCCCCCATGGGGAATTACATCCCTCCCAGGGGAAACTCCGTCTCCCATGAGAAACGAACCGTCTCCCATGAGGAAAAGCCTCTCTCCCATGGGAAATTACATCTCTCCCAGGGGAAAACTCCGCCTCCTAAGTGAAACGACGCATCTCCCATGAGGAAAAGCCCCTCTCCCATGGGAAATTACATCTCTCCCAGGGGAAAACTCCGTCTCCCATGGGAAACGACCCCTCTCCCATGAGGAAAGTCCCCTCTCCCATGGGAAACCTTTCATGGGAACCCCATGGGGCCCATGGGTTTTCTGGACTGGGAAATAAGAATCGTCAGAACAAAATGTGCTACAGTATACCTATTCCAGTTTGAATTGAAAGACAAATGCTGTGGTTGCAGAGTGGCCAACTCAGTATGTAAAAGAACACACAGTTCATCAAAGAGAGAACCAAACATCAATGGGTTCATAAATGAAACAATTTTCAGGCTGTGTGCCCATATTTTTCAGCCCCAGAAGAGGCATTTTTACAAACCTGTGTGTTTGGCCGATTGCAAAGTAATAACACCTCCCCTTCCACAACAAAACCAAGTTCCTCACAATTGAAGAGTACTTAGCTTGTTGAAATGATGTACGATGAGCAAAACAGCCTCAGAAATTCAAGTAGATAAGTCTGACGATCCACCTCACTCTTGCAATGGTCTCGTGAAGATGCTGGATTGTCTGCATCACCAACAGCAGCGCGCTCGTAAGTACATCAGCAGCTGACAGGGCACTGTGACATGAAGAACAATTACATGTGTCAATGATTGTCAACAATAAAACATAGCAAGTGATTCAACCAATAAATAAATGCGTACCACAAGTTGTGCTACAGACAGTAGCCCGCCGATCAACAATTGCTGACACAGGTAATGCAGATCAATGTTTCCTCCAAGTAGGAAACGACGCATCCCCTGGCTGCACATAACCAAAGTTCAGTTGATGATACTTGTTACACGACCACTATAACCTACTAATAATGCCAGACTCGCCATGAAACCCACCACTCGTGATGCACTCCCGGTGATGCCCAAGATTTCCACTTTGTTCCAGTAAACTCGGACAAATGTACCGTAGACTTCAAGAATGGCACTCGTGTTCTGGTACAACCTGAAATGCAAATCATCAAGAGACACCATTAATGGCAAGCAATACAGCCATCGTACTGTTTAAACTGCTGCGAGATTGTAAGGATCGTTCACATTTGCCATTCAAAGTCAAATAGTTCCATTTCATGTGCCATTATCGGATCACTTTACAAATTCGTCTTGGTGCGATTCAAGGCTGCTTTATTCACGTCTCACTCACCATTGTCTGGTGATGATGCTCTGTCACCCGCTGCGGTCGCCCTTAACCAAACCACGCCAACACAGTCTAGCACTTTTGTTCCCTCCAAACCAGTAAAATGCACAGATTCACTTTGAATGTTTGAATTTCCGACATGCACAAACATTGTTTAACCGTTCCATCGCTTCAGACGGAACACAGAACACCGTCACTAAACGCAACAATCTTTTCATTTCACCGAAAACAACGCGACCGCGCGACCGTTACGCCAGGCAGGCAGGCAACGCTGGCGGCAACGCCACCCGCCAGACACCACGGCACGGCACGGCCCGGTGAAGTGCTGCGCGCGATCCAAGTCCGACGTGAACACGGCAAAATTAATTGTTGCATTTATTGTTGGACGAAAATTTGGTGACATTTTCGCGACTGCTACCACCGGGGAAAAGGTGACGGGGCGCGAGAAAGAGAGCCTCGGGAAAGACGGGGCGCGAACCAACAAATGCCAACGAACGGTATGAGAAATCGCTTGCGCTGCGCTCATCTCTCCCTTCTCTGTATGCGATAACCGACCGACAACTTTGAGTGCACGGCTGCACTCATCGCTGGAATAACCGCTTTGAATGAATGACTGCTGGTTACGCTTGTGAACATATCAAGAGTCTCCAAACTCTGATTGTAATTGTCGAAACTGTGGATTCGAAGCATCCGACGTAAGGAAAAGAGAACAGGTTACCTTTAAATCCTTTTCTGTAATACTTGCTCACTTACTATTGTTCTGTCCGAACAGGTTATGGCATTTGTGGAGCATTATGAAATGAGTGCCTTGCAACTGGATGAGTTGTGGCACTGTGAATCCTTTTTGGCCAATGCTCTCTTAGATTTGCCTCTGCGGAAATGTTCTGCCAACCCTAGCTCTACCTGGGGCTGTGCCATGCCAGCCGCCACTTTCCTCCATTTGAAATCTGATGTGAGGAAGATGTGGTGCAGGGCCGCACAGTATTTCATGGCATTCAAATGTGAAGGTGAAGCGGGCTGGGGTCTAATGGTTCGCCATGATCTGGATAAAAAGTTGTAAGTGTGCTTTTTGTTTCATACGGGCCACATCATTTTGTGGGTCGTTATGAACACTTTGAATGGGTTTCTAATGACATCACATTTTGTTGCAGGTCCTTATCTGCTAACTCATTCACTATCCTGGGATGGTTAGTGAAAGCACCATCTCCTCAACATTGTGATGCGGGTCATAGATATTTACGATCGCCAGCTGGTGATGATCTTTACCTGGGTGGCCCTATTAGTTTGAGTCAATTCTCTGAAACCCCTACCATGCGCTGCCAAAGATCGTTGAACAAACCCACTGTTTTTGTAAGCATTCTTCGCCCTCTGAACCCTGGCTCAGAGGTAACATGGACTTACTTCAAGCAAACACAAGGAGTTGGATCTCTGTACACCATTAAAGAATGGCAGCAGGTTAATAACTCATATCAATTTTATCTGGTAAAAGTTTTGTAATTCTCATGACAGGCCCTATATCTATCACTTTGTCACCATTTCTTGGCAGGAAGCTTGTTGCAGTGAAACGGATCAAGTCAGTGGGAAAGTATGTCACAAACAGCACAAGGCCCAATGTCCACGGCCCACCAAGAGAATGCGACTGGTAACTTCATACTTGTGGTGTACATTTTGTGGGCTCAATTTGGAAGCAAGTGGCAGAGTTAACCAGAAAGAGCATTGGGCAACCCACCATGCAGTTGAGATTTGCCATGATATGGGAGTGGAAGTAGACGCTGTCGACATAAGCAAAGGGGTGGTTCCAAAAGAATTTAAAATTCGCCTTGACCTGCTCGACAATGTACTTCAAAGCCTCCGTTCCTACAAATATGTGATATATCCTGCTTGCCGTTTCTTTGACAATATGTAAGTTATGTATAGAATTGTTTTTCTGTTGATGCATTCTTTGTACTGGTTTTGTGCTCACTTCTTAGGTTTTATTTAGTATAGTTTATTTGTAACTCCTTTTACAGGGGAATCATTGTACCTGAAGGTGAAGATGTTATTGCACAGGATCAGTGCTTTCAAAAATTTGAAATGGAAGCAAAAGATGCTTTTAGAAAGTACCAGATAATTCATTTAAAAGGAACGCACATTCCTGCAACATATAATGATCTTCTTCCTACTCCGAAAACAACCTATCGGGATGTCATTTGGCTGGGTAATGCTAGGCCCAGGTCCAACCAATTTTCAGTGAGGAAAGAATTAACTCCTGCAGAGAAGGACAGTCTTGATATTGATGTTATGACAGAGTTTCAGAACATAGTGGTTTTACATTGTGTAGATTAGAAATGGAAATTTTTTAAATTATTGCACTGACTTTCTTCCTCATTAAATTTCATTCCGATATTGTAATGACAATAAAAGTTCCCCCATACACTTTAAGAGTTCTGAGTTTGAGTCAACTCCCTTCCAATCATCAACTGTCTGCCTTAAATAAGAAATCATCCATATCAGTTGATGCATTTTGTTTGCCTAACACCTGCTAGCATCACTCCATTCCAACCACAAATGTTTCAGGATGTAAAATTGAAAGTTACCATGTGTCTGTTTAGAAATGCATGTGCAGGGGCTCTGATTAAAGCAGGATGGTGCCCATACAGTTTTCTTTAAAGTTGTGGTGAAGGCAGGGTAAGGGTGTTAACAACAAAACAAATTTCTAACTTAATTTTTTAATACAAATGTCCTAACTGGTTTTTTTTATTACAAGAAAGGCAATTAAGCAATAAATGTCAACAATACCTTACGGGTGCACCAAAGATTTAATAATCCATGAACAACAAGACCACCCTACTTTGTCTGTATCTGAAGCTTCTTTTCCTTCTTCAGTTCAAATTTGAGACGTTCATATTCAATGTCAATTTTTTGCAGCAAATGCATTTTTTCTACAATTGGCTTGTGCTCCCGTAATACATGATTAATGAGACGTATCTTCCTGTCAATTGCATAGCTTTTTGTACAGTATGATACCGGGCACTTCTGATGAATTGCCAAGGGAGCAGATGTGGAAGCAGCTTTCTTCTTTACCCCACCATGCTCAGAGTTCTCTATGAAGGTATCAGAGCCAGCAACGGAGAAAGTCTAGAAGTGAATATGCACTCAAATGAAATACACCAAATAAAATACACAATGGCGCTTTTGATTAAAGATTGGGTACCTGAATTCCTTTTGCTAAAACACAAGCCATATCATAAGTATTTTCTGTACAATTGAAAGAGCGCTGGAGATATTTGTCTAATAAGTCTGGCCTAAATGCTGCTATCAAATCGGATAAATCCATGTGAATCTGTGTCCCTTTGCTAGAAACGAGTGAAAAAGAGTTGCGGGGAGGGTGGGTTAGAAGCAGATAAGGAACAAAGTTTCCTTATACAGATTTAAAATGCTTTAAGTATTGCAATGACCTGTGTAGATGCTAACTAGCAGAGACATTTAGGGTAATTTATCCCATGAGGAATCCACGAGACAGTGCCAAAATTTATGGCTTCAGCCAAGTTCCATCCAGCATTGAAGCCAAAGTGAACTGCATTTGGGTATAGAATAATACCTTCACCTGGCCACTGCACAACCTTGTAAAACAAAAAGAGGAAAAATCTTTAGTCACAGAAACATATTTTGGGAACACTAATCTCTCTCAAAATTGCAAATTTTCATTTGAAAAATTCAGTTCAATTATATTAGTGTCGTAACTGATCTCATAGCGATCAAACAATTCTCAAATACCATGGAATTATGGCCAAAACAAAATATCTACAAACAATCTTAAAAGGTATGCCACGTTGTTTCAGCCATTCAGTTGAAGCAAAAGCTGTTTTGTGTCCCAAGAAGTTAATACATGAAGTGTTGCTAACGGACAGCCCACTCTTCATGAGGTGGTACATCACAAGGTAGAGTGCTCGAGGTGGAATTATTACCCTGAAATAGAAGAAGTTTTCAGAAATGTAAAATAAATGTAATGTTGTGCATCAGGCAAGTCTGTTAAATTCAGAGTAAATATACACACTGACCAAATCTTTGGTGCTCCAAGGAGCAGAAAATTCAAACTCCACAGTGCAGTGTCTTCAATGTGAATGGGGAAAAATGAATGAACTCCTCCCAAATACATCGTTGAGCAGGCAATCCCATCATAACATTTCTTTAAGACTTGTAAAATGTTTTTTAATTTTGATAAACTGAAATGTTTTGTTATAAAAAGTGGATCCTTATTCCTTCTTTTAAGGGTGATTCCTGGTGCATAATAAATATTATTTGTACTCTTTTTATCCATGTCCGAGTCTGATTCACTTCCACTTTCTTCATCACAGTCTCTGCATGAGCAATTTGTTTCCCGATCAATGTTAGAAGCTTCTTGACTGCTTTGCAGATATGCCTTGCGCATTTCTTCACCCTCTTTTAAAAGGTTTTTCTTTCTACTCCCCAATGAAGAATAAGAAGTGTTCGCTCGACTATGAGAAGTACATGAATTCTTGACAATATCATCAAAATAATGCCTTATGAGTCCATCCACTCCTTCAGAACCGAGTTTCTCAGTACTGTTATCAGAAAAATATATGTTGATGAGTGTGACTTGCAATGAATACTAAGCTACATAAGCATGGTATGAGATATACTCACCAACACGTGGATTGATTGAAAGAAGCCATATTACTACATGCTTCCCGGAATCGTGTCTCGGCCTGGTCACTTGCTGATCTTCTTTTATATATGTATATGTCATTTGCATCCCCTTTCAGAAGATTTTGTTGGTGTAACTTTCCCATGCTTTGTAAAGTTTGCTTCAAAATGCATTGGGGAGAAGTCACCACACTATTAGAATCCACAATAATCTAGAGAAAAAAAAGGAAGAAAAAACTACATTGATAACATACAAACGCACAGAAAGGTTAAGGAGATTAAAGTACACTACAGAAGGTACCTTGAAAACACCATCATCGTACCCAACTCTTCGCGCTTCTTGAAGAGTAATGAAGGTGTCAAAACATCGTAGGTCATCGTCAGTTACTCGCACCTCATCAATGGCAGTATTTTCCATCTCTGCATTAACTATTGCCACCTGAAAATGAAGAAAAGAGCTCATGTAGCACTAGGAAATGAATAAAATAAACATACAAATTGTGTTCTTTTTTGTTTGTTTTTTTAAAGCGCACACACTTATGAGGGTGGGTTTAGACTGTGAAGCTGACGGTGACGCTGACGGCGTTGATCAATTGTTTTGGGTCCGTTCGTGATGCTGACACTACATGGGCCACCTAGATTTTTGTATTTACGGCGCGAATATGGTCAGAAATCGGAAGAATCCTCGGGGCATTTCCAACGTCAGTGGTAAGAACGCACCCAAAACAACTGATCAACGCCGTCAGCGTCACCGTCAGCTTCACACTCTAAATCCATCCTGAAACATACAACATTCACAATGAGTTTTCCAAAGTGAAAACTGTGACAGAAGGTGGAATTAGAGTGGATGTTAAGACAAAACATGCAATTGCAAACCCCAGGCACCTCTGACGACGCTCATAACCTCACAAAAACGCACAAACACAGGCAAATATATGAAATTAAAAGTTTTTCACTGGTGGTCTCTACGGATCACTCTAGTTTACGCACTTAGCATGTCCCAAATGTTTCTCGCGTTTCAAGAACCGTCTACGATATTACAGAAGGATTATTGTGATCACTGTTTGTTTTGATTCTCATGACAGACGCCGCTCAGGTGGGTGATGGCTGACGGTTTATGGCTAATGCACTCAAAAGAGTCTGAATGCACCGTTAACGAAATATGAAGACCAGTGAATTTGGGAAATCTAAACACAAAATGTGACTCTGTACCTGCTTTACTTCGCTACTTCAGCCTGGCCTCTACTCTTGCTTATAGTAAGCTAAGCTGATGGTGGTGTATAGGTGGGTTTGGCCTTATTCGCAGTTTCGGTGCAAACTATTTTTCTCACAGTATTCCCACTCGCTGATGAGGTGCGCAAATGTGGTGTGAGGAGATGAATTCCTGTTGCATTAGTTTTGCTGTTTTATCTTGAAACCATTTCGAGCCAACACATCGTTAACTTGTCAAGCAGTCTGCGACCGACTCGATGTAGTCGGTAATACGAAGGTATATGTAAATGTTTCTGTGGTAGAAGGTACAGAAAATTGTACTGGAATGGTTATGTACATCTCTATTTTTAATTTACGCAATACTTAATATTGAAATTAACAATGTGTCATCTTTGCCTGGCTCATTTCCTATTTTTTGGCTTTCTGTACAGTTATCAACTTTACCTGCCTTCCTTCAGTCGTGGCTTTTGGTTTGATGGTTCTGCTGTTGAGGTTATCACAACACAGTTCTTTGAGAACATGTTGATCATTAGGGAAATACTTAGTCCATTTACTTCAGAAGGGAGTGCATTCAATCAGTGAAATAGTACCATAATTACTGCTCTGATAATGAAGGTGCAGAGTTAATTTTCTCAAAGATTGCGATGGTTGAGAACGGTGAGAAGCAGGAGTGAAATAACAACATGTCTAGACTCATGTGATTGTAACACGGAAGTGAGGTCCTTTTTATTTTTCATGGGCATTGCAGGCCATGGTTTAAGTGAGTATAGTAATGCAACAGTGTTGGACGATCAGCAAGAGATACTCTTCCCACTTCATCATTGCAACTGTGCAACTGTCAATGGCCAAGGACCTTGTTCTCATGCAGAGCACATGTCACATACAATTGAGGTAGGTTCTTATGTCTTGGTTTGTTGTTAAATTTCACATGTATGCAGTTTTTATGCACATCTGTACTTTTTTCAGGTTGAGGAAATGGACCTTGATTGGATCAAGAAAGAGGTGATTGAGACTTCGAAGTGTGAACCCCATTCAACAGTGGATACTTGCATTACTAAAAGACATGCAGCCTTTACAGGAGATATCAAGTCTGTGACAGATTTATGTTATTTCCTCCACAATTGGAGACAAAAACCTTTCAGTTCCAGATTATTGAAATCTCATAGTCCCCTTCGCCTTGTAGAGTGCCCAGCTTGCTTTGTTGGATTCAAAAATTCCCCTGACCGCTTGATACGTCTCTTTAACCATGTGAACAAACAACACAAGAAAAGGAGAGATTTGATTTTGAGGGACATGATAAATGACTATTATCCATTATTGTGCTTTATGAATAAGTAATGAAAAGTAAAATCGCAAGCAAGCTCCAGTTTGGTATGCCAGCCCTGCAAAAATATAGCAAAGTGGAAAGAGTGGGTTACAATAAGCACCCACTCGACCAGCTATCGATTAGAGAAGAGGTCAACTTGTGAGTTTTACTCGTTCTCTACCTCACACCTCTTTAACCCGTAGTCTGAGGTAAGAAGAACGAGTATTGTGGTCAGTGCTGTGTAATTTAGTCATGTATTTTCATCTCATGAATGAAAACTTTATGGGTTGCCTCTTTGTCATTTACTGACACTAAATAGTGAAAGCGTGTTTCTATGATAAAGGGTTTCTGCCGTTGTATTGAGAAATTTTGAAGTAAATATATAAAAAGATGTATGATTGGTGGAGCTGTGAAGGGTATTGTGATGTACAGTTGAACCCTATTGGAAACGAATGATTTGATTATTATGTTATTGAAAATAGAGTTGAATGGTTAGGTTTGCATTCTAAATTAAATTCGAATCCTAAGTGATTCGAAGTTCGGGATTTAAAGAACGTTTCGCCATCTGTGGTCATTTTGGTGAAGTGGAAAAGAGGTCAGACCTTTCACAGCTTTACTGATCACATATCTATGTAAAGGTTTACTTCAAAATTTGTCATGATACATAAAAACACCTTTATTATGAAATCACTCTTTCACTATTTTGTGTCAATAAATAACAACAAGATAACCCATAAAGTTGTCATTCATGAGATTTCTCAACTACAGTCAAGACCCCTTTATTATGAAATTATTCTTTCACTATTTCGTATCACCATTGAATTACGCATGCACAGTACTCATTCTTGAAAACTTGTAAAGAACGAGTGACTATTTAAGTTCCAAACATGTTTGGGACTAATGTTTGGCGCCTTGTTACACCTTTTAACGAGTGCTTCGTTTTTAGGTTGCCTATAACAGCAATTTGAAGCAAAAAAGAAAAAAAAAACACAACTGACTTGTGCTTCCTTCGTACATGGTTCATGAGACGTATCTTACTGTCAATTGCATAGTTTTATGTACGGTATTGAATTCTGTTTTAGTGGTGTATTGTATTGATCCCTATGTGTTCTTGCTATTGGTTTCATCTTTCTGATTTCCATTTGAGCTCGATGGGCTGCACTTGGCTTGTTTAGGATAATCTTTTTAAGGACGTTTCCTAAACTTCACAATTTGTGCAGTCGTAAGGATGAAAAGAAGCAGATAACTATGTCACCTGATAGTTTCAGTTATGGCGGCCACTAAAATGTGAAACATTTTAGACAAGACTGTGCCCATGTGCAACACAGTCCCACAGATTTTTTGTTATTATTTGTTGTATTTTAAAGTTATATGGAGTGTGTCTTTTCACTGAGTTTAAAGAAGTCGATAGATATAAGGAGCAGGGTAAAAAAGAACGATGTAAGCAGCACTAAGTCTGGACAGGAAGTGAAATTTTATTTTTCTCTCAACATGGCTGGAGCTGGAGTGCATTGGTGCATCATGGGAAATCAATTGACAAGTACATTGCAATTATGTGCAGGCAGTGACAATGATAAGTAGGTAATGACTATTAGCATGGTATGAGAAATGTGTAAGGGTGCGAAATTTTAACTTGAGAATGTATGAAGATTACTTTTACGCAACATTATTATTTATTTGCTGTTAAAATTTTCACTATCCCACTATATTTCACTAAGTGTCTCTGATATGAATTTGTACATAAGGGGGAAGACAATTCAAAAAACATCTTGTTTAAAGAAGAAAGAGGTTTACCAAAATATAGAATTGTATCAGTGTTGAAGATGGATTATAACAGATACATTTATGATACATTTATGATTTGTGCTGTTAGAGAAATAGGTTTGAACCTTTTGTAATATGATCTTATTTATTTTTTTATCGAGCAGGTACAGAACAGCCTCTGCCTGGATGCTGGGAGGCGAGTGCACTCCCGCTTAAGGCCGTCCCTGTTGAAATTTGACTTCGAGCTAGGATGATGAAATTTGGTATGCCCAGAGATTCCGCTTCAAATAGGAGTCCTGTAAAACCGCAGGTCGCTGGACCAATTTTGAACGGAGATACGGTGGACCAAAGTGGCCAATTCGAGCTATTGCAGGGCTTTTTTCTGGAAGCTTTGGGGCCTAAACTATCCATCGCACAATGACGTGAGACATATGAACGTGTCGGGGAAAGACTCTTGTACGGGGGATAAAGGGTCAAAAGTTCGGAATTCCGTTCACAAAAGTATGATTTTGCCGGTCCAAGTTTGGCCTTTTCCGTGCTTTTTGATGGCCACACGCGGGCACCGTTTATGAGCTCAAGGAATTTTCGGATCCTACACTTGACCCCTTATCCCCCGTAGGGCAGCCTTTCCCCTACCCAAAGATACCATCGGTTTTTCTGTGCGACCCATAGTTTAGGCCTCAAAGATTCCAGAAAAATAGGCTGTTTTGGGTGCGTTTTGCCTCTTTTGAATTTGCCGGGCTCCAAAACGCTGTCTGCACAGTGGCGCTGGCGACGTATGGAGGAACTGCGTCGGGAGTAATGGGATGCAGGAGTCTTAGCCTCAATTGTGTGCATAGGATGGCACAGACAAAGAGAGCAGTAAACGCGGACCCGCCGGACCCCGCCCGGGCTCGAGCCGGAGGATGGAGGAGGCCCGCCTGGCGATGCGACTTTGGCTCTCCAGCTCTTTCCTCCCGCGCACGGGCAGAGCGGCAAAGCTGGCAGAGCGGCACGCGTTGACTTTCGTCTGTCTCCGGCGCCTCCCCTGTTCATTTTAGAAGAAGCACTCTAGGAAGAGCGATTTTAGAATAAAGTCTGAGCTTTCGAATGGTGTGTCTGTCGCATCGATTAGACCACCCTAGCGCAAACTACAGCCTTATCAATATGTGAAAGCTGCGTCACCGGCGCCTTGCAGGCTGTGCGCGTCGACCTTGTCGCGTCCCCAGCTCCTTGGCTATTGACTTTAGAGGAAGAATGTCAGCGAGTAGGGTGTAGCAAAATGAGTAAGCTTTCAGACGCTGTGCCGGCCATGCGGATCCGACGATTCTAACGCGTACTAGAGCCTCCAGAAGTAGAAACCCTTGTGTCGCCGGCGACCGGCGGGGCGGGCTAAGACAAGATCTAAGTTTCGAACGGATAGAGCTACAAATTTCTGCAAAACACCAATTTGTTCGTAAAAACGTGCTCTAAGTATTGGACCGATCACTGAACACATCCAAACGCATGATTAAAAATATTGAAAACGGACTAGCATGCTATTGACGCGAGAACAATACCGTACCGATTGTGCGTGCCCCGAGACCCGGCGGAGGCTGTTGACACTGCATCAATGGGGATCCGTATAATTACTTTATGGCCTACTACCTGGAGGGAGGGCAGCGGGGGCCCGGCCCGGTCACTGCCCCGCAGGAGCATGAAAATAGGTCCAGTAGCTTACATCGAACTTTTACGCAGATAGGTGGTTATGTTTCTAAAATTCACAACGACGGTGGCGCTATCCTACGGAAAATGACTGAACAAAAACTGTCAGGGGGTATCCCCAAAGCTACTTTTGCGGATACACTTTATAAGTGACTCTAGCCGTGCTCGGAGTCAGATCCAACAGGGACCACCTTAAGTACGACATGTAAGGAGAGTACAGAAAAGTCATCTCGCGTACGCACAACTTCCTCTCGCGCTAGGGCATACGGCGCGCCCTTCTTCAAACCGACGCGCCATGCACACCCCCGTACGCATCCCTTGGCATCACGGCAACGCTGTCCAGGACGGCGACGCCGAGCTGCAAAAGCGCGCGAAAAGCCACCCGTGTCCCTTCACCGTCATGCTCGTCGTCTTCTGCTGCGAGTCAGACCAGCGTCATTGTGTTGTGTGACAAGATGGAGGAAGGCGGTAAGTAAATGGAACTTTAGGGGTTACTTACATAGCGAAGGACCAACGAGCCTTATCAAGTGTGAACATTTTCATTACAGATCAAGCAGTAAATGTGTTGCTTGGCCTCTTAGAGCCAGATTATGAGTATGGGGATTACCTCGGTGCAGGTGCAGGAGCCGATCTGGGCACCTTGGATCTGGGGGATCTGCATGGTAAGTTTTGCTTTCAATGACCATTCCGTGCTTTCCTTCCAAATTGTAAATCAATACGCAGTCCCAAATAACCAGAGAGCATCCCATGGTCCATGGGACACCACGGTATAGAGTCTCCCAAGGTGTGTTCCTCGCCATGCATTTTTTGCCGCTTCCCACGAACTCGGCTATCGTGCCACTTGTATATACCATGCGCTGGACAGTGTACTTGTATTTATCATGGGACACCACCCATTCCCATGGGAACACCTTGGGATTGTCCCATAGTGAATCCATTCCCATGGTAGAGCCCCCTATGGCTTAACGTGTTCCCATATGCATTAGTCTTTCCCATGACGAACAGGAGCGTTACCATGGTTTTGGTTTCATGGGGTTCCCATGGTGGCCATGGCTTTTTGGGGCTGGGATATGCACAATAAATTACTAACGCCTAATCTGATACGTTATTTGTGGCAGGTGCCAGTAACGTGTGGACAGGCGGTTGGCTCGAGGCCGACTCCGCCGAGGCGGCCATCCCGGCAGTCCTGACGGCCCTGACTGTCGCCGCCGCTGACGGCCTCCCCGATGCCACCCCCGCTGCCGACCCCGCAGACACCCCCGCCCCTGCTGCCGCTGCCGCCCCCGCTGCCGCCCCCGCTGCCGCCCCCGCTGCCGCTGCCGCTGCCGCTGCCGCCACCAAACCCCGCAGCAAGGCGTGCCCCTTCTGCGGGAAGTTGCAGCTGAAGGTACAGCGGCACATCAGGCTGATGCACAAGGAGGAGGCTGCTAGTCTGTCCACTGCCCAGCTCCTTGAAATGTCGGTGCGGGCGACGGGGCCGACAGTGCGCCGGAGGGGGTCAGCAGGATTGGAGGATTACTCGCAGTGTGAAGGCTGTAGCTTCCTCTTTAAAAAATCTTACATCAGGCGGCACAAGTGCGTGACGCCGAAATTGATGTAGGATTTTTTAAAGAGGAAGCTGAAACCTTCACACTGTGGGGTTTCCTTCTTTTTAGGATTGGACTGGAGGATTACTCGCAGTGTGAAGGCTGTGGCACGCCGAAATTGATGTAGGATTTTTTTTTAAAGAGGAACAGGGTTGTTACAAGTGAGGGAAATCAGGGAAAAGTCAGGGATTTTTTTTTTGTCAGGGAAATCATGAAAAAGTCAGGGAAATCGCTCGCCGCGTCAGGGAAAATAGAAAAAAAAATGCGGAATCGTCAGCATCGTGTACTGCCGTGCAGCGCCGCGCGTCGGCGCTGCCGCGCAAAGGTGTTTCCTTCGTTTGCCACCTTTTTTTATTTTTTCCAAAGCCTAGGACATTTTAGGGAAAATGTCAGGGAAAAGCTCGAATTTGGTCAGGGAAAAGTCATGGAAATGTCAGGGAATTTGAAAATCCCAAGCTTGTAACAACCCTGAAAGCTGAAACCTTCACACTGTGGGGTTTCCTTCTTTTTAGGATTGTGAGATTTTCAGGGAAGACTCCACCGACTCCACTTTATTTTCTGAACTGTTCGTCATATGACTGATATGAAGCATAGCTCTCTCTAACAGTGCATTTCTGCTTCCTTATCCTCAGTTGCCAAGTTCAAAATAATTCTCAAAATTTCAGCTTAAGTATCCAGCATTGAATGGAGTCTTTGGTAATTTTACTGGCTATTACTTTCGGTACATGCACATAATTTTCACTAAATTTGATTGCTATAATTTTTGGGTCAGTGCAAAGTTTTCCATGCACGTTAATACTTAAATTTTCAAAAGAGTTAGTTGTATTATTCTTCAGACTATTTATTATTTTCCAAGTTTCCTTGGTGATATTTTTGGCCGAATTTATTTGACTACATCGTTAGAATTAACAACACTTTTGAACTGTTTGTATAATTTATTTTTAATACTTCCCAAATTTTTAAATTTCTACCAAAGAACTTTCAGTAGTAAAACAGTTTTAAACCGTTTGTAACTAAGTTTTAATACTTCTTAAATTTATAAGTTTCTACCAAAGAACTTTCAGTAGTAAAACACTGTTTGTAACTAATTGTCAATAATTCTTAACTTTATAATTTTGTAACCTACGAACTATCTGTTGGAACAAATGCATGTGATCAAATGTCCTGTAACTTATTTATCTACCCTTTTATTTCTCATATGTCAACTTCCGGTTAAAACACAAGTGTTTCTTCCTACTGTGATAGTTGCTGTGCCATTGTACTTTTTTATTTGAAAGAATATATTCTCGTGTTGATTGAGCCCTCAACAAGATTTCTTTTTACTTCCACCATCAATCCTAAATAACCATTTGAAGGATTATCAAAAGCAATACTATCTGTAGTTAACTTCGTCCTCAGCCTGTGTGCAACTGTTTGTTGCTGTTCTGAAAATGGAAAGTAAAAGAACACATTACATATTATATAAAGCAGAAAGTTAAATTCTTGTCCTTCACTTTAAGGAAACAGGTTTGAAAATAACAACTTGATACCACTGGCTTCATAACAAAGTAGGCTTTATTTTGAAACAAGAAAAATGACTATCAGCATATACAGACAGTTTTGCTATATGTTATAGAACTCAACCAAAAAGGAAGTAAAACATCAATCAGACCGAAGTTAAGCCACAATAATTCCCAGCAAAGAGAGACAGTTTGCATTACTGTATGGCCAAGAACACAGACTATTGTGGAGGAGCCTATATTCAACCACTATTGAACTAGATTAAACTACTTTCTCCTGACTTAGCAATAAATATAAGTCTTGCACATGACCAAGCTTCATGACATGTGGTCATAGGTCTTATTGGATTGCAGTCCAGTAATACCTTTGCTATAAGCAGAAGTCTTGGCACATAATACATCTAAAAGTATACAAAATTTTGCTAGGATGATTGAATTGCGTGCCATAATAATAATGTACCATAATAATTAGGAAATCATAGATTTGGTAAAAGAAATCTCCTGACATATCCAGCTCCTATTACAACAAAAAACAAAATAACAATGAGCACAGAAAATTCCATTTCAGTACCTTTACAATACCATATCATCTGTAATAATCAGAGTAAAAAAATCAGCATATCATCAGCTGAGAATTATTTTGTGGATGATTTTTAGAAATATTATCAGTGTGGTGAAATCATCGGTGAGAGCGTGATTTATGATCGGTGATAATGGTTGACAAATCATGAAGGAAGCAAGGTCCAAACCAAGATTGTATAGTAAGTAGAACAGTATTTCTACAAAACAATTTACACATATTTGGATCACACCTATTGACACCAATTTATACATAAATATAACATTCTGTGACAAAAACTATTTATCATTATTCAGAGGAGACGAAGGCTGCTGCTGCTGCTGTCTTCTTACTGCAGAGGTAGCGTTGTTGCACTTAGTCTTAATTGACTGCTCCTCACTCCTCCTCAAGTTACTCTTCTCCTCCTTACTTGCACTTGATTTTAAAATATTGAGCTTCCATACATGCTGAACCAACAAAGAGAGTACACTTAAATATTGTGTGTTGTTTTTATTATAATTTCGCTAATTTTGTTAAATGTGTCCTTACCACTGAATCCAGAAACTAGTTCAGGCGAGAGCTTCTTTTTAGAGGTCTCCTGACCTTTATGACAGTTGTAGTTGGCTCCCACCACACTTGAGGTCTGCAGCTCCTCTTGTGTGTGAAGACCAAACTGCATAGCTGGGAAGTACATTTTGCCAAGCCTTTGGCCCTGTCATAACATAAGAAAAACAAAGCCCCATTACATTTTGAACTAATGCTGAGTGACACATGAGGAAGGTAGGAGCATTAATACATACACATTCTGAAGGAGCGGAAGGTACAGGAGCTGCTTCTCCTAGAACATGGTCTTGCCTGCAATCTGCACAGATTCACGTTCCAATTAGAAATTTTGACAAAAGTCACAAGTCAGTAATGTACAATAAGCAAAGCATGTTCTACTAACTTTCAAGTTGCAAATTTATATGAAATGAGATTGCAATGGATTCCAGATTGTTGTTGACAGAACCTGGCACCTGCAAAGGAAATAATTCGAAATTGTGCATTAAACAGGTAACAAAAAATCTCTTTTGCAACGAAACCACTTACAGTACCTTATTACTCTTCTGAGCAGGTACAGCTGCGGCGCTGCTACTGGCTCCAGAAATTTTATTGACGCCTGTCCTGCTGGACTTAGGAATGCCGCTGCCTCTTTACTTTCCTTGAGGGTTTGGTTTTATTGGTCCTGGATCCTGAAGAGGATGACATAGAACGTAGTTCTCCTTGTTTTCTGCATCACACTGTGGCAAATACTGCACACTGAAGTCCAAATTAGGGAATGATGGGGCATGGAGTGCGTGTGAACTACATCATTAAACCTGTCAAAAAAGAGTTTATTTTATTTTATTTATGGCAAGTTAACTTCAAATTCGCATTCCAAAATTGGATTAGCGTTAGTTTAGTTGTTTTAAATCTACTCTAATTTATATTTGAACTCTTAGCAGAGTCTTTCAGAATAGCAATGAGACTTTGTATTACTGTTGAAATCTGACTGAAAGTTTGGACGGGGTTGGACTTCACACATTCAAGGAAGAAAATGGAAGTAGGTGTGTGAAGCTTAAACGTTCCTCTGTGCCCTGACAGGGCCTCTTTAAGATTCAAAGTTGTACTGGAGAAGCTGGTGGCTCTCAAAGGAATGTTTGATTATTTCATTTCAATTTCATTATCCACCAACTATTTTTAAAACATAGCTTTGAACCTAGATGAGCCCCTCATCATATAATGGCACAAACGAATGTTTAGGCATCACACACCTACTTCCATTTTCTTTCTTGAACTCTTTCTGTAAAGTGCAAACCCGTCCAAACTTTCAGACATATACTATAACCTGTACCATGCAGCTTTAATATATTTAAAATAAAGCTAATCCAATGTTGAAATCCGAAATGAAGAGTTAATTTACTAGAAATAAAATTAAGGTAACTCTTTTTGAAAGGGAAATTATATGCCCACCTCATCAGCAGATGTGTGGGCCAAACTGTCCTCATCTTTGTTTGACGTCTTTTTGAAAGCCATTCTCTGCTGCTCTTTTGAGGTCTTCAAGAACCCTGGTTTCATTTTTGTCTTGCATTGCTCATTCATGTCAATGATACCTAAGGAACAGCAAATAAATACAGGAAACTTTCTTTGCTTACATTCCTCAAATGCATCACTTCATTCTTGTCACTGGTACTTCTTAACAGGTAGCTTTCATGACAGAACATGACAGCAGACTAAAATATGTCAGTTAATTTTTTTTTAATGGTTGTCTTGTCTACTTAATTTAACGTCCACTTAATACATACTGACACCTTCTTGAACCAAGCTGGACCCCTGGAGCCATATGTTCATCCATTATTTCTGCACGTGGAATGTATATGTCTTTGTATCTTGTTCTGAAAGCACCTTAAAGTTCATAGGGCAAGCTCTGAATAAGGGCATTTTACTGCTCATGATCCTTTTGATGGAGTCTCATACTACAAACTATGTCTTCACATCCAAAGTATCCTGCACGTGGTACCTGGCAATCACACCAACACAAACATGCAATGGCTACAATCAAATCCAGTCCACAGGCAGCAAATACAAAATATCAAAGTTAATAAATACAACAGCTAATAGTATAACAGTATGGTTACAGTGAGTTGTGCACGTAGTGAAGAGGAGCAGTGACTTCATCATCAGCCCTAGCAGATGGTGGTGGAGAATCCTTCAGAACAGAAACAAATAAATAATACAGGAAGACGCTCTTTGAGGATTGTACATTAATTCAATAAAAAGTCACGATTTCTAGACAAAATACTTACATTTTCTTTCCAAAGCTTGTCATGGCAGTGAGTTTGGCCTCTCATTCTCTGTAACTAGCTGATGTGGCTGGGCTTCTTCAATTACCTCCAGCAGGAATGGCAGGTCTAGCTATCACCCTATCAAAACCTGATTTACCCATGTTGAAACCTGAATGGAGAAAAGAAATTCAAGACTTAAATAACACATCAGTGAAAATTTCTAGTAGAACATCAGTATACATTTCTTCAGTGTTTGCTGTTTTACAGTGAAACTATTTAGCTCTAGTCCCCAGACTGCTAGGCATTTGTCTCTGAGCCGTTGGGAAAGGGGAAGTCGAAAAGAATAGACTGAGCTTCTTTATACTATGGTCCACTCCCTACACAATTAACAGAATTAACATAAAGGAGATACAAGTAAATTGGAATCATTCTTATCAGGTTTGGTAACGCTGTGACATTCCTTATTTTTCATGATTCTTTGACACTTCTCTTCTTAATTACAGACTTGAATTAACTCTTTAAGGAAAGAAGCAATCAATTTTAAACTGTGGTAATACCCCAAAAAGATCACACATTCCTTAGCCCGCAAAGGTCAGAGGGTATGTCTGAAGGGACTTACCACATTTGATCTCCTTGAGGAAGGAAAGCTTCACATAGTTAAAGTCCACTCCACTGATCAAGCCTTCTGTCAGGATCTTGATGCTGATTAAGTTGAAATGTCCAACACTACCACAGTTCGGCACACCCTCCATTTTAATTTTCTGAAAATCTGCAGCAGACCAATGCTGCCATGTAGGAATTGACATTCTGTCCACACACCGGTCATCCTCCTTGTTGATTTGAAATGACACATTGCAACAGGTTGTTCATGAGGCAACACCAAATTCTGTAACAAGAAAAACATACAGCATTTATATTCAAAATATGTAAATTCAAGACAGAAAAACATTTATACTTGCACAAAATATTGATACAACTGCACCCAAAGGAAGAGCGTTAAAAAACGCGAACCCTTCCACATTTTGGATCAATTTATATCTATGCTCATCAGAAGAGTTGAACTTAAAACTTGGTTCAATTTTCGCTCTAAGAGACAAAAGTGTTAAAACATTAAGTCTCATAGATGCAAATGTATTTGCTCAAAACAATCTGTTAATAACATTACTGACAGATTTGTTTATCAATGGACACCCGAATTTGCTTCACTATGAGTAGCACTCCGTATATAATTAAAGAGCAAAACAGGTTTAAATTATAGGTAGGGATGTTTTAAAGCTTCAAATAATGCATTGATACACATCATGTTACATACCCTACATAACCTCAATGATAATAGATGGTGGAGAATAGAGCTCGTGAAGAATTTTCATTGATGATAAATGTAGTGAGTGCGTGGCTGAAAATGAATCAGCAAACTTCTGGCTTGCACTGTTCATAAACCGGTGAAAACATTCCTGTAACGTAAGATATATGACACATCACATGAACCAAAACAACCTAACACGGTCACCGGCAACCAGGGACGAAAGGGAATTCGGATTCACACCACCACTGTTAAAAACAAAGCAAGAAGAAATTAAATTCCAGCACGATCTCCACATCTCTGTCCGATAAGAGGCAGCAAAATACATTTCGGGTCCAATCTGCTACTAACCAAAGTGGTCTGCGCAAGCCACGGTTGCCACTGCGGGCTGCCTGCACGGGGGAGACCGAGTGCGAGAACTGCTTCTGCTTGAGATGGGTGTCCCCGTAGCGAGCGCGAACGCTACAGGGACATGGAAGCTAAGCTGAGAGCTGCGGAGGAAGGCACCATATCAAGCAAAATGGACACTTTCAAATGGGCACTACTATCAAGAGCAATAAATGAGCGCGAAAAGGCCCTCTACTTAATATATCAAGAGGAGGCGAGAAGGTGAGTTGATGACAAATAAAATTCAATGCTAAGTCTCCAAAGTTTCCGAATAAAACAGTCAATTTTCAGAATTTTTATGAATAGCGGGCCAGTTGATAGATGGGAATAATTGGGATTTGGGCAAGGGACGGTGGCATTTATTACTTACTTAGTCTAAATGTCACTGCATACCCCTTATTGAAATTAAAATGTCCTTTGATTATGGCGGCAGAGTGGGTGAAGATGTGGCCAGGGCATTGCCATTTACCAGAGTGAGGTCACGGATGCTATGGGCACGTCGTGCCTTCATGCCACCGCCTACCCCCTGCCCGCTGCACTATCTTCAACAAAAATGCAGGTAAGTAAATTTATATTACAAAAGTAAATTTTTCATTATTACAAAAGTAAAACAATTCACAACCAGACTGAATTTCATTATATAAGTTAACAGGATTAATGTACTGTGTTTGAACAAATGAATTTTTACTGCTTATTCTAATTAAATAGAGAAACATATTGATTCGCGAAGTACCTGAATTTTTTTTCTATATTCTCAAGCTGTCTTTAAATGTTAGAGATCTTCAGAACGTGTGAATGATTAAAACTAGTTTATTGACTAACAACATGGTTGTGAGGAGTGTTGCTGAAGCCATGAGACTACATTCGGAACTGCCTTCATTTAAGTTCTTACATTCATACAAATCCTTGTTTTGTTGCAGAAAATGAACACGGATGGTCAAGTTACCAAGTTAACAATAAAAGCTGTGTGAGCAGCAAATGAGTTTATATTGTAGTCTTATTTTGGTTCCTATTGCTCACAAGGCAAAAATTGTTCAGTTAGTCCATTCATGTGCTGAAGGACTATGTGGACTACATATTAGATAAGAACTGCAAGCAAATAACTCTGAAACAGAAAACTAAAGAAAAGTTTGACAACCCTTGTTTTGTGATGTAGCAAAAGTCAAACTTTAACTTCTCCAGTTTAGTCAGTAATCAGGAAAATTTCTGAAGCTAAGCTAGACTTCAATTAAGAGCCTCTATCAGAAAAACCTTAAAGCGCTTAAAGGCAACTCAGAATCCACTTCTAGGTGTGTTTTTTTTTTAATTTTGCACGTTGGTGGCAACGAAATCTGATTTGTTATGTCCAGCTCTTAGGCGTACGCAATTGGACTGAAGGCAAATCAGTGTCGACACTGACTCCAAATCGGATAATAACTAACTAATAAATCCTCAAACCGCAGAAAATAATATAGGAAAGAAACATGGAGTAATGTTGAAACACTTTTTGACCTAGATCTAACCCTGTCTGGCATCCGCCCATACTTACATTGGTTATTTCTATACTTAGATCAAATGACACTAACTGGCAAGTGGCGATTCAAGTTGTGATAGACATGGTGAACGTACGATCTGATGAGCCGAGAAACTGACATTCGCCTTCGTTTCCACGTCTTTATTCACGTTTCCTAGCAGACGCACGCAAAACAAACAACAAACAGCCTGCCAGCCGCGCTGAGCGAGCGAGCTGAGATTACGCTGCAGTTGCTATTGCGGTTGCTGTTGCAGTAAATGCAATACTTTATGGTACGCAGCTTCCCGACATACCCGTTCTTTACCATACATACTGTTGTAAACCCCGGATTCGGTCGGTTTATTACTAGCGTGATTGGTTCAGGAGTAATGAGGAGGCAGGATGTGTTAGAACAATTTAGATGTTTATTGCAAGAATGCAAATGGTTGGCTCTAGCCAAGCGGCCTCAGCGTCGAGCGCGGTAGCGTGGCTGCGAAGTCCTGGCACAGCGTCCGATGCGTCCGACTCCAAGCAACGCCAAAGTACTAGTGTCGAGTAGAGCCGCGCCGAGCTGGGTCCTGGGTCCTTGGCCGGCTCGTTCGGCGCGGTGGTCCAGGCGCGGGGGGAAGCGGCCGGGCGGCAGGGCGGCACGGCCAGCGGCGGCCACCCGTCCGGGTGGGGGTAGACCCGCGGCGCGAAGCGCGCTCCGGATGCTAGTTCCCTCCGCCGCCGCTAGAGGGCGTTCATCACAGGGAAGTGTCCGTAGGCGTACAGCCGGTATCGGCACTACAGGCAGACGACACGCAACGCGACCGGTCTGCCTCTGCTTGTAACTAGAGTTTACAGTTACGTCGTAATGCAAGAATCTCACATCACAACACTACCTCCCCTCTTTCTTAAGAAGCGCCTCCCTATAGTGAATGACTCTGTCCAGGAAGCCAAGACGTGTACTCAGGTCAACCAGAGTTAACCTTGTACCGAGTCAGGGGTTATGCGGCCCTAGCAAATGTCATCCAACTAGGGGTGCTCAGTGCCAGTGTCTAGCAGAAGAGCCTAGCGAACATGACAGCTGGTGTCGCAAGACCATAGCCCGCAGTGAAGTTCCAGTCTATTCGCCACGGCGAGCCTTTGCAGGTTATGTCGTCCATGCTCTACCATGAAGTTCGGGCAGAGTCAAGCAGTGGACCGAAGCAGCAGGTGAGGTGCAGCGTGAGTGCAGCCAGATTCAGATAAAGGAAAACCTAGAACACAATTTCCACTGGTGCACTAAACTTGTACCTCAAAGTTTGATAGGCCCAGCCTTAAAATGATGGCCTCTGGGAACCGGAGCCAAAGGCTGGTGTGTGACCGAACAACTTGCGGTCCTCGCAGATTTTAAGAGTAGGGCTGTATGCCACAGCATTGCGACGGGGTGCTCTGCAAGCCTCGCTAATGGGGAGTGTTGCCAATACTTAGCTTTGCTCGGGGAGAACTTGGCTCTGTGTGCAGTCCATGTCATGGTGTAGTCCTGCGTTCTCCATTGCTCGATCATGGGGGGGTTTGTGAGCAGCACTCCATGAGCAGGACCTGCATGTCCCTGAGTGGCTTGCCGTTCCGTACCCAAGCTATTTCGCCCAGTTCTAGTCAAGCGAGCTTGACCATGCTGTTGGCCAGCCAGAGTCTGATACTTTTAGCAACCCAGCCTCAGAGTAGCTGAGTGTGAAAAGCTAGCACAGTAGCTGCAGCTGGCTTTTTCATTGCCCTGGCCCATGCTTGTTCCATAAGCGGTTTAACTTCCCCGTTCTTGTATTTGTCTTCCCATATCAGCAGAAGTAAATCGCATTGTTTTGTGCCAGTAAGCTGGCCGCTATCAATGGCTTTAGTTTCTGTTCCAACTATGACTTTTGACCGTTTTAATCCCGTGTCAGCACAAGCATCTCATGCTACAGGGCTTACAACTCCAGCAACTAGAGTTCGGTCCCAATCATTAGAAAGATGCTAAGAGCATTCCTGAGTGTTTACTAACAGCAGACTGTCAGCACACTTACTGTGTTTTCCAAAACCTCCCTTTCTTTTTCAAGTGTCAATGCTTCCCGTTGTGGCTGGGCTTAACAGCGGTCTGTCAAACCCAGAATTCTCCATGAGTAGGTGTTGCTTACATTTCACTTCAATTATCAGCAGTAGCTGCCGATTTAATTTTAAGTTAAAACGGATCAACTGATCTCAATGGTTATCACATCTTTGCGGGAAATAGGCAACAAGGAAAGGAGGGACACAACACGGCACAGTTTGGGTTCGAGTGCCCTCACTTTTATTCTTTTTTTTTTCTTAGAGGCCATTAAGGAGCGAGTCCTTCGACTCATCTTCAGCTAGACCCACCAAGACGTCCCCGGCCATCCATGGAGAGTCCTGCTGTCGGAAGGCTTGATCGAAGTCCTCCGCGACCTCCATCGCCTCTGGAGCTTCGGTTGCCTCCTGGCCTGCGGCTTCGGCGGGCTGCTGCTCCTCCATGGCCTCGACACCCGGGCGTTCGGCCGGACTCTCCGGGACAGTAGCTGCCCCGGGAGTGGCGACGCCCGCAGGGAAGGCGGCAGCGGCCGCGGCGGCCACTGCTGCCCTCTCTTGGTTTGAAAACCGCCGCTGTTGGTTGGGGCAGGCCGCCCGTCTGTGGCCCCGCCGGTTGCACCGACCGCATTTGGGCTTCTTGGGGGCCCCGCTGGCCGCGCCGGTGACTTCGACTCCAGCAGCTGGAGCGTCAGTCGCCGCGGGCCTGTCCTGCGTCCCCGCCGTGGCCGCGGCCCCAGCGGCTGGGGCTTTGGCGTTGGCGGCGGGGGCAGTAGCGGGGCCAACACTAGGGTGTTTCAAAAAAATTAAATTCCACTGACTCGACCGAATTTGGACACCTGCTGGCCTGCAATGACCGTATGCAAAATTTGAGTGCGATCGGACAACGTTGGCCCGGTGCTCAAGGCGATTGAAGAATTTGGTCCCCTGAGAGATGTCCCAACAGGGCTGCCTTACCGGCATTCTCGTGCCTTTGCATGTGATCCCAGAAGAGTTAATCTGCACACGAGCGTCCATCAGGTTGTTCTGCACCTACTGAGGTGGAAATATCAGTGATCCCGCTACCCACCTCCGCTACACTGCCACAAACGTTAGTGATTCGTAATTATCGCGTTTTCGGATACTTTGAACTTCGGTCATTCATTGTAACTGTGTAGAAAGTGGGGGCTATTCGACAAAGAACTGGCCGAGCCACTTCATGCACTAAGCACACTCGCCTTTGATAGTGAGAATCGGAAAAAGTCTCTCGAGACTGGTTGTACGCCTGGACGGTAGGCAGGATCTCGACACACGCGTCAGACTGTTGTCTACCCTCCAGGCGCTAGATGGCGTTTTTTCCCTTTTTCAGAAAAAACTAAGTGCGCTTAATGCAGGAAGGGCTGCAACGGCACCCTAATATGATCTCCCAGAATATATACAAAGCAAGACATTCAAAGCAATGTTCCAGATACTAGAAAAATTAAAATTGGGAATTTAGAACATTTTTGAGCTGTGAACGGTGGATGAGTCGACGGGTTGCCTTCTTTTCCATCTTAAATGGTACAGGATGCTCAAAAGAACTCACACACCAGGTATCATTGATCTGCGACCAGGTGCGATCGCAAACAAGAACCGTTAAGTGGCATCGAGGTTCTCACATTATACATGGCACAGAAACTTCGAGCGACTTGAGCACCGGCTAAACGTCATCCGATCACGCTCAAATTCTGCACAAGTTCATTCTAGATAAAGACGCGCCTAAATGCGGTCGAGTCAGTATCAATTTTCATTCTGTGAAACACCCTAACCCTGGCCTGCCTGGTGCCCTTCTCCAGCATCTGGAGGGGCTGGACGCGCGCCGAAGCGAGCACCGCGTCCAGTGTCTGGTGTCTCTCCCTAACCAGCAAGAGGGCCATGGTGGCGTCCATCAGACCATCGTTAAAGGCAGTTACCATCTGCAGCTGCTGCAAATGTTCAGGGTACTCGCGGTACGCCCCGCGCACCGCGTCCTCGATCTCTGAAGCGTAGGCCTCCAGCGTCTGGTTGCCCTTTTGCTTCAGATTTTTGAGACGGGCGCGACAGGCGTTGTGGTCCGAGACCACGCCGAAGCGGCGCTGAAGGGCACTGTCCAGTGCCTCGAAGTCCTGCAGCTGGTGTGGCTGCAGGTACCGCAGGACCTCCAGGGCCTTGTCGGTCAGGGCCTGGGACAGCTGTGTGCCCTTCGTGATCTCGTCCCAGTGCATCAGGCTGGCCCGATGCAGAAACTGCATCCTGTAGAGGGTGTAATCAGTCTGCCCGTTGTAGCGGTCTAGTTTTCTGATTTGCACCCTCAGCCTGCCCAGTGACTCTGGGTTGGGCCTTGGGGAGGGCCCCTCGATGCGGGAGCGGGTCTCCAACCGGCGGCCGGTGCGGCTGCGGCTGCGGGACCTGGACCCAGACGGGCGCCTTCCCCCACGGTCTTGGCGAGAACGGCGGTCTCCGCGAGCACGGCGATCGCGCGTGCGGGACGCCGACCGGCTGCGACGAGGCTGGCGCGAACGCGAGCGTCGGCCAGCCCTTGACCTGGATCGGCTCCTCCGGGAGCGTCCGCGACGAGCAGAGCGGGAACGCGAGCGTCCACTGCTTGACGGGCAGCCCCGGCGGCCTCGGCGTCGGCCGTAGCCCCCAGCTGAGTCGCAGTCGGACCCAGAATCATCATCAGGAGAAGATGATGACGGGGGTGGAGAAGGCGAAGGCGACCTGTACCGCCCACCTGTCTCCCCGGCTCGGTGCCGCCTCCCGTGTCTAGCCCGCACCGGACTGTCCCCGGAAGCTTGAGACGCCGATCTCATTGTCACCGTCTTAGACCTTGGCCTCGACCGGGCCCTACGGCACAGGATGCCCACGCCGCGGTGCGCGGCCTCGGACTCCCTGCTTGGCGACCTGACGCCGCGCCGTAGAGGCACCAGCTCCCTTCCCGCCATTTCTGATGGCGGCGGCGGAGGCACGCTGCACCGGCGTGCCGAGTCGGCACTTCCAGCCCTAGCGCACCCCGAGGCCGGGGACGCCCTCGACGATGGCGTCAGGGATCGTCCTCGGCCCCTGGCCTGCACCTCAAAGATGTCCCTCAGTCTCTCCGTTCGGGGCCCCGGGGGCAGCATCACCGGTCGGCGCGTCGCCTCTCGCAGCGGCAAGGAGTCTCGCCGCGCAAGCTGGAACTCGCCCGGTAGGCGGCTTCGTCAGGGCGACGCTCTGCGCGGGGCCGGTCAGCACGATCGCGTGCGTCGCCGGCCTCGTGCCGTTCAGCTTCCTGAACAGCACGGCCACGATGGCGTCCCTCTGACGCGGCCTTGTCGGCCCCCGAGTTAGCGCGGTTGGCCTCGGTGCGTCGCGCACCGGCCGGAGCCGACACCGTCCTCGCCGCACCCCGAGGCGGGCCCGCCGCCTCAGCGGCAGGCTCCAACGGGATCCTGGCGGGCCGGCGTTCGTCGCCCCGGGCCTGCTCGGCGTCCTCTGGCACGCCGATACCGGCTCGCACCATCGAACGCGTTCGCACGCGCGTACCCGTCATGGAGAACCCTCGGGAGTTTTTTGGCGGGAACGGTCACAAATCACACAACAATCACTTCCTAACACGACGCGGGGTCAACGCACTAGATTCGCGGTAAAGCGGCACTCCCGAGATCTAAAGCACTCTCAAACCTTGAATTAGACGATTCTCCCAAGATGCGGCGTGTGTTGGACGTGAAGCGTCTCTCGTTAAAATCCCCAGAAAGCTGAGTTTTTTGTACTCAAGACGAGAACCCCTTTTGTTCCCTAAAGCCTTAGCAGCGACTGCAGTGTTTAGGTGTTTGGGTTTGGGTTCGGGTTGACGGCGGCAGAGACTGCCGGCCAGTCGGCTAACACCTTTCCCTCTCCTCCTCCTTGAACCGCTGCCACCAGTGTTGTAAACCCCGGATTCGGTCGGTTTATTACTAGCGTGATTGGTTCAGGAGTAATGAGGAAGCAGGATGTGTTAGAACAATTTAGATGTTTATTGCAAGAATGCAAATGGTTGGCTCTAGCCAAGCGGCCTCAGCGTCGAGCGCGGTAGCGTGGCTGCGAAGTCCTGGCACAGCGTCCGATGCGTCCGACTCCAAACAACGCCAAAGTACTAGTGTCGAGTAGAGCCGCGCCGAGCTGGGTCCTGGGTCCTTGGCCGACTCGTTCGGCGCGGTGGTCCAGGCGCGGGGGGAAGCGGCCGGGCGGCAGGGCGGCACGGCCAGCGGCGGCCACCCGTCCGGGTGGGGGTAGACCCGCGGCGCGAAGCGCGCTCCGGATGCTAGTTCCCTCCGCCGCCGCTAGAGGGCGTTCATCACAGGGAAGTGTCCGTAGGCGTACAGCCGGTATCGGCACTACAGGCAGACGACACGCAACGCGACCGGTCTGCCTCTGCTTGTAACTAGAGTTTACAGTAACGTCGTAATGCAAGAATCTCACATCACAACAATACTATCCCATATCCAATACACATGGTAAGAAGAACGAGTATCTGTGCCTGATAGGGTCATTTAGTGTACCTACTTCAACTCAATGTTGGCACCGGGCGAGGTCACGTGAGCCGTGCAGCCAATGGGCGACGAGCGAAAGCGCGGGAAGGGGCCGCCGGCTGCAGACAACCCGACCCGATATTTTCGTGATTTAAACTACGAAAACAGGCACGGCGGCTTGAAAACGGGTACGGCGGTGGTAGGCGGGACTCTAACGGTCCCGGCGAGACCAGCCGCAACGCCGCCAGCACCGTAGAGGCCGAGAAATCGCGAGTGGAAATTCCGGCACGAATCCAGCCGCGAGGCCCAGGTCCTCTGCAGCGATCTACTCCGGCCTGCAACCCAAATCAGCGCCGAAATCCAAAAAGTCACTTATGCCCGTCCTCCTAAACGGCTCATCGGACAGGGCTGAAATTCTAGGGGTCCCTCAAGGGGGTGAAGGGGAGCTCGCCTACCGAATTTCAGCCCGATCGGATACCTGGGGGCCTAACGGGAGTGCTTCGAAGTTTAGGGGGAGCGTTCTTAAGTGACGAGCGGACCCTTCGAGAACTTGCAGCACGCACGTCCCGAGTCACACTCTTGACTTCTAGGTGGGGATCGGCACGGCACACGAGCCCCTTCCACCTACAACAGTCGGATAATTTTTAAAATGGTATCTTAGTGACGGCCCCCCAGCAGCCGTCTCCGTCATTCCCCGTCGGATTTCACGCGCAGACGCTTTCCCTGATTGGGGAAGGCGTCCCCGAGACACCACGCACCGGTTAGACGAGTTTCCGACGAAAATTAGATATCGGCCACACACTCGTGGTGAGGAGAGGGGAGTTCGTCGTCGACCACCACGGTGGCTCGGCGGCCTCGGCTGTCACGGCGGAGGGGATCTCCACGGACCCCGCCAAGATCGCAGCGGTCCGGGACTGGCCGGTGCCAGCCGACAAGCAGCAGCTGCGCAGGTTCCTGGGGCTGGCGCAGTACTGCGCTCGCTTCGTCCGGAGCTTGCGGCTCCGCTGCACCGGCTCACCGGGAAGGAGCAGCAGTTCTTGTGGACCCCCGAGGCGCAGTACGCCTTCGACAGCATCCGCGCCGCCCTGACACTGGCGCTGGTCCTCACCTTCCCGGATCCAGACGGGGGCCCGTTCCTCCTCGACGGCGACGCGTCCAACTTCGCTATCGGCTGCGTGCTCTCCCAGCACCTCACCTCTCTCATCCTCCAGCGACTCGATGTTGTTCTCCCTGCGCCTTCCGATGCACTGCGCCACACCGTGCACACCGACCGCCTGGCCGTCAACTGATGCCAAACCGCCTATGTTATCTTCATACTTTTTATTCCATTTGTGTATAAATGTTTAACGAAACTAATTAAAATATCATGGGGGAACTCTATTAAGGAGGAGCTGAAGGACTTGCCCCTTAAAACAGTCTTTTATTACCTATTAATTGTTTTAAAACGTATATTTTTTTGGTATTATTTTTGCTTGAGTCAAGATACGGGTAAACAGGCACCTATTAAGTGAGCAACGCTTACAAGGAACATCCTTAGGGAAATATGCTCCAGTAACTGGAGAAATAATTGAAGAGACTACTAACTGCACAGTACACTTCCTTAAGGAAGACTGCATAATCTGAAGAGCTTTGGATATTTTCTCTGTATTGCATTAATTGGAGTGTCATCATGTAGCAAATGTAGTGTTCAATGTTGCTCTTTACAAAACAAGTCTTCAGTCGTAAGCACATGTATTTTTTTAAATAAAGTACTCACTTTGTATTATATTTGTGATTTGTATTACTATGGTGGCCATATGTAGAACTGTTATTGTACAATGTTTGAAATAAATGTCGGGACACTTCACTGAATTTCAACAAGCAACTGTATTTAAAGAAAAACTTCCAAGTGAGCAAATCAAGCGCAAGTAGTCACCAATGATGGTGAAAGTACAGTCATACAATTTTAAAATGTTAAACACACACACAAAAAAAGAAAATGCATACAGGTATTAATATGCAATTACAGGGAGTAAAATTTCCATAAATCTAAAACAGAGATCCTGATGAATACAATGATAAAGCCATTAGGTAAAAGGAATAAAACTCTAAAAGCTATTGACAAAAAAAAGAAAAGAGTAATTACAATGATAACAAAACAACCAAAATTCTTTGCTTGTCTCATGAATTGGGATTACAGACCATCATTGTCTTCATCTTCTGTGTCTGAAAATTCTTCTGGTTTAACTGAAACATGTAGATAAAAAAAGTATGTTGTTATCAACTGCCAAAAATATTACTCTTGCCTAAGTAAGACAATCTTCCACATAATTTGACTCATATGAAAACAAATGAGAATTGAGAGGAGCACAAGTGCAAATTGGAAACAAATACAATGGTTCCCACCTGTTTTCTTTGGCCGCACTGTGGGTCTTCTAGCAGGTTTAGCTGCTACATTGCGTTGACGTGATGGCTCTGAAGGCTTCAGCTGGTGCTGTGTTGGCTTGATTCGTTGCCTGGATGCTGCACGGGTTTGAAGCTTGTTCTGCTCGGCGTTGGTTTGAAGCTTGTTCTGCTCGGTGTTCCAAGCCGACGCAGCCTTCTGAATATTTAAAATGGTCTCCTTGTTGAGAGACCCCTTCTTACGTCCTTTACCTTGCCCTGAAGAATGTTATGAATCACAAATGATAACCACTAAAAAGAAGACTAAAAACGATCATACCACGAAATGGACACTCTACCTTCATTGTCGTTAGTTTTGGCACAACCCCATTCATTTTCACCATCCAACTCCTCCGCCTGTAACAGATGAAAGATAAAGGTTTAAATTGTCCGTTGGAAAATAAGCCATTACAGCAAGTCATGAATTGCAAGTGATATGGTTGCACACACATTAAAAATTATGTACATTAACAAGACACACTTCCAGTTCTTCCCAACAGTTCCATACAAGCAGGTCTTTGCTTGACACAAGTTAATGCAACCATGTCACAAACAACTTATAAAACTAATGAAGATTGCACGGATCCCAATTTTTTAATTTTTAATTTTCAAAGAGAGAAGGTAATTAGGATTCCATTCCATGAAACATGGCTCACAATTATGGCCTAAACAGCATTATTGTACATACCTTACTCACACCTGGTAAATAGATGGCTCCACAATTCAGTGAATTGCCATTCGCCAAGAGGACGTCACTATCGCCATCACTATTTGGTGCACTGTCATCACACACCACTACTGCTGGTGAAAAAGGTCCTGGCTGCACATCAGCAGGTGTGCTGGCCAACGCCGAGGAGGCCGTTGCGGAAGCAAGTGCAGGTGCAGGTCCCACGGGGGCGGCTGCAGCTGTGCAAGAAGCCATAGTTGGGCCAGAGGGTGCCCATGACGGCGGTGCCGGTGTGCTGGCTGAGGCCATCGTTGAGCCAGAGGGAGCCCATGACGGCGGTGCCGGTGTGCTGGCTGAGGCCATCGTTGGGCCAGAGGGTGCCCATGACGGCGGTGCCGGTGTGCTGGCTGAGGCCATCGTTGGGCCAGTGGGGGCCCATGACGGCGGTGCCGGTGTGGCTGAGCCATCGAGGCCATCGGCGGTGTCGGGCGGCTGAAGCCATCGCTGGGCAGAGGGGGCCCATGACGGCGGTGCCGGTGGCCATGGCGGTCCCGGCGGGGGCCCAGAGAGGGCCCGTGACGGCGGTGCCGGTGTGCTGACTGTGGCCATCATTAGGCCAGAGGGGGCCCATGACGGCGGTGCCGGTGTGCTGACTGAGGCCATCATTAGGCCAGAGGGGGCCCATGACGGCGGTGCCGGTGTGCTGACTGAGGCCATCATTAGGCCAGAGGGGGCCCATGACGGCGGTGCCGGTGTGGTGTGCTGACTGAGGCCATCATTAGGCCAGGGGGGCCCATGACGGCGGTGCCAGTGTGCTGGCGTAGGCCATCATTGGGCCAGAGGGGGCCCATGACGGCGGTGCCGGTGTGCTGGCTGAGGCCATCATTAGGCCAGAGGGGGCCCATGACGGCGGTGCCGGTGTGCTGACTGAGGCCATCATTAGGCCAGAGGGGGCCCATGACGGCGGTGCCGGTGTGCTGGCTGAGGCCATCATTAGGCCAGAGGGGGGTGTGCCCATGACGGCGGTGCCGGTGTGCTGACTGAGGCCATCATTAGGCCAGAGGGGGCCCATGACGGCGGTGCCGGTGTGCTGGCTGAGGCCATCATTAGGCCAGAGGGGGCCCATGACGGCGGTGCCGGTGTGCTGGCTGAGGCCATCATTAGGCCAGAGGGGGCCCATGACGGCGGCGGTTGCACGGAGGCATTACCCCAATAAGGTGGAACGGCATACCCAGGCGGGCCATGCGGGTGTGTTCCGAAGGCCGCCATCGGGCGGGCGTAGGGATAGGGCTGATAGTGGGCGTAGGGATGATACGGCGCCGGCGGTGCCCAAGAGTGAGACGGCAGTCCTCCAGGATGTCCTCCAGGATGTCCGCCAGGAGGCAGGGGCGGCCGATTGATGTTCCGGCGGCGCGGCATCTGAGTACGAACATGTAGTCATTAGAGATGGTTTCAAAGATACGCACTTTGCAGCAAAACTTGGCGAATCCGCGTTGCGAGTCACTACCGGACCGGTGCCTCACAGTACACGCCCCAGCAGTATAATTGTTGCCACCGTACGTGGTTAAAAAGAGTTCATCCCGTAAATTTCGACCCTTTCTGTCAACGATAAGTCGGCGTACACACGGCCGTCCGCCTGCCCGCCATGCGGCATGAGACTATTAGCCTATTAGCCCGCCCTCCTGTTGCGTTTCGAAGAAACGCTCTATGAATAGAAAGAAAGTATCACAGAGTGTCCAAACAGAGTGTCCAAACTCAAGTGGTGTTCTTGGAAGCTGGAGATACAGTAACCGCCATAAAAATAATCTTAGAGCAAAGAGGCATGCACTGTAACGGCCGGCAAGAACCCTAAACCTCACGTTCGACGAGGGTTAATAGTAATCTTTCAGGACTGCCTGACAGGTATACTTGCCTTCAAATGTAATTGACACTGTACTCTGATTAAAGTCCAGCCGAAACGTGCTAACTGCCACTGTTGAACAGGAACGGAAAGCAGGACTAAGCTCACGGCGAAGCGGAATCGCACGGCACGGAAAATAATGTGACCGTGAATTTGATCGGAAGTGACTATTCGCACCAGGTGGTGCAAATAGTGTAACCTCGCTTAATCGCGCCAGTGGTGCCAATAAGCGGCACACTATTCGCACCACCATAGTCACTGTTATTAGCACCGTTGGTGCCAATAAATGCAGCCAATGTGATCAATTGGTCCAACGGAAATATTCACCTGCATTGCCAACATAACGTACATCTCAGCCGAATTTGCGCATATTTATCCACTACTAGTGAAATGGGTGGACAGATTTGAAAGGACACAACCCGTATTTGATGTCCGTCTGTATACTCTAAAACAAGCATACCTTCGAGTTGCTGATGTCAAAGAGCGGTCTAAAGTTGGCATTAGTGGCAATCATGCGACCACCCCACTCGCCGCTAGTCTCCCTTGCCATCTTGTTCATCTTGTCCATAACTACGTGAAAAAACGACGCAGCTTCGTTCAAGTGAGGTCGGTATTGTTTATTGCTGATTTTTGAAAGAAAATTGGTTTTCAGTACTATGCCGGTACTGCATATCACGAAAATGACAGGGAGAAATGCGGAAGATTCGAGTGCTGGCATCCAGCAACCCAGTTTGTAGGCGTTCACGTACGGCGAACAGCACTCGCATCACGTTGACAACAAATTGATAATGACGCCCATCGTATTGTAAAGATTTGAAACGTGTTGGTCGATTCAGAAAATTAAGGGTTTTCATATTTTCATGGGCTCATGCCCTCTGGCTGCATGTCCACAGAAAAGAAAAGACAGTTGTAGTTATTTGTGTTTAAGAGGGTTGAACAAGAATCGGGAGGTGACATTTGTTTCTGAAGTAAGTTGCTTTTGGTCTAGATGAATTTAAGATGAAATGAATGAAGCACTGTCTGCCGCTTAAGGCACTCGCTGACTCCTGGGGCGAGTGCTGCAAGGCACTCGCTGACGCCTGGAGCGAGTGAGTCAAGGCACTGACTCCTGGGGCGAGTGCTTCACGGCACTCGCTGACTGCTGGGGCGTGTACTGTGAGGCACCGGTCCGGTAGTGACTCGCAACGCGGATTCGCCAAGTTTTGCTGCAAAGTGCGTATCTTTGAAACCATCTCTAATGACTACATGTTCGTACTCAGATGCCGCGCCGCCGGAACATCAATCGGCCGCCCCTGCCTCCTGGCGGACATCCTGGAGGACATCCTGGAGGACTGCCATCTCACTCTTGGGCACCGCCGGCGCCGTATCATCCCTACACCCACTATCAGCCCTATCCCTACGCCCGCCCGATGGCGGCCTTCGGAACACACCCGCATGGCCCGCCTGGGTATGCCGTTCCACCTTATGGGGGTAATGCCTCCGTGCAACCGCCGCCGTCATGGGCCCCCTCTGGCCTAATGATGGCCTCAGCCAGCACACCGGCACCGCCGTCATGGGCCCCCTCTGGCCTAATGATGGCCTCAGCCAGCACACCGGCACCGCCGTCATGGGCCCCCTCTGGCCTAATGATGGCCTCAGCCAGCACACCGGCACCGCCGTCATGGGCCCCCTCTGGCCTAATGATGGCCTCAGCCAGCACACCGGCACCGCCGTCATGGGCCCCCTCTGACCTAATGATAGCCTACGCCAGCACACCGGCACCGCCGTCATGGGCCCCCTCTGGCCTAATGATGGCCTCAGCCAGCACACCGGCACCGCCGTCATGGGCCCCCTCTGGCCTAATGATGGCCTCAGCCAGCACACCGGCACCGCCGTCATGGGCCCCCTCTGGCCTAATGATGGCCTCAGTCAGCACACCGGCACCGCCGTCATGGGCCCCCTCTGGCCTAATGATGGCCTCAGCCAGCACACCGGCACCGCCGTCATGGGCCCCCTCTGGCCTAATGATGGCCTCAGCCAGCACACCGGCACCGCCCCATGGGCCCCCTCTGGCCTAATGATGGCCTCAGCCAGCACACCGGCACCGCCGTCATGGGCCCCCTCTGGCCTAATGATGGCCTACGCCAGCACACCGGCACCGCCGTCATGGGCCCCCTCTGGCCTAATGATGGCCTCAGCCAGCACACCGGCACCGCCGTCATGGGCCCCCTCTGGCCTAATGATGGCCTCAGCCAGCACACCGGCCTCAGCCACACCGGCACCGCCGTCATGGGCCCCCTCTGGCCTAATGATGGCCTCAGCCAGCACACCGGCACCGCCGTCATGGGCCCCCTCTGGCCTAATGATGGCCTCAGCCAGCACACCGGCACCGCCGTCATGGGCCCCCTCTGGCCTAATGATGGCCTCAGCCAGCACACCGGCACCGCCGTCATGGGCCCCCTCTGGCCTAATGATGGCCTCAGCCAGCACACTGGCACCGCCGTCATGGGCCCCCTCTTGCCCAACGATGGCCTCAGCCAGCACACCGGCACCGCCGTCATGGGCACCCTCTGGCCCAACTATGGCTTCTTGCACAGCTGCAGCTGCCCCCGTGGGACCTGCACCTGCACTTGCTACCGCAACGGCCTCCTCGGTGTCGGCCAGCACACCTGCTGCGCCGCTGGGACCTGCACACCCTTCCGCAACGGCCTCCTCGGTGTCGGCCAGCACACCTGCTGCGCCCCTGGGACCTGCACTTCCTTCCGCAACGGCCTCCTCGGTGTCGGCCAGCACACCTGCTGCGCCCCGGGGACCTGCACTTCCTTCCGCAACGGCCTTCTCGGCGTTGGCCAGCACACCTGCTGCTGTGCATTTGGTGATGTCGCCATTAGCGGCTGCTGTCGATGCGTCGGAGACAGCAACTTTTCCTGGATTTGCTGGAACAGCTTTGTCACTCCCAGCCTCAGCCTCCACTGCTGCAAGCTCCCCCACCCGCAGACAGAGGTCTTCATCGTTCCCGATCTCATCGAGCACATCCGATGAGGCGGTGATTATCTCCAGTAGTGAAGACGAGGAAGATGAGGTATGATCACTTCATCATTTCAAATGGGATGGGTGCTCCATTTTCATTCATCTTTGTCGCAATCATTTTTGTGTTAGGCCGTTCATCCGTCAGAGTGGCGGTCTGGGACCTCGTAGGCCCACTCGGTAAACCGGGCAAAGGGCCCACCAATACTCGCCGCAATGCCCCTCCCCCCACCCCGACCACGAAAAAAAAAAAAAAAAATTACACTTCTCTGAAATTTTTTAAAAATTCAGCGAATTTTAAAACGTATGGAAAACCTGGAAAGGTCAGGGAAATGAGAATGCTTTCTGCATATCTCCAAATATGATTTAGATTCAAGATGTTTTTGAGCTTAAAAGGGAGCCATAGAAGCTTTTAACTGCGCTATTTTTCCCCACGTGTTTTATTGTTATTTTGCCTTCAAAACCTAAAAATTTTGTCGGGAGAACTTGGAAGTCAGGGAATTTTACTTTGAAAAATTAGTGGCCATCCTGATCTTCCTCGGTGATCTGAAACTGAAGGTAAATAGAATGACTGTTGTGCTCAGTAGTGTGCAGTCAGTCACAAACTTTCATGTCATGTCAGCATAGCAGTGGAAAGTAATTTGGTATTAATCTTTGGCTTCTCGTTTACAGTTGTTTCCAGAACCAGAAGGGATGGAAGCAGAAATTGCTGATGGCACACTTCCTGAAGGTAAATGCCTGTGTTCTTGAGAAATTTACTTGCATGATTTATGATGGGATTGAAACTTATCTACTTTGTTTTGTTTCAGACTATTGCACAGTGTGCTATGATGAATACATCGAAAATACATCGTTTATTGGCATATTGCACAATTGTAAATGTAACAGATTCTGTTTTCTGTGTGCAGTGAGGTTGAAGGAGATGGGATTTAAATGTCCCAGATGTAGAAAGAATATTCAGTACGTTTCATCTCAAAAAATTTTCCTTAGATTGCTTTGCTCAAATTATGACGCGACTAAATTGAAAAAAGAGTGAGTGAACTCTGCAAATTTCTCCTTTTTTTAATAAATAAATTATGTGTCATTTTGGATTTGGTACGTGTTACTACTCAAAGCGACTTAATTGCAGTTTTTTGTGTAACCGAGGATTAAACTTTTGCATGGAACAATGAGTAATTTTTTATTATTCTCTAACCTGATTCTTCAACTCAAACATATATTTCACTTACTCAGAGTCACAATCTTTTACTGGTTCCCTGCTTCCTTGCTTGAGGTTCTTGCCCCATTCCACTGTGTTGGTGATCGCTTGGATAGGAGCACACAGTGTATCTGAAAAGTGAACACAACAAGTAATCAACATTTCAGACAAGTTATAAAGAATAAAATAGAAAGCATCCAACGGAATATTCCTTACAGCTCTTTTAAATTTTATAAGAGATTGCTAGTGTAGTAAGGCAAATTTAGGAGGGATTAGGAAACGCTCAGAAAGAAATGAGTTATCTGCCTTTACACTGATGTCTAATACACAATAGGGTACTGTTTGCAAAGACTTAGCAACTCAGAGAAAAAGAAGAAGAAACCTGTAACACATCCCATATGATTGCCTTAATAGACTGACAGTTTCTAATAGTTACAATGATAAACTGTGAAGAAACTAAAATTGCTGACTTAGAAGCATAGAAACTTAATTGCATCACAATACTTATAGGAAAGCAAACAAACAGTGTTAACATTATAAAAAGACAGCTATGTGTCTGGGCCAGTAAAAAGGTCGATCACAAACTACAAAGTAGTGAAGGGCCACATTTTTTTCAAGAAATTATGAAGAAAAAAAAATCTAATGACCTGAAATTGCACTACAAGCTTTTAGACAATGTCAATTGGTTCAAAACACATTGAGTCATAAAACTCAAGATGAGTTAAACCAAATTCCCTGCACTAAAAAGTAACTTCTGTTTTCACGTTTCAGTATTCAGAGTCTGATCCTGTTCTGGATACACCTCCACAAGAGATAAGTCTCGGTGAGTACTGTGATTAATTAGAAGAATGAGTAACAATTTTAAGTTGCATTTCATTAATTATGTTATGTATTCCATGATCCAAAATTAACCATTCTTTTAACCATCTGCACATACTGTGAAAGGAGGAAGTGACCATCTGCTGGAATTGGTTGATGATGACACGAGGGAACGCATTCTTGCAGAGCTCGAGGAGGTTCCTGAAAATATGCAGGCATCATGCGAGGCAGGTTTATTGAAAACTAGATAACCCTTAATCTCAAGTGTAGATTTTTCCCTTTGTTATCAAACTGCCTTTAACAGGATGCAAAAACCTTACATGAGGAAGCCCAAGAAATTTTGAAGGTGGTGAAAACAGCTGAGTGCAAGAAATATCTCCAATGCATTGCTTCTTGTGCTACTGCAAGCGAAAGGCATGATGACTTCCAACAACATGGAATGCTTATGAGCGGTCAGGGACCATTTACCCTTTTTGACGACATGGTAAAGTAAAGTAAAAGTAGTTGAGCGACATCCAAACAAGTTGTATTTCTAGGTGACTTGCCATTAGTATTGTTTGCTTCTAGAGAAATGCCCTACTGGAAACCCTGGATAAGCATTGTGAGGAATGTGATCCCACATACCAGTGGAGTGTGCTGTTACCCGAGGTAAGAAAGTGAGAACTGATAAATTGGAAAGAGGCAGGTTACCATAACAAAAGAAAAGATAACTATATGACCTTGTTTCAGGCAATCATCTATGGAGCCCAAAAAGTGCTAGGATATAGGAAAGAACAAGCTACAGCCTACTTTGAGAAAAGTAGCACATTTGTAACTGTAAAGAAATAAATCAAAATACTTGTTTCCAAATTGCACTGGTGCCCCTCTCTCATTTGCTCCACATATCCTAATCTAAATCTATCATCATCCACCAAATATCAAGTTTCACTAAAATATTACAACACCTATTGTGGAATAAATATTATTTACAAAAAAATTGAAATTCATTTCCTATTTTTTCCTTTCCCTCTTAGGGAAGTACTTCAAGACTAATCATTGTAATCCATTTCATGTGTCAGAATATTTGGAAGAGAAATTACAGTTTGGAATATACAATGTTTTTCCTGTGACACCACTTTATTGAAAGCTCCTCACAAGAACAGGATATATCACATATTTGTAGGAACGGAGGCTTTGAAGTACATTGTCGAGCAGGTCAGGGCGAATTTTAAATTCTTTTGGAACCACCCCTTTGCTTATGTCGACAGCGTCTACTTCCACTCCCATATCATGGCAAATCTCAACTGCATGGTGGGTCGCCCAATGCTCTTTCTGGTTAACTCTGCCACTTGCTTCCAAATTGAGCCCACAAAATGTACACCACAAGTATGAAGTTACCAGTCGCATTCTCTTGGTGGGCCGTGGACATTGGGCCTTGTGCTGTTTGTGACATACTTTCCCACTGACTTGATCCGTTTCACTGCAACAAGCTTCCTGCCAAGAAATGGTGACAAAGTGATAGATATAGGGCCTGTCATGAGAATTACAAAACTTTTACCAGATAAAATTGATATGAGTTATTAACCTGCTGCCATTCTTTAATGGTGTACAGAGATCCAACTCCTTGTGTTTGCTTGAAGTAAGTCCATGTTACCTCTGAGCCAGGGTTCAGAGGGCGAAGAATGCTTACAAAAACAGTGGGTTTGTTCAACGATCTTTGGCAGCGCATGGTAGGGGTTTCAGAGAATTGACTCAAACTAATAGGGCCACCCAGGTAAAGATCATCACCAGCTGGCGATCGTAAATATCTATGACCCGCATCACAATGTTGAGGAGATGGTGCTTTCACTAACCATCCCAGGATAGTGAATGAGTTAGCAGATAAGGACCTGCAACAAAATGTGATGTCATTAGAAACCCATTCAAAGTGTTCATAACGACCCACAAAATGATGTGGCCCGTATGAAACAAAAAGCACACTTACAACTTTTTATCCAGATCATGGCGAACCATTAGACCCCAGCCCGCTTCACCTTCACATTTGAATGCCATGAAATACTGTGCGGCCCTGCACCACATCTTCCTCACATCAGATTTCAAATGGAGGAAAGTGGCGGCTGGCATGGCACAGCCCCAGGTAGAGCTAGGGTTGGCAGAACATTTCCGCAGAGGCAAATCTAAGAGAGCATTGGCCAAAAAGGATTCACAGTGCCACAACTCATCCAGTTGCAAGGCACTCATTTCATAATGCTCCACAAATGCCATAACCTGTTCGGACAGAACAATAGTAAGTGAGCACCCAGTCGCCAGCCCGATGTTCCAACTGACATCCCGGGGACATGCCATTTTCACCTCGGGACGTCCCACCCGACCCGCTCAAATGTCCTTCTTTTTGAAACATCCATGATGTGGTGCGCGACATGGCGGGGCATGGTGCGGAAGACGTGCCTTTGACATTCCGAGATCACGTCCGTCCCGGTCGCCGCGCTGACGTGCCTACGACGTCGCCGTGTCACGTCGCGGGGAGGTCGCGTGGTGTGCGTCCCTACGACGTCGCCCAGGCGCGTCGCAAGGAGGTCGCGTCGGCGCATCCCTTGGACATGCTAACGGATCGACGTGGGGTTGTCCTTGCGGTACTTTGTATGAATGTTACTAATCAGTACCTTTGGTACCTCATTCGGGGGTGGGGGGTAGTTCAGATATACCACGTACGGATGGAATGTACAATGCGTTTTATTCAATGCTTCAATTACCATTACATAAGGCACCCATATACAGTACTTCCGGCCGTTGGTCTCCTGCTCGTCTCCTGCCCATGCTTTAAAGCATTTGAATGTGCTGCGTGTGAAGTCCCGGTACTCTTGTCATATCTTGACACGTCAAACGTACTGCATTCCTGCCGGCGCACTCGTGATGTTCGTAATGCTGCTGCTGGACTGCACACACGAATTCCTGCTGGCATAATGCAGACAGAAAATGAGTGGTTGTACAGGAGAAAATTCGTAAAAGAAATCACAAAAATAACATCAAAAAACGATGGCTCGCTTCATCCTACTTTCCCATAAGTTCTTTAATCCAATGGATAATAATAGAAAAGTATATTCAACGGCTGGTGCAAATCGACAAATTACATCCCTATTTTGAACACTATTTGAATTTGCCCTTGACAGCATCCCGACGTTTCCTCACAAATTAAATTATTTCTCTATTTATGGTGCTCTAGCATGCCCTAAAATATTGAGGATAGCAGTTACATACCAGACTTAGAAGATACTTTAGTCTGGAGTTGACCAGAAAGAAAAACTCAGAACAAAGTCCTATTTCTGAACGACATTAAAGCAAATAAACTCGAAATTTGAAAACTATTACAACATGAGGAACGAGAAGTGTGCCATTTCTTATGCTTTTCTATTCAGTAGGCTTTAACACCATAAGAAATGACACGCTTCTGCTACCTGTATGCAGTTTATGGCAAATTAGGAAAGGGGCTTTAATTTGGGTTGTGCACGTAAACAAAACTACGCTATCAAAGTCTTACCTCAAGAATGACAGATTGGTTGTAATCTTTAACTGTCTACAAAATCTAATTATCCTGACGTGCTGGGATGATGCGCCTATCCTTGAGCTTGGTTGGTTGTGATAATTTATGCAAACCTGCAGACAGAAAAATCAAAGATGAAGAAATTTCAAATATTGCAGATCAAATCATTGGTTAATTTATTTAGTAACATTAAATGAAGTGACATTGAAGTACAGACAAACACCAAGACTCTACGCAATTTAATTTACACAGAGACATGTGAAATATCTTCTATAATTCTGAAGGCGGAAAAAAAGGCACAGCAGTCTTCACGCGTTGGTCAGAGAGATGGACTTTATTTTAAAATATACATAGAAAAACCTCAACAACGATCTTTAATGGTTCAAAATTATGGCCATATAAAAGTGCAAGCAATATCAAATACATCTTGCCATGCACCATATATCAAGGTGAATGTTCAAACAATTCCGAAGCTCTGAGTAGGACAGTCGAATGTTAATTTCTACCCATAAATGGCTTTGGTTTAGAAAAAAATCAAATGCTCCCATATTTGACTAAAATTTGTCAAACTGCACATGACAAGACTTGGAGAATAAAAATAATTAAATTTGTTGATCTGTACCAAAATTGATTCATTATGATAAGAAATTCACTTTAGTTCTGCTTTTAACACTTTTCTGATGGCAGTATGGGCTCAGAAAAATTAAACTCAACCCGTGATCTCACTAACAAAAAAACTAAATCATAGGTGCATATGTCTTGCATTGAAACAGCTAAATTTAAGTCCTTTTATCTAATGATTCAAAACAGAATCTTTTTAATGGTCCCAGCCTTAGACAAAAGTGCTATAGATGGACTCACCAGATACATGACAGCGTGACAGCACGAAGCAGCAATCAGCGGTGAAGAGCCTCCACACAAAATAGTATTTTCCATTGCATTCAAGCAACACTAAGATAAGCTGGAACAGAATGAAAACAGTAAGGTTCACAAACACAACTCTACTTTAACAGCACATTGGAAAAATTAGGATTACATCATTAATTTCAGTAACTACCAATCAAACACCTAAAAAGGGAACACCAAGAAGGATCGTTCCAAATCATACCTCTGCCGGCAGTATTTGGAAGTGATAATTTTGTAGCTGGTTGCGGAAACATCTATTTCTGCTTGCAGCAGCACTCATCCATATTATAGCTAGAATTAATTGAGACAATTAGAGGAGTTGACCAACACAATGTTTTCAATGCAAATAGAAACACACTGTCTACCTAGAAATAGTCTGATCCCGCCACTTGTCTGTTGGAAACTTATTTCTGGGAATCTTCTCCTGGGCAAACTGCAGAGAAGAAATAAGCTTGGTTCAGCATTAAATACCATAAAATGAAGCTAAAGAAAACCATCGGCACTGATCAAAACTTTTTACATATTGTAAATAAATACTCACAGTTGAGGTTAGGAGGTTAGGTTCCAGCTCCGATTTCAATGCTTTCTCTCCCCGTATTTTTTAATGTGATGCAAAGTGTACGTAAGATACCGCAGCACTGATACATTTTGACAACTTCACTTCTTTTGCAACATCCAAACAAATGAGAGAAAAGCGTCACTTTTAGTTTTTAGGCCACAAAACTTGTCAGCCTATAACACAATGTACTTTCTGGGTGCATTTTCAGTGACATTCCGCCAGCACCGTACGCCGCATTCATCACCACACACACACCGACACTTGAAAATCACTTGAAACCCATACAATATGTGCTCACTTTTGTCTGTGAGCGATTTAACATCAAAAACTTTTACATTTACACTACAGGTTACGAATGCACTCGGTCCCGCCTAGCCTCGCGCCTCACCGCACCGGCCGGTTGGTTGGTATGACGTCACAGTAAACCGGACAACTCTGCGCAAGGACTAAGAGAAGTAGTAAATAATTTTGAAAACAAAAAAGATAGACATATTGTTTCTGCCTATCTCAATTAAACTGAAAACACAGAACATCATTTTTATGCAGGACCTAGCATTAACCTATGCTGAGCAAAGACAATTATAGAATTAATATTATTACAAAGAGACCACACACCTCTTGTGCCAAAACATAATAAAAAGGAAGTAAGTTTATGGAAATACCATTCTAAAGAATATCTGAATTCAAGCAATAACCTATACTACATTAAAACCACATTACAGACAGTTTACGAGGAAGAGCATAGTCTGAAAAGAGGTTTCGCTCTCTGAGGAAAGGCACGGCTAAGATCAGAACAAACACAAAGGATTATTCTTAATATATTGCCTCCACAAATTACTCATTGGTTTGCAGAGCTAATGAAAGGACTTATGATTAAGATCAACTCAATTTGAAATGTTTAGCTTGAACCAGGATCAATATAAAACCAAAGTCAGGGACTAAAATGTTATGTGAGGTTGTCAAGGTACAGCAAGGTACAGAAAGTGACCAAAGAAAGCATGTAACTATGTTCTAATCTTACAGATTTAAAGCCATATTTTAATAAAAATTTCAATAAATATAAGGAGCGTATGATACCCTCAGTACAGTACAAAATTTCATACCTTTTCCAGTTATCCGAACTTTCTCACAGACAGCGAAACCTGATTTAAGACTTATGGATTTTCTCGTAAACTGCCTTTAGTACAGCTTGTTGTAATCTAGTTTATTTCCTGACTTCATGTGTTCTTTGTAATGTTTTCTTAAAATTAGTGTCTCTTTGTTATGTTTTGCCTCAAGCATGGCAGCTATTTTGAAAAAAACAAAAACAAACCATTGATGCATTAATGCATGGATTTCCTCGCAAACTGTCTCTGATGAAACTTGAGTGTGATAAAAATTATTTCCTCACCTCAAGAAAACGAGTGAAGTACCTGACCAGCTGAAGAAGCTTAGACTAAATTTTACTGTGCAGATTACTGTATTTATTGACAACCCTAAAGGAAAAGAAAACAAAAAAAAATTGTCTTTACCCAAAATTGTCCCAGTGAACTATGTAGGGTTAAAAGAAGTTTCAAGCTCTATGAAAACAACATATCAAAAGGTAGCACGCACTTCTTTGGTCATGGCATGGTCGGTCTTGCTTGATTTTTACCATTTTTCTAAAAATGAATCAGTTCTGAGAACCATTTGAGAACATTTTTTTGGTAATGTTTACGTTCTTTCTTTGGTGCAGTCTAACAAGTATTATGCAATATTGCTGCATGTGTCAAGCACACCACAATTATTTTTCGGTCCTTCAGGTGAATACACTTTCCCTCCGGACGGCTATGTCCCCTCCAGCCTAAGGCTCGGTATCACGAGTACAGCCGATACTGAGGCTCTGTATCATGGGTACAGCCGATACTGCGGGTACTGGCGTGGGTACAGGGGATACAGGACAAATCCTGTATAGCGTCGTATCCTGCTGAACCGCATTTTCCAATGTGAACGTCCCAAACGGGCGGATCTGGAAGCGGCAAGCCCCCCCCCCCCCTCTAAATCCGCCCTTGGTGCCAAGAAGGAGTCCCGAGGGCACGTCGGGAGCACGTCGTGGCGACGCGCCAGCAACGTGGCAAAAGGGCGTTCCGAGGGCACGTTCGCAGCACGTCGTGTGAACGAGCCCACAACGTGCCAAAACGACGTCCCCCAGGCACGTCGTCAGTGCGTCGTTGGGACGTGCCGACAACGTGCCAAAACGACATCCCCCGGGCACGTCGCGAGGGCGTCGTTGGAACGTGCCGAAAACAAGCCAAAACGACATCCCCCGGGCACGTCGTGAGAGCGTCGTTGGAACGTGCCGACAACGTGTCAGGAGGAGGTGTCATGGCGCACATCGGCAGGGCGTCGTGGGGGATGCCAATGGGAGACGTCCATATGACGCACAGTTAGGGAGCTGACTGCGACGTTTCGACGACCACGTTGGACGTCGATTGGCGACTGGGCAAGTATTACAGAAAAGGATTTAAAGGTAACCTGTTCTCTTTTCCTTACGTCGGATGCTTCGAATCCACAGTTTCGACAATTACAATCAGAGTTTGGAGACTCTTGATATGTTCACAAGCGTAACCAGCAGTCATTCATTCAAAGCGGTTATTCCAGCGATGAGTGCAGCCGTGCACTCAAAGTTGTCGGTCGGTTATCGCATACAGAGAAGGGAGAGATGAGCGCAGCGCAAGCGATTTCTCATACCGTTCGTTGGCATTTGTTGGTTCGCGCCCCGTCTTTCCCGAGGCTCTCTTTCTCGCGCCCCGTCACCTTTTCCCCGGTGGTAGCAGTCGCGAAAATGTCACCAAATTTTCGTCCAACAATAAATGCAACAATTAATTTTGCCGTGTTCACGTCGGACTTGGATCGCGCGCAGCACTTCACCGGGCCGTGCCGTGCCGTGGTGTCTGGCGGGTGGCGTTGCCGCCAGCGTTGCCTGCCTGCCTGGCGTAACGGTCGCGCGGTCGCGTTGTTTTCGGTGAAATGAAAAGATTGTTGCGTTTAGTGACGGTGTTCTGTGTTCCGTCTGAAGCGATGGAACGGTTAAACAATGTTTGTGCATGTCGGAAATTCAAACATTCAAAGTGAATCTGTGCATTTTACTGGTTTGGAGGGAACAAAAGTGCTAGACTGTGTTGGCGTGGTTTGGTTAAGGGCGACCGCAGCGGGTGACAGAGCATCATCACCAGACAATGGTGAGTGAGACGTGAATAAAGCAGCCTTGAATCGCACCAAGACGAATTTGTAAAGTGATCCGATAATGGCACATGAAATGGAACTATTTGACTTTGAATGGCAAATGTGAACGATCCTTACAATCTCGCAGCAGTTTAAACAGTACGATGGCTGTATTGCTTGCCATTAATGGTGTCTCTTGATGATTTGCATTTCAGGTTGTACCAGAACACGAGTGCCATTCTTGAAGTCTACGGTACATTTGTCCGAGTTTACTGGAACAAAGTGGAAATCTTGGGCATCACCGGGAGTGCATCACGAGTGGTGGGTTTCATGGCGAGTCTGGCATTATTAGTAGGTTATAGTGGTCGTGTAACAAGTATCATCAACTGAACTTTGGTTATGTGCAGCCAGGGGATGCGTCGTTTCCTACTTGGAGGAAACATTGATCTGCATTACCTGTGTCAGCAATTGTTGATCGGCGGGCTACTGTCTGTAGCACAACTTGTGGTACGCATTTATTTATTGGTTGAATCACTTGCTATGTTTTATTGTTGACAATCATTGACACATGTAATTGTTCTTCATGTCACAGTGCCCTGTCAGCTGCTGATGTACTTACGAGCGCGCTGCTGTTGGTGATGCAGACAATCCAGCATCTTCACGAGACCATTGCAAGAGTGAGGTGGATCGTCAGACTTATCTACTTGAATTTCTGAGGCTGTTTTGCTCATCGTACATCATTTCAACAAGCTAAGTACTCTTCAATTGTGAGGAACTTGGTTTTGTTGTGGAAGGGGAGGTGTTATTACTTTGCAATCGGCCAAACACACAGGTTTGTAAAAATGCCTCTTCTGGGGCTGAAAAATATGGGCACACAGCCTGAAAATTGTTTCATTTATGAACCCATTGATGTTTGGTTCTCTCTTTGATGAACTGTGTGTTCTTTTACATACTGAGTTGGCCACTCTGCAACCACAGCATTTGTCTTTCAATTCAAACTGGAATAGGTATACTGTAGCACATTTTGTTCTGACGATTCTTGTTTTGTTTTCCCCTTTCGTGGAGGGTGGTAGCATTGGGCAAAACATATTCATAAGTGTAGGTCTAGTCAAGGCGTGTTTCCGGGAGCTGCCATGGGCCGTAGCTGAGGCCGGTGGCGGGCACGTCGTCTCCTCGAGCCCCCCCCCCCCCCCCCCCCCCCATTTGCCCTGCCTGTCTTGACCCCCCCCCCCCCCCCCCCCAACGTTTTTTAATAGTCGACGGAAATGATAGGATGTTTTTGACGAAAGCCAAGACATTGTAATGGGCCGAGAGCTAAGGCGGGTGGCCGGCCCACTGACACACTGCGTCTGCCACGCCACGATGTGGTGTTGGCAGGTGAGGTACTTGTAGGAGAGCAGCGTGTGTATGTCCGGAAGCTCTCATGGGCCGAGAGCCAGGGCGGCCGGCCGGCCCACCGACTCGCCGTGTTCGTCACGCCGCGATGTAATGTTGGTTGGTGAGGCACTTGACTCGAGATATCAAAGTGTACGGAACACTGCATTTTTTGAGCAATTTTTTCAGAGTCGCCCCGGTTGATGGACGTGTTTGGGAACGTTTTCTTGTTTCAAAATTGAACGGTTGTATGTTAATGCTTATATTTCTGTGTGTTGCATGATTCATCTTCTGATATGCGTCGTCATATGTATGCTGCGTTGACGTTTCCTGCATGGATACAACTACTGCACCCGAGAGATTTGCCAAATAATCCTCTTTAGTAAGTATTCTTGACGAGTACAAGAGTGTTTGTCTGATTTTTTACGCCGGGATTGGCAGAGTAGTTTATACGTAATTTTTTTTCATACCTTGGTTTGATCTGTGTTGCAGTGCTACGAGACCGTTGCAGCAGACGGGGAAGCGGTGCGTGCCACAAGACGTCGTTGGAGTGTCAGAATTGATGTCGGCGGGAATGCTCAGTCCTCCAACAGCGAGTGCTCCACCTTTCATCGGGTCCCCGAATCTCAACGTGACACGACAGCGCAATGATTCCGCACGCGATAGTATCGTTCGATTATTTTTTACTGTGACTCCGACGTGCATCATCTCGACGCATTTTCTTGTGTAATGTACTTTGAATAGTTCACTCGTTGTGGTGTTTACCGCTGACGCTCTTTTGTAGTTGTAAACTGTGATTGGTATTATTTTATTAAAATGATTCAATAAAACGAGAGCTATTATTTTCCTGGATTAATCCCCACCTTTTCATAACAGTGCAGCCTTGTTAGTTGCAGGAAATTTTGCACATGTATAAATAGAAAAAAAGTCGTTCACGGACAGGATGCATACATGGCCATTTCTTTAGTTTGAAAGTTGGGGCCGTACCATCACTTATTTTTTTAAATGACCTACACAAAGAGGAAAGTGGTGTCATTTGGAGTTCTCATCGGTTTATGATTAATGTATATCACGTTACGTATAGCAAGGTAAAGGATGGTGCGGTAGCCCCACCTGCCGGGACTTTACAAGGATGTCGGTACATCGGCTGTTTGTTTGACTTGCTTTTAACGTACGGAACAACACACGGCACTGTGGACTTACCTGGAGTTGATCCCTGGACCGCCGCGTCGTCCAGGGTGGAAGAGGGCAGGTCGGGGTGCGCCTTCTGGGTAGGCAACCAGCCTTAACAGGTGCCTGCACCCGAGACGCTCGGCCAGGATGAGAGAGGGTGGTTTGGGGTGCGCCTTCTGGGTAGGCAACCTACCTTACGAGTCTGTGCTACGCGCCTCGAGACGCCGCCACACCTCACCCACCATGTCCCTCTGTGCGGGTAAAAAACCTTAGAGGAAAAATAACTTTAGAGGAAAAAGCAAGTCATTTCCTTTAGAGGTAAAGTATTACATTAGATGAAAAACGTTAGAGGAAACGGAACGTCCAGGATGTCGCATTAGAGGTAAAGTGCTTAGAGGAAACGCGATCATCTCTCTGACGCAGCTGAAGCCAATATTTAGCCTGTTCAAACCCTAAACGGGGTTTAGTGTCAACCAGCTTGATTAACTGCATCGTCTGAAACCAAGCTTAAGGTTTTAACAGGCCAAATTTTGCCTGTACGGGTCGGCGAACGTATTCGAGCACTATCGTGAAAACACTCTGGTATCCACTTTGACGCAGCTGGAGCCAATATTTAGCCTGTTAAAACCCTGAACGGGGTTTAGTCTCGACCAGCTGCATCGTCTGAAACCAAGTTTTAGGTTTTTACAGGCCAAATTTTGCCTGTACGGGTCGGCGAGCGTATTCGCGCACTCTTGTGAAAACACTCTGGTATCCACTCTGACGCAGCCAGGGCCAATATTTAGCCTGTTAAAACCCTTAACGGGGTTTAGTCTCAACCAGCTTGATTAACTGCATCGTCTGAAACCAAGTTTAAGGTTTTAACAGGCCAAATTTTGCCTGTACGGGTCGGCGAGCGTATTCGAGCACTCTCGTGAAAACTCTCTGGTATCCACTCTGACGCAGCTGGAGCCAATATTTAGCCTGTTAAAACCCTAAACGGTGTTTAGTCCTGACCAGCGCGACCAGCTGCATCGTCTGAAACTGAGTTTTAGGTTTTAACAGGCCAAATTTTGCCTGTACGGGTCGGCGAGCGAATTCGAGCACTCTTGTGAGAACGCACTCGCATCCACTGTGGCGCATCCAGATCCAATATTGAGCCTGTTAAAACCCTGAACGGGGTTTCGTCTCGACCAGCTCGACAAGCTGCATCGTCTGAAACCAAGTTTTTGGTTTTAACAGGCCAAATTTTGCCTGTACGAATCGGTGAGCAGACATGCACATCTTGTAAAACACATTGGTATCGACTCTGACGCAGCCAGTGCCAATATTTAGCCTTGTGTCCATGCCTTCAGGGTCAGCGCCTAGGTCCTCCAACCCATGCGTAGTGTGCCAGGGGGATGGGGAAGGCATTCTGCGTTGTGGCCACTTCCTGTGCCACCCCTGTCACCAGGGTGTGACAAGAGGCCTGTTCAACGTGTGTCCTGAACCGTTTTGCACCCATGCTGTAGTGGACGGTGATTTTATTGTGTTCAGACGATAGTTTTCCATTTAATTTTGTCTTGTTATCCTTTAATATTAATAATTTCATCAGTTATTTTAATTTTTATCTGGAAGTATTGCATGCTGTAGTGGATGGTGATTTTATTGTGTTCAGACGATTGTTTTCATCATTTTGTCTTGTAATCCTGTAATAGTAATAATTTCATCAGTTTGGAGCATTGAATAAATATTATTATAAATGACTTCTTGTACTCCTTTCCCTCTGAGGGTCCCAAGAGGCTCTTGATTCGCACATTTTGGCTGCCAAGTCTTGTACATACTCAAGTTACTTCCGGTACGCTGGATTTATCAGTGCTGCATCTCATAACGCCTTACCTTCCCAGTATCTTGAGTGGAGTCGTGTTTCTGGCATTTTTAATTCATTCAGTTTGTGCACTAGTCAAGAATATTGACATGTCATGCATTGGTAAGGATGAAACTGCTACGGTTTAGGAATTGAAGTAAACCTCTCCTACCAAACCGACATTGAGCTTTGGGGACAGTTTATCAACAAACTAAGAGGGTCATTAATTATTCAACATTTTGGAGGGCCCACCCACTTCCACTTCGTACCCTGATGCAATTGACCTGTTTCTTAACAGGGAATTACTGGAACCCAACCTCAACTCGCAACGCTAGCGCGCTTTATTACAGTAGATTGTGGAGTTGTTGTTGTACCCACTCTATGTACTCAACAGCATGCCATAGTTCTCCCCACAATTTCGGTGGTATCAAACGGCGTCCATTCTAATTTATTTATTCTAATTCACACCGGCCAAAATCGGACGAAAGCATGAAATCGTGGAGTGCACGCACGGGAGCGAGCACTTATTGGCACTCCGCAGTGCGGCGTCTGCTTGCTTGGAGATATCGTCGGTTTTTGGTCGGCTCCGCGCACCGCGATTAGCATTATCGTGTGACAGGCGTCACAGTTGTGACGGAAACGAATATTATCCCGATCACTCTCACGAATTTTGCCCCTGCCGTCGATAAGAATTCCATCCTCATGTATTAGAACGTTGTAATCTTTCCATCGGCCACTGTATGTTGGAGGTTATGAAAGTCTGTGCCGTTTGTTTATTTCAGCTCTTGAACACGGCAGCGATTTCAAGAATATCGTGTTTGTTCGCTCTGAGAGAATGCCTGCCAGCGAGACGACATGGTCGTGGACCTCAAAGGAATCTTCCGCCGCGGAGACCTGTCAGTACACCGAATGAAAGGAATTTGAACCCTAAAATTACTACCCGTTCTATACTCATTATTGTTCTTTGGTTCTTGAACAGGTGGTTCATCCTGGTGGGAAGAAGTGTTCGAGGCTGCCGATTTAGCACAATGCCACCGATATCTCGGTGACTGCAATGCAGGGGACATGTTTCACTCACCCACAGGAGAAAATGGTTAGTTTGCTATCCTACATTCAGTCCCTTTGTATATTGCAGACTTCCATGTTTGTTTGTTTTTTGTGAAGTTGGTTTTGCGTTGGCTCCGTTTCTTGCCCCACCTGTTCATATGTTTTTGTTCTATGCAGACAACGATTCCCAGGTAGTGGGAAGTGATGTTGCATCACATTCGTCGTCTTTAGTGGAGACCTCTGATGGTGGTTCCAAATTTCCAGAGCAGCCAGATTCAAGCTTCTCACATCCTTTCAAGAAACGTAACAATCACAGACTGGTGTACCCTTCCCAAATGAAAATTGCATTTGCAAAATTGTCTCTCAACTCTGGGCGACAACATGTGACCTCCCTGGGGAAAATTCGAAGAGCTCGTCACATGAGAACACCATGCAACAATGGCTGTAACCGGTGTGAGACTCCCAGATTATCACTGCAAGAGAGAAATTGTATTTTTAATAAGTTCTGGAACTTTGGTGATCATGAACGACAGTGGCTGTGTGCGCGGGCCAAAGAGGGTGCTGCCGCCCGTAGGCGCAGACGGGTTGACGAAGGCACCGTGCACGTTCAGCGGCACGGGGGGCAGGGGCGGCTTGGGGGCGCTCAGAAAGCCTTGGCGCAACAGAGTCAAGACAGCACCCGGGTCAAACACTATGTGGCATGGCTTACCCGCAATGCGGCCGGTGATGTGCCAGGAGACTCTGGTTGGCGGCGGGAGCTGCGGGCCAGCAGCAAGATGGTCTGCTTCAGATGTCGATGCGTGGGCGGGCTGTGCAGTCGCGACCGGGCCCACAGTCGCGACTAGCGCGCGTTTCCCGACCCCGCGTTGCCGTCCCGGCCGTTGGAGCCGCGGCCGTCGCGGCGGCGGTGGCGAGAGTCGCTGTCGCGGTGCCCATCGTTGCCTCCCCGACGGTAGGGTGTTTCACAGAATGAAAATTGATACTGACTCGACCGCATTTAGGCGCGTCTTTATCTAGAATGAACTTGTGCAGAATTTGAGCGTGATCGGATGACGTTTAGCCGGTGCTCAAGTCGCTCGAAGTTTCTGTGCCATGTATAATGTGAGAACCTCGATGCCACTTAACGGTTCTTGTTTGCGATCGCACCTGGTCGCAGATCAATGATACCTGGTGTGTGAGTTCTTTGAGCATCCTGTACCATTTAAGATGGAAAAGAAGGCAACCCGTCGACTCATCCACCGTTCACAGCTCAAAAATGTTCTAAATTCCCAATTTTAATTTTTCTAGTATCTGGAACATTGCTTTGAATGTCTTGCTTTGTATATATTCTGGGAGATCATATTAGGGTGCCGTTGCAGCCCTTCCTGCATTAAGCGCACTTAGTTTTTTCTGAAAAAGGGAAAAAACGCCATCTAGCGCCTGGAGGGTAGACAACAGTCTGACGCGTGTGTCGAGATCCTGCCTACCGTCCAGGCGTACAACCAGTCTCGAGAGACTTTTTCCGATTCTCACTATCAAAGGCGAGTGTGCTTAGTGCATGAAGTGGCTCGGCCAGTTCTTTGTCGAATAGCCCCCACTTTCTACACAGTTACAATGAATGACCGAAGTTCAAAGTATCCGAAAACGCGATAATTACGAATCACTAACGTTTGTGGCAGTGTAGCGGAGGTGGGTAGCGGGATCACTGATATTTCCACCTCAGTAGGTGCAGAACAACCTGATGGACGCTCGTGTGCAGATTAACTCTTCTGGGATCACATGCAAAGGCACGAGAATGCCGGTAAGGCAGCCCTGTTGGGACATCTCTCAGGGGACCAAATTCTTCAATCGCCTTGAGCACCGGGCCAACGTTGTCCGATCGCACTCAAATTTTGCATACGGTCATTGCAGGCCAGCAGGTGTCCAAATTCGGTCGAGTCAGTGGAATTTAATTTTTTTGAAACACCCTACCCGACGGTCTTGGCGTCCACGGCCTCGTTGTTGGCGCCGGGGGCAGTCGCGGGCAAAGTGATCAGGCGAATCACATTCATAGCAGCGTGGGCCGTCCCGAGCACCTTGCGCCCGAGGACGCGCAGAGCCCGCCGCGAAGGACTTGACCAGTCCCTCGAGCTGCTTCACCAGCTCCTGCATTCTCCGCGCCGTCGCGTCGGTGGAGTCCACCCGGCAGACCCCAATGGCACTCGAGGAGGCGGCGGCGGAGGCACCGGCGGGGGTCTCGGAGGTGGTGACGACGCCGCCGTCACTTGCAACAACCTGAGACACTTGATGGAGGCGAGGACGCTTACTTGGTGGTGCTTCGTGGTCCTCGACCGCCTGGACGTGGAGGGCGGCGGTGAGGGCGTCCGCAAAGGTCTCAGCGCGCTGCAGGCGGACTTGGCGGCGCACGTCATTGTTGGCGAGCCCCGCGATGAACGCTTTCCGCGCCGTCGTCTGCAGCGCCACCTCGGGCCACGTCGGGTAGGCCAGCCGCGCCAGCCGCAGAATTTCAGCCCCGAAGTCCTGGACACTCTCGTTGGGCTGCTGCACGCGCCGGTCGAGCTGGGCCTCTGCGACCATGCCACGCTGCGCCGGGTCGAAGTGCGCACGTAGACGCTCACTCAGGGCGTTGAAGTAGAGGTAGTCGCCGCGGGGGAGGGTTTGCACGAGGTCGGCAGCCTGGCCGTGCAGTGCTTGCAGCAGGCGACGGCCTTTTTCCTCCTCGTCCCAGAGGTTGGCTGGGTCTTGAGCCACGCTCTCGAACTGAGCGAGGAACACAGGCCATGAGCGCGTTCCATCAAAGCTGAGGTGGGGGACCGACCTTCCTTCTCGCCGCCGGGTCATGAGGGCGTTCTCGGAAATGCGGTGCAGGAGATTGGTGTTCTGCTGCTGCATGAGGGTGGAAGCTTGCGCCAACGTAGACATCATCTCCGTCATGGTCTCGAGGGGGTCGACGGTACGGCGTCCGTCGCGGTCCCGGGAACGACCTCGGTCACGATCACGATCTCCAGGCATCGTAGGGTGGGAGTCAACCACTTCTTGACACCAATGTAAGGATGGACGAACTGTACTCGGCGGAGTTTATTGGGCGACTGGGGAACAACAGAGGCATCGCTAAGGGGACCGCTAACAAAGAGGCGCATGCGCCGAAAGGGGCATGTAGTGCCAACTTCATAACAATACATAGAAATAAAAAGACAGTAGACAATAAAACAGTAACATGAAAATTTCTACTACAAGCAAAAACAATCTTCTTCATGAAATCAGCCCAGGCACAGATGTCAAAGTTGAAACGTAACCCAAAGATTAAAATTGAAGATTCACTTGGCTGAATTGGACAAACAGTGATTCAAGGCACCACAAGAAATGCCAAAGTCCACAGATATCTTACAGAAACCATCCATAGAAATAAAAAGACAGTAGACAATACAACAGTAACATGAAAATTTCTACTACAAGCAAAGACAATCTTCTTCATGAAATCAGCCCAGGCACAGATGCCAAGGTTGAAAATGATATATCTGAACTGTTGACACACATGTAGAGTCAAACTTAACCCAAAGACTGAAAATGTCACATTGTGCCGATAGGGTATTTCGCTGAACCGCAGAACGGAAGTAAGAAGAAGGCAAGAAAGTACAAAAGGATGGGCGAGGGGGGACGTGTTGGACGGAAACAGACACAGTCCCACCTCCCCCCTCACCCATCTTTTTGTACTGCTTGCCTTCTTCCTACTTCCGTTCTGGGGTTCAGCGGAATACCCTATTGAATCTTCATACAGTGATGCCAGGCACACACACTAACATCAAATAGCAAAGTTTGAAAAAACTGCAATTCAAACAAAAACATAAACTGTTGATACAGATAGGACATGAATCAAACGTGGTTCGGAGATTGTACTCACAACCCATTATCTACATCCAGAGTTAAGAGTATGCACATTGCACTCCCTCACTTCTAATGTATGCAGATGAAATGGACGTTATTGAGACCTGCTTTGCCAAGCCCTAAGCAGCCCCAGGACATCACTGGTACGCCACATTAGGTGTCATGGACACAAGTGCATAATAACGGTCATAACACCTGTAGGAGCGTACATTAGAAGTGAGTGAGCACAATGTGCACACCCTTCTCCACACCAAAAAACCATTGATTCACTAACTATCATCTACTTTCACCAGTCTTCTGACTGGCTGCGCTTCCGTCACCTGCTTCCTGCATACTGGGCACTTCAACATTCCAGGAGTCGAGGACGAATGGAACTGCATACAGCTCTTGCAGAAAGGGAAGTGTGCACACGGCATGAATATGTGGCAGTCCCTTTTCTCCGTGACACACAGAGCACACTGGTCAGGGGTGGTTTCAAACCTGTGCCTTGGCGGTGCAGGTGGAGCAGTGCAGGTACCTGGCGGAGGACCAGCTTGATCTCCAGGTTGATATGCCCAGGGATGTGCGCCAGCCACCATGCCCGGAGGATGAGATGCGTTGTTTGCCAAGGGTGCGTAACCTGGCATAGCAGCGAATGCAGCTGCGGGAGCTGCAGCTGCAGCTTCTGCGGAAGTTCCCTGATGCAGGCTGGAGCTGGCACCGTTGGACCCTGGGGTCCCTGGAGTCGCTTGCCTGGGAGGGTTGCCAGCGTTACCTGCGTTTGCCGGCCACGCACTAGACCCGATCGTCGGCATACCGATATCAAAATTTGAAGTTCGACATACGGGAAAATGATGCCCGTCCTACCAGACGAAGATTCCCAAAAAAAAAATTTTGGTCGGACAATATCTAGGGGTGCCGCCGGGGCCGTTTGTATTGAGAGTAGGCAACCCGCACGGCACGGCCCGATTTTCCGCCGTTTCCGCCGTTTCAAGGGCTGTGGCGCGACGGTTTTCGGTCCAAATGGTTCACATGACTTTGACAGGTGGTCAGGTAAGCCCAGGAAGCCAACAGGTCACGTGGTTGGTCGTTACAGCGGCTGCGAAAGGTAAGATATTACTTAATTTAGTGAAAATACCGTATGTCTTGACACAAAATGATGAATTCTGAGGCTATAGCTTGATCCAGACGGCAAGAGATGGGTTGAGCGAAGGTCTGGGGGTGGGGGGAGGGAATGACCACAATCGGACGACGGCAGCGCTCATCGCTCGGCCGTAGCGGTGGCGAAATTCGGAACTACGTCCGCGCGCGAAAGCGTAGGCGTTGGCCGGTTGAGTTTTGTTTTGTTTACGTCTAGTCATTAGTGAGTTCGTTCTGTGTGAAGTGTTGAAGTGAAGTTTTGAAGTGAAGTGTTGTGTTGCGATGAAGACGAGGAAGGAAGTGGAGGGTTTCTTCGGGGCGCCGGCGTTTCTCTCAGGGAAGAACCTGCCGACGTACGAAGACGTCATGAGGTACTTCGCCATCGTGCAGCAACAGCTGAAAGAAGAGCGAGGCGGCTTCGACCCCCCTGCTGCAGACGTCGCTCAGGTGGTCGCCGACCGCGTCGAAGAAATTTGGCTGCTCGCCTCCGTGCCACCAATTTCAAACCGCGGGATTATCATGGCAATCTTGCGATTCCATGAGAAATGCCGCCAAACAAGGAAGAGCGCCAAAAAGAAGAGTGCGGCCGCCGAGCAGAAGATGAAGGGCTTCAAAGAAGAAGCAAAGAAGCTCTTCGACGTGGCGCAGTGCAAGTGCCTCCCTGACCTACCTGCTTGCACTTGCAAACCGAAGGAGGCCATCGCTGACAGGGAAATCCCCTTCATCGTGGACCAGAGGACCGAAAGAAGAATGTCAGTGGGGGGCGTCGACAGGGTTGTGTCCAAAGAAATAATGAAAGTGCAGAAGAAGGAAGAGAAGAAGATGGAAGAAAAGGAAGTCAGGGGAAAAAAATCGGCTGCAGCTAGCTTCAGTGAAGGATTAAAACTGAAGCTGAAGAAGCTTTGCTGCAAGGGGGCGGAGTCAGAGGGCGAAGAGGAGTCCCCGGGGGCAGACGCCGTCTGGAGGCCGTCGTCGTTGAGCAAACCGTCGACGTCGTCTTCCAGGAACATGATGATGCTGGCCGAGTCCTGCAAGGTGGCCGAGCGCCTGAACCTGCCCAGTGGCAGCGCCGCGATGTTGGCTACGGCCGTCCTGGTCGACGCGGGCCTCGTGAGCGCTGCCGACTCCTCCCTAGTGGTGGACCGTAACAAGTTCAGCCGCCAACGGAGGAAGCGGCGCTCCGAGCGCACCGAAGAGGGCCTGCAGCAGCTGAAGGACATGACGATCCAGGGCATCTACTTCGACGGCCGGAAGGACGCCACCAAGGTGAAGGAGGAGTGCGGCGAGAAGGTGAAGATAGTCACCGTCGAGGAGGAGCACGTTGTCCTCCTGGCAGAACCTGGAAATGTGTACATCGGCCACATCTCACCAGACACAGGGGACGCCGACTGCCTCGGGAACGCCGTGCTTGACTTCCTGGAAGACAACGAAGCCGACACGACGCCGCTGCGCGCCGTCGGGTGCGATGGCTGCAAAGTGAACACGGGGTGCAACGGCGGGGCCATCCGCGTAATGGAAAACCGCCTCGGCCGCGCCCTGCAGTGGAACGTGTGCCAGCTCCACGGCAACGAACTCCCCTGCGGCACCTGATGGATAAGTTCGACGGCCCGACGTCCGGTCCGAACGGCTGGAGCGGCCCCATTGGCCGCCAGCTGAAAAGCTGCCTGCAGCTGCCCGTCAGGAAGTTCGAGAGGATCGAGGTGGACCTCCCGGACCCTGACCTGGACTCGGCCATCCTCTCCACGGACCAGCGGTACGCGCTCGACATGGCCCGCGCCATCTCCAGCGGCGAGTGTCCAGAGCAGCTCGCTCAGCGCGACCCCGGCAGCGAAACACACGCCAGGTGGCTGACGACGGGCAACCGCATCATGCGCGTCTACGTGGGAACTAGGAGGCCGTCGGCTGCCCTGAAGATGCTGACGAGAATAATTGTGCAGCACTACATCCCGACCTGGTTCGAGATCAAGAGGAACCCGCACTGCACTGAGGGGCCGAAGAACTTGTTCAAGTCCGTGCAGCGGTCCAGGGCGTTCCCGAAGAAGTACCGGGACGTCATGGACATCTACATCCAGAACAATGCCTTCTACGGCCATCCAGAAAACATACTGCTCTCCATGGTGGCCGACGACAGGGAAGAGGTTCGACGGGTGGCTGTGGAAAGGATTTTGTTGGCGAGGCGGCTTCACGCGGACGAAGACGGAGTCCGCAATTTCAACATCCCGCCCCTCAACTTCCAGGCCGCGGACTACACCGAGCTCGTGGACTGGGACTACGTGGCGGTGACTGCTCCGCCCCTGCTGGAGCATGTGTCCTCCGAAGAGCTGAAGGCCATGCTGGAGGTGGAGGGCGGTCCACCCAAGATGGACATACCCGCCTTTCCCTGCCACACCCAGGCAGTGGAGAGGCACGTGAAGATGGTGACGGAGGCGGCGGCGACCACCTCAACACCGGAGGACAGGGATGGAAACATCCGACTCAAGATAGACTCAAGGAAGGACATGCCGGAGTTTAAGTCTAAAAAAGACTTTACTGTGAAACAGTAAAAACACCGTGCACGGGTGGGTGGGCACGGGCGGGACTCGAACTGCAGCCACCTCCACGTGGTGAGTCCTGGGGATCCCTGTGACTGTGTTAGCAGTCACAGGGTGAGCTAAGAGCTGCAAAAAATCGAAAACCAGAAAGGTGAGGGGGACAGAGGGGTGATGGGGAGGGGGAGGGGCAAGGGTGTAAGGGGGAGGGGTTTAGGGGGAGAGGGGGAAGGTGAAGGGGACAGCTGTAGCCCCAGAATTTATCATTTTGTGTCAAGACATACGGTATTTTCACTAAATTAAGTAATATCTTACCTTTCGCAGCCGCTGTAACGACCAACCACGTGACCTGTTGGCTTCCTGGGCTTACCGGACCACCTGTCAAAGTCATGTGAACCATTTGGACCGAAAACCGTCGCGCCACAGCCCTTGAAACGGCGGAAACGGCGGAAAATCGGGCCGTGCCGTGCGGGTTGCCTACTCTCAATACAAACGGCCCCGGCGGCACCCCTAGATATTGTCCGACCAAAAATTTTTTTTTTGGAATCTTCGTCTGGTAGGACGGGCATCATTTTCCCGTATGTCGAACTTCAAATTTTGATATCGGTATGCCGACGATCGGGCCTAAGTCCCGCTTCTAATCGCGTACCGAAGTACACTGCCACTTCGCCACATCCCAAGTGATTCCCTCTGGTGCCCAGCCTGATTTCGGGGGAAAACAACAAAAAACAGGTGAACACAGAGTGGGAATTTCGAGTCCGTGGATGGTCTTGTAACTGGTGACCGGTCCCTTACTTCGTGACCGCTTAGGTAACTGCTGACCGAAACTCGTGTACTTGGTGACCATTCAAATACCCCCTCTCATCGTTGAGGCGAGACGTGGGTGAACACCCCGACTGGAAACATAACGTTCACCGATTTCCTTAGGCTGTCCAATTTCCTGTGGATGTCAATTTGTGAAAGCGTTTATACTGGTCGACACAGCACTATGTGTGTATTTCAGAACCATTCGAACCGGGGCTGCACCTCCTCCCCCGCAAGAATGGCATAACTTCCACTTGGCCCGAAAATAAAGTTTTCTATAATGTAGCTGACTGTATCTGGAGACCTAACTAGATAGAGACTGTGGGGTAAAACAGACATTTTTCTGTGTTTCTCTGATACTCTCTGCTACGGATATTTCAAAATTTGTACTGCAGTCAGTTCAATCAAATCATGAATTTGAAAATTCTTCTTCTTGCAATGCCAGTAGTACTCACATTCAGCCAGAATCATTGTGAGAAAAGGGTAATAAATAATTACTGAATAAAATTAAGTTTCATTTCCCTTTCCCAAGTCTCATAACGAACCACTCAATGTTCCCTGGGCTATGTAAGACAGAGTGGGTTTGATTAGAAAGTATAAAGGACCAGGTGTGTATTGCGGGTGCCACCATACATCAATGGAAGACAAGGGTAAGGAAGAAGGACACAGTGTTATAGCAAGGCATCTGTATTCAACCCAGTACAAACATGACAAAAAACTCTGAACACTTATACAACAAGAGACAACCGTTCCACAAAAATAAGAAGATTCAATGTTCAAGCAGCGATTCAAGGCACGACAAGAAATCACAAAGTCCACAGATATTTTACACAAACTATTCATAGAAATAAAAAGAAAGAAGAAAATAAAACAGTAACATGAAAATTTCTACTACAAGCAAAATAATCTTCTTCATAAAATCAGCCCAGGCACAGATGTCAAAGTTGAAACGTAACCCAAAGATTAAAATTGAAGATTCAATTGGCTGAATTGGACAAACCGTGATTCAAGGCACAACAAGAAATGCCAAAGTCCACAGATATCTTATACAAACCATACATAGAAATAAAAAGACAGTAGACAATAAAACAGTAACATGAAAATTTCTACTACAAGCAAAAACAATCTTCTTCATAAAATCAGCCCAGGCACAGATGCCAAAGTTCAAACGTAACCCAAAGATTAAGAATGTCCCATTCTCAACAAGAAATGCCAAAGTTCACAGATATTTTATGCAAACTATTCTTAGAAATGAAAAGACAGTAGAAAATAAAAACAGTAACATGACAATTTCTACTCCAAGCAAAATAATCTTCTTCATGAAATCAGCCCAGGCACAGATGCCAAAGTTCAAACGTAACCCAAAGATTAAGAATGTCCCATTCTCAACAAGAAATGCCAAAGTTCACAGATATTTTATGCAAACTATTCTTAGAAATGAAAAGACAGTAGAAAATAAAACAGTAACATGATAATTTCTACTGCAAGCAAAATAATCTTCTTCATAAAATCAGCCCAGGCACAGATGTCAAAGTTGAAACGTAACCCAAAGATTAAAATTGAAGATTCAATTGGCTGAATTGGACAAACCGTGATTCAAGGCACAACAAGAAATGCCAAAGTCCACAGATATCTTACAGAAACCATCCATAGAAATAAAAAGACAGTAGACAATACAACAGTAACATGAAAATTTCTACTACAAGCAAAATAATCTTCTTCATGAAATCAGCCCAGGCACAGATGCCAAAGTTCAAACGTAACCCAAAGATTAAGAATGTCCCATTCTCAACAAGAAATGCCAAAGTTCACAGATATTTTATACAAACCATCTTCGAAATGAAAAGACAGTAGAAAATAAAACAGTAACATGAAAATTTCTACTACAAGCAAAATAATCTTCTTCATAAAATAAGCCTAGGCACAGAAGTCAAAGTTGAAACGTAACCCGAAGATTAAGAATGTCTCATTCTCAACAAGAAATGCCAAAGTTCACAGATATTTTATACAAACTATTCTTAGAAATGAAAAGACAGTAGAAATTAAAACAGTAACATGACAGTTTCTACTACAAGCAAAATAATCTTCTTCATAAAATCAGCCCAGGCACAGATGTCAAAGTTGAAACGTAACCCAAAGATTAAAATTGAAGATTCAATTGGCTGAATTGGACAAACCGTGATTCAAGGCACAACAAGAAATGCCAAAGTCCACAGATATCTTACAGTACATTTAAACTCACTTTTATGACGATTGCAAAGCAGCAGTGCAGACTAATTGGCATGGCATAACAAAGAATTCATTCAAAATTTAAACTTACTATCTAAAGTAGCAGAAGTCAAAAATAATTTACATGATTTTGTCACTTAAATAAATTTGAGAACACACCATACATTTAGTTACACCAACTCAGATCCCAACCTGTAGACTTAATTAATTGTTAAACCCAAGAATGCAAAAAGAGAGCAACAATTCCCACAAGGAAAGAAGCAATCACAAAACAAAATTTTGATAGGCACAAAAATCAAGACACACGATGACAGAGCATTTTACACACTCATTTCATTTCATGGCATTTCATCTATCTGGAGAACCAAAATGATGGCGTGGCACACAAGGTCTTGCAGCACACTGAATGGGGTAATTTGAACAAGTCAGTTGAAATGAAGGTTGTACACAGCTTCCATTGTAGACGTAGCCTCCATGAGGAAAGTCACTATGTTGATATTTCCTCTAAGGAGACTGTCTGTTAGATTGTTGACTCTGGCATCATTTCGTAGAGTGCGAAGTTGCTGGGGCCTGCCTGGGTTGCGCCCACGACGTAGAGCATGCAGATCAACCATTGTTTGATCTTCCATCCGCTTCATAGCTCCTGCACCAGGTACATAACATTTCAGGAAGGTGGGGAGGTATTACAATTTCACAAATGACATGAGGAGAAAACCTAGAGGAGCATACCCATCAGCGAATATACATTTGGCCTATCCTTTCGAATTTCCAGTCCAAAGGTAGCATGGGCACTTTCTGAAACATTGTTCGTTCTATCTTCTACGCCACACACAGACAGGTAAGGTAGAGTTGGTGCCCACTGCCGGTTCATGTACTCGAAGAAATCCCTCACCCCTGGATACCGCATGGCTCCCATATACCGTGCCCAATAACCAATGGCATTCAGTCCAAATATAAGCAAGTGAGCAGGAAGCAGGGGTAGCACAGAACAGCACCTCACTGTCACATTGACAACCCAAAACTCTTGCATCAGAGGTCCAAGACCCTTGCATTTAGCATTGCGGAACACATCCTGAAACAAGAACTCCATTGCAGTCGATACTTCAATCACACAAAAGCAAGTGCTTAACCTTACATCTGAGAAATGGAAGAGGCAAGTGGACACAACTGCATTGGGGAATTTGGTCATCAGAGCCATCACCAAACCCCTCTCATGGTCACACGAAAACTCTGTGGGATTCCAAGCAACCATTAATAGTTTAAGGAAATCGAACAACACTTCATACGCAGCTTGTGTCCTTCTCTGCATTAGTATTCTTGCACAAACTATTATCTGCAAAATGAAGACGCATTCAATATCTACTGACAAAAACAACAACTAACACTCATGACAAAGACTTACATGCTTCGTTCCAGTAAGTTGGTTGTACCAAGTGCATGAGATGACCAGCATTTGATTTGACGAAGGTTTCTTGGGGCGTTTCTTGAAAGTGCCGTCAAGATAATTCTAAAAGAAGAACAAAACAAAAGTTAAAAGATCTGAAAACAGTTTTGGAATGCTCAAATTTGAACGTCAACAATAGCACACCCTTTACTCACTTTACTGGCTTGTTGCAGAAACAAGCTGAGCCTACGAGACATGAAAACAACTGAAAAAGTTCCTGCTGCGAAATCTCCACAAACCCCTGCAAAGATGTTGTCCTCACCATCTATTGTCGCAGAAATGTGAGCATACTGTGGGTCAGCAAGCAGCTCTCCTAACTGCTCCAAAGTTTCAGGGATGTCTGGGAGGAAACGATTCCGTTCTTCTCTAAGTGCAGTTCTAAGTCGAGCTACAGTCACTCTGGAACGGGCTTCCATTGAAAACTGTCCCCTGCAACAAAAAGGTTTTCAAGTTTAGGTATGACAACAAATCTGCAAAGATGTCTTGTTCGCATCTTGACCAAGCCAAGTGCACAAGAGTGTGAAAAATTGGAAAGTTCTTTCTTATATTAAATTACCGTAAACCGACGTCTCGCACAATAACCGAGAACGGAGCGGGGTTCCCGCTGGCTACGGCTTGCAATACGCAAGATCGCAATCGTAGCTCCTCAACATGCCAGGGATCGGGCCCATGATTATGAACATGAGTGCAACGAAAGAAGGTGCAATTCCCCGACACCACAGCTGTAGCAAAACATGGGTTGTTCTGGTGACCTCGACGAGAGCACCTCAGGGTGATGACCGGGGAATTCGGTCTATCAGCATCGTGATGTCTGTGATAGAAGTACCCGTCGTTGCAGTGAATTACCACACTTTCCTCTCGTTCCCCTTGCATGAAATACACGCCATTCACGACATACTGTCGGGGTTCCATTGCATCCAGACATTAGAAGATCGCGTAAACTTATCGTAAAATATGCAATCACACGGATAATTGATATTAATGGCAGCAGAAACACAAATGATGCCAGAATGCATAGCAGGGCGTGAATACACGATAGCCTCTACCTTCTAACTGTGCCTGCGGATCCCAAGGTCCGGCAGGCCTAGTCAAGTAGAGTGTTATGACAACACCTGTTTTCCCACTTTCTCCAGTTAAAGAAAGTATGACGACGTTCTTTGGCGCTCTTTTGTACCATTTCTTGAAACGCTTTAGTGCGTTATTTCCAACGCGTTAAAATATTTCATTACAACATGATTCAGTCGTGAACTGTACTAGCTTTTGCCCTGCCGCAAACGTAACGACCTTTACGTGACTGGGTTTGCAACAGAACATAGAACTTGATTTATAACATTAAAAAACATTTCATGTGTCTTTAAATCATATTTGCATCTTCTGATGAAATTGCAGGTCCACCGGAATCATAAATAAAACGAAAAATCGGTGTCATATGCGATTCGCGCCGTGGGGTTGGTAAGCCCTGCCTTTTCCTCCCGGACTCCACAACCGCCCCTTCTGCAGTTGGTTGTTGTTTGTTCTTGCTCTGATTACGGATTGCCGAAATATAATTTTGAAGAAAATATTCGCTGACAACCCGTAATGTAAGTTAAATGTCGTTTCTACACGTAGTTTGTTACATCCGACATATGTCAGACCACATTCTCGTTCATACATTAGGAAAAAAAAAAAAAAAAAAAAAAAAAAACAACATTTGTTTGCAGGTTAAGTGGACTGCGGGTTTCATGAAGACAGTGGATCATTTACCACTGATTCTAGTTCATTTCTGCCTTCGTTGGTGGCGTATATTTAGAGGTTTCACAATGGGCACACTAGTGTAAATGAGATCAGCAAAATTATCCATCAGAATCATTACCATCAGGTACAAACCGATTTGCTGATCCTTTTTCGCGCACCTTCTGATGGTATTCTTAGCTGATAGTATTTAACTTTCTGATCGTATTTACTTTCTGATCGTTTGTATAACCCTGATCGTAACAGCTCGCATCGTACTTTTTCTAATCGTTAATATGACGTCTAATTAAGGTGAATTCTCTCCTATGTGGGACATTGAGAACGCTATTTTAGATAACCCCCCAAAAAAAGATCAGAACTTCACAAATTTACTGATCTAATTTACACTAGTGCAACTCATACCACGAGCTTACCAGGTAAATGCTCAGTTGACCTGTATTCAGAAGAGACAATGTCTGTTTATTCAGGGCAAAGCATTTTTGTGTTCCTTGCTTGCAAATGTGTAATGCCAACGACCAAAATTCGAGACTGGACTGAGTGAATGTTTTCCTAATTACCTTATTCCATTGGAAATCTGCATTAGGAATCATTTCAAACCAGACTGATAGGCCTGAAACAATCAATATAAATTGCTCAATGTTCTTTTCAACTAAATAATAGTTGGTGTAATTTAATTTGGTTTTGTGGTTTTCCCAGATGAGTTCCATTCTTGTGATGAACCTTTCTTAACAGCTTCTCGTGTTGTTGTGTCTTCATGTAAACCCCAGGGCCTCTGTGGACACTAACTTATGCCATCATCCAACACATATGTTGTGTTTGAAACCCTCAAATTTTTCTCAACCTCCTCCATTTTACCAATTTAAATATGTTATTTTAGTTGTTTTCCTTTGGCTAGTAAAAGGTCGTTGAGAGGCTCGTAGGCCACTAATAATTAAGCCAATACCAATATTAAGTAAAAACATTACAGAACCATGAGTTTCATTGAACCTGACACAGTTCACATATCAGTAAACAATCATAAATTTTATTAGATCAATACATTTAAAATTTAATAAATTCCCTCATCATACAGGTGCACTAAATCTCTTTGCCTCCATTCACATCTGCAATGAAGTAAACTAGTGCGCACATGTAAATACCTGAGAAGGCGACAGAACTACCGCAACTATTCTTATTCCGAACCACACGCAATTGCATCCAAAAATTTTCCCTACAGTCGGGGATATTTACTCACACCAGATACACACAGATAATGATGCATTTTCGAAGAATTAGTGATCTATGTATTTGTCTGTTGACTGCTAATACTATTTGATAGAGCTAAGCACACATAAACAGGTGACAATGAGCACCTAACCCCACCAATGTCTGCCATAGTAGTCATGAAGTGGCCACAAAGGCACCACGCAACATCTTCGCAATCTTCAATTCCATTTATTTCACGTTTATTTTTCATCCAAGTATTATGGCAAGTTGTGATCTACACCCAAAAGTAGCTGGCACCATGTTGTCTCTTACAATTTACACTGATTGTCTGCAGTTAAGGGCCTCGCGGTGACTATAAGTAACTATAGGGGCCCCCGCAAGCTTGCAAGTCCCCCTGTTCAACCGAGGAGCCAAGTCGGGCACAGCAAAGTAGAGTGGAACTGGCAACGAGGTTACACGAAGCGACGGGCCAGCTCATTAAATGTATAATTTGCACTCACGATACTAATCCGGAACTGACGTGGGACGACAGGTCACATAACAAAAAACAATTGCACAAAGTACGTAGCCACTCCGAATTCCCGAAACCTCGAGTACCCAACACAACGTCTTCGAGGCTTCACTGAAGTTGTCCTAAGTTTTATTTCTACATGTTCCTACTGGTAAATCGTTGTTGACGTCGTCTGCTTACAATCGCCAACTACGAGTGCCAATAAAGCACGCGGACCCGCACTGCGAATAGTTCCCGCACCTTGACACATTCACGTTCGCTTGCGTCGGTGCTGACTCGGAGTATGGACATCACTTGGATGAACCGAGCCGCGAAGAAATGAAACGACGTCATAACTTACCGCCGATGGTACAAACAATAGAGTACTCCGGAGAAGCTCAAAACGGGAGTAAGAAGTGGTAACGAAGAAGAAGAGAACAGAACAAAGAAATAGATATCGCGTTTTTGGGACTCCGCTCTTAAAGAATCACCTGATTTCTCATACTTTGTGCAGCGTTCTTTTTCGTTACGACTTCGTTCTGCCGTTTCGGGCCTCTCCGGAGTACTCTATGAGAGAACATATTCGGAATTGAGTTTGTTCTGTAAATGCTGTGTTTAGTGTTCTGCATCGGCTCGGTCATTGCCCATAACCGAAATCTTCAGTCTCTGTCTACTCGTAAGAACCTAGTGAGTGCGAGAGAGACAGACGACGCTCGGTCATAGCCTTGCCGTGCCATGGCCGGCCGATGCAGAACACTAGCTGTGTTCGAGGTCTTCAGACGAGGGGCCATTCCAGAAACCCCTGTGATTACAAAGTGGGGGCTACCAACTCACTGAAACGGCCAACTTTCTACGAGTGATAACGACTTCACGATGTAGTGACGCCTTACCTGCGGGTGCACACGGGCAAATGCGGCTGTCAGCCCGGGTGGATAAGACAATTCGTCGAATACCGAATAGGGCGAAGAACGTAGATGGCCACTTTTTCTGTTACTCCTTATTTCATTTGGTCTTCGCTCTAGACTGATCGCAAAGTGAAATAAAACACTCATGAATGTCAGTGACCTGCTTTGTTGCGCGGGCTGGTCGTAAAAGCCATCACGTCGATACCACTCGCGAGTGAATTGCGAATGAAAGGGACGGGGAGGAACAGTGCCAGCCCATTATTTAAAAGGTCGTTTCATGTTCCTCTCCATTTTTTATCAGTGGAAAAATAAAATAAAATATTATATATATATATATATATATATATATATATATATATATATATATATATATATATATATATGGCATTTTCAGCCGCGTAAAGTTATATACTTCATTTGATACAGCGCGAACCTGGAATTGGAAAAAGTCGTTTGTTTCGCCTTTTGTTAAGATATAACTGCCTCCTAAAATTGTAGATTTCTAAACAAAATAGTTTAATAACATGGACTTCAAACTTAACAAAAGGTAACCTTATTTCACAATAGAGTATAACTCTGTAAATAAAACTGCAGTATTTTTCCCCACGCTTTTAACTGAATTTTCACTCCAGCCTTACCTGAAATGTGCATAAAGGATTTAATTTAGAAACAAATTCTTTTTTACTCTTTTGTATCTGGTGTAGATTCTATTGGATATTTACCCATGTCTTTATGACCCTTAAAAGATTGTCCTGTACCTTTGTTGAAAGCTCCGTGTATCTTAAAATTATAGTAAGCTACGTCTTTCCTTTTTAATTGAAATTTAATTGTACTGTTACGTAGAGCAGACTTAATAAAGTCACCTATTCATACCATGGGCTACATAACCCTTTTCTTCTTGTTTACGTTCCTAGACACCATCTTTATACCGTGTCGCCCTCTGTTGGCTAGTAGCAAGACTAGCATTATAAGGTGCCGCCATCTAGCGGCTAGACGCATTGTTGATACGGCTAGACCCCCACCACCTTTCACTCCTCCTTCATCTTCTCTGGGCCTATAAAAGCAGGCACCGCTCACCGAGCAGTGCCATTCTGTGAGACGCTCTCTTGGAGTCAATACACAGCTAAACCCAAACTCCCCGACTACCTTATTCCGCCTCCTCTACTTAACAGTACGTTGTTTGATTACATGTTTTTATAATTAAACATTTTAGAGATGTCATTTTGTTTTCTTTCTTTTCTGACTTTTTGCTTTATGACACTTCTCGGCATTATAACTTTTTTGCCAATAGTTGTAGTACCCATAAGATATACACTGATACGTTTCCAAAGAGAAAGATATTGAATATTTTCAAGCTTAAGGGATTTAATTTACACTTATCAGACGTCTACGCACAATATAGATTTTCACTGCAATTAGATGGTATAAATTTGGAAACAAATATGTAGCACTTGGGTCCAAAGAGAATCCAAGAGCCAGATCGACTTATCCTCCTCTTCAGTTTTAAGGACCTTCTCATCGAAGCTTTAGGAGTTGTTGATCTAATAAAATGTATGTTGGTATTTTAAAGAGAGATCAATTTTCATTTCATGGCTACTGAAAAGAGACATCATGAGTGGCAATATGTAGGTAGCACTATTAGTAGTTTATCTCTTCATAATAAGGTCAAGTAGAAGTTAGTTTCAAACAGAATGAATACATGAACCGAATCAAGATGTAAACGGTCTGTGCTTCAAATGGAATTCAGTGGACATTTCAAACAGTAAGGCCTGCAGAGCAGCAAATCATAATGTTAATAATTAACACCAATACTAAGAGCCAGAATCATGCAAATGATTCCCTCTAAATAGCCGGTTTGCAGACAGAGGTATTAGCTCAGGCGAGATAGGAATAGATTGATAGATACGTCAAACTTGAACTTGATGGATAAAAAAGTTGAGCGAGCAGACGACGACTGGTCGAGTATAGATGGATAGATGGCTCGGTCCGGATGCTGCAGACCCGCAGACACGTGCAGACGACGCTGTGGTCGATATCTCGATTATTTGGCAGCGATTGCAACAATCTAACAATTATCGTAGAAATTTCCGATGAGCAGTTGCTAGTTTGGAAACAGGGTGTGCTAAAAAAAAAACAACTGCGGATTTGCCGATTTAAGTGAAAGGGTGCAATTGATTCCTGTCCATGTAAAGATTGTTTTTGTTCCATGACCTGTTTTTGTTTTTTTTACTTAATTTTTAATCCATTGGATTTTGACTTTTTCCACACCTTTCACTTATGGCTACATCACAGCATTGGTTTTGGTTAGCTAGCTGCCCTAGTGTCAATAACTAACTGTCTCTCATTATGGTCTTGGCGCTGCATTCCTTTACCCAGCCATGTCTTGGACTTACGTTTCTTTGCCCTGCTAGCTCTGGGACTTACGTTTCTCTGCCCAAATGGGTCGTGGACATACGTTCCTCTGCCCTAACAGGTGTTGGACTTACGTCCCTCTGCCCAAACAAGTCTTGGACTTACGTTCCTCTGCCCAAACAGATCCTGGACTTACGTTCCTCTGCCCTATTTTGGGTGGACTTACGTTTCTTTGCTCAAATCTCTGTGGACTTACGTCTCTTTGAGCACCCTGAATATCTCTGTAACTAACTGAGATATTTGTGTTCCGTAAAGTCTGGGATATGTGTCATAGTTAAGAAAAACAATTTATCTAAGTAACCTAAAATGGCCCCATTGTGGACTTAAGTCCCTTTGCCCAAACGCCAGTGAGTTCAGATATTCACCGGCCCCATGAATTTCAATGAGTTTCAAAGTTTTGTTGTAGCACAGTTAAAAATTGATTTTTGTGATGAAGAGTGTCACAAAGCCTATGTTGAGAAATGGGTAGGTGAGGCCTGGCCTGATTTCGCAAAGGAGTTTGCAGATTCATGCAAAAACAAGACTGTTAATTTAGAAACACTACCTAAAGTTTTAATTAACTTCCCTTACTATGATTCGAATTGTAAGCATGGTGCATAGTCTTCTGGTAAGTATTCCAGTGTAGGAATCAATAAAAAATTATATACCTTCAGAACTTAATTTATTTCTTTTATTTTTTTACAGAACACATCATCGTAAACATTTCTTGATCAAGACTCTTTTTTAATGTGCATTTATTTTTTATTTTTTCTAATAGAGATGTTATCGTCCGCACATTTAGCAGCAAAACACGTGTTAAAATCTGTTAAGTTTTGAGTTCCTTGAGTGAGGTTAGAAAAATCATAGGTGTAATCAATAAATAAAAATGAAAGATTAAAAAAAAAAAGCTCCCGAAAGATAACTTGACAACAAAGACATACCCTTAGAACTTGGAGACGTTTCCTCCTATGTTTTAACTTATTCTAAGGTAAAGCTGGATTTGCGCATCCCGCAGAAGAACTTGCAGAAGAACTGGCGTCAGGGTAAGGTCCCTTCAGTGAGCAGCGAAAGGCGCACATACGGACAAAAAAAATAGTTCTAGAACCCATTTCAAAGCATGAAGGGAGATATTTCACCTCGTGAAGCTAAAAATTCTTTACTGTGACAGAAGATATTCTTCAAAAGAAGAGATATTTTTCATCACCGTTATTAAAACTATTCCTGGAGCACATGATAAGAGAACCAAAAGCAACTACTACGCGACCTTAGGCAGTTACTGGCGCGTCCAGGCACAGCTGCTGCGAGAGGCGTACACATGCACGAACACACACACACAAACTTCAATAGTTCAAAGTGCGCATTGGAAAGCAGAAAGAAAGATATTCCTCCTCAGGAAGTAAAATATTCTTCACCGTGATGAGATCTACTCTTCAATCTGAAGAGAGCTATTCTTCGTCGGTAAGGTACCAAAGTTCTTGGCTACGCGCCCCTTTGCGAAGCCACTACGTAAAATCAAAAGTGTAATAGCTTAACTGAAAATACAAAAACAACTCTTCAACAGCAGTTTAGAAACTGTCACATTGCACTCAACACTGCAAGGTGTCTGACGTCCAAACACAAGTGTTTGTTTTAAGGCACGGAGTGGCCTTATAGTTTCACTCAAGATCGGACTTTTTTAGGCACGGAGTGAAACGGAGTTGCCTTATAGTTTCGTCAGATTGGACTGTTTTTTTTTTTTTTTTTTTGGAAGCATAGCCCCATATGGCCCTCTGACAGAAGTTTTTCGAACTCTCCAGATTATCGAAGGGTACTCGTACAAGACACGCTGACGTGTTATTACACTTCAAAACTATCACACACCGTTTAAAAACGTGTTTTAAAGTCGGCTTTCTCACTCCTTCCAATGGAGAAAGTAAGAGACAGAGCACCTCGTCAACAGGCACCACTAGTCCAAAATCAAAACGATCTAAAGAATCAAAAATCTGTCTAACAGAATTACGGACAATAGTCGTATTAAATAGTCTAGCGTGTTGTTAGATTCAAAAAATATCACTGTGATCAGAAAAACCACTTCAAACTTCAGCTTGCTCTCTCCAACCAATGGTGATAGCAAGAGACAGAGCTACTGTTACAACGCCTCTAGACGAGCTATGCTCGACTCGTCAGCAGGCTGCATCAGCAACCTCTGCCTGACTCAGTATCATTCTGTCCTTCTCCAGAGCACAGCCAAATCGGACGTCCTTCTTTTTTGTTGCGTAGCCTTTGCCAGGTACCCATTGTCGATGTGGCGAGCCGAGCCGAGGCACGCCGAGGCCCCGCTAAAAGGGAGACGACTCAAGAGTCAGGACCGTTTGGGACCGGTGGGGGGGGGGGGGGGGGGACAACAGTGCGAGAGCCTTGCAGGAGGCTAGCGCTAGGCGGCCCGCGTATGAGAATGCAAGCGTTACACTGACCGCTACCTAGACACCCTAGCTCTTCAACTACTCCCTCTCCCCCTCGAAGGAGATACAAACCACCCCGAACCACCCCAAAACTGAAACGAGGCTCAACCAAAATCCTCTTTCCATGAATTTAAAAAAAAAAAAGAAAGCAAACAAAACCAGAACCAAAAATTAACTTAACTTGTATAACCACCCCCAAACAACCCTAAAACTGAAACAACGCTCAAGCAAAATCCTCATTCCATGAATTAAAAATAAAAGGCAAACAAAACCAAAAAGAACACAATATAAACTTAACGTCTATTTTAACCAAACCCCCGTGAAACTCCGGGCCTACCAGTATCTCACATAGTGGGATAGTATTTTTTTTTTTTTTTAATTTCCTATGGTGCCCCTTACGCCAAAACCGAAAGTCTCTGTGAGAAGTTTTTCAGACCTTCCTGACTTTCGCATAGTACCCATACAAGAGCGTCGAACGTCATTTTACACTCCAGAAATGCAGCAGACAGTCTCAAAACCGAGTTCAAATTCAGCTTTCTCACTCCACCCAATAGCGAAAGAAAAAGACAGAGCTAGCGTGCTCGGCTCGTCAACTGGCTGCGTCAGTATCATCCATCCTTCTCCTGCCACGCTAAAAATCGGACCTCTCCCTTTCTTGTGAAACAGCCCTTATTGTTGATGTGCCGAGCCGAGTCGAGCCCTGGTTAAAAGGGAGGCAACTCAAGAGTCGCGACCGCTTCGGACCCTAGAGTATGCACGAGAGGCACAACCCTCAGAGCGGAACATTGTCGATATGCCGACCGGTCAGTGCCAGTGAGAACTAGGGGGCCGCGGGCCGCGCCGCGACCAGCCAACCTTTCGACAATGAAGTCTCGCCACGATTTCCCTCACATTTCCCGTTTTACATAGTTTCTTCAGTCGCTGTACCCTACGACTATTCGGCATACCCCGTATAGCACGATGTCTGCCAATGCGCCACCCATCCAGTTCTCACCTGCAAGCTAGAGTAGACACTTAAATTTAAAACAAAAAAAAACAATCTTAAAGTCATCCACGTTCACGTTCCCTTCGTATATAAAAGTTAACTAACAGCTAATCATAAAATTCTTCATTACAAAAAATAATAAATATGCACTAAATCCAGTTTTGTGACACTCCGGGCCTACCAGTATTTCACGAAGTGTAATAGTATTTTTTGACAATAGAAATGTTTTTAGGAGTCTACTGTAGTCTAAAGGTTCCGGGCAAAATAAGGAGATTTGATTTGTTTGTACACTTTTATTCCCTGCCGTTAAATTACAATTTACTGATAAGGCAATGGGTTAGGAACTATGGATTTGCACAATGGCGGATGTGGAACGCGCCCGAGTCTCACGACGGTACGGCAGAGGCACGACGGGTGTCCTCGCCGGAGACGGTCGCGACCCGAACTGAGTCCCGCCGGCCGGGGCCCCGGTCGGGTCCCCCACCGGGCGAGCGGCGAGCCCCCGAACGCGGGCCGAGGAGTGCTCGTCTCTGCTCCGGGCAGAGACCGGGCGCTCGCGGAAGGATCGCGACGATGAGGCGCGCGGTCCTCTCGTTGGAGTGCATGGTGGCGGACAGCGTCCGCCACCCTACCCCCCCTCGGAGTAGCGTAGCTGTGGCTGTCCGTAGAACTGTGTGGGCCGCTTGTTGCGGCCTGCTCGCGTGCGGTACGGAGCCTAGGGATTTAAAGGCCGGTAATAATACCGGTAAGATTCGGTAAGTTACCGTTACTTACGGTAATATTACCCGACCTCGAAAAAAGTGGTATTTTTCGGTAATATTCAGACTTGCAAAACTCTGAAAATTAGCTGTGCTTCCTGTTCAAAGTAGTGAAAAGTGTATTTTTTGGTCGTTGCCGTCACTGCAAAGGCTGAATCTACTCTAAAACGCATCCTTCATTATTATTTTTGCATGTTCAAGCAATTATCTGACTTCTCGCCCGAAGACAACCGTAGCCATACACAATCCTTATTTCTGACACAAACCTATATTTCAAGTGATGAAACGCGTCTGAAGTGTTCTAGCACATCAAGAATTGCCAGGATTGACTACTGTTACGTGGAAAAACGTAGAAACAGACACTATTTTAACAAATACCCGCTGTAAATCAATCTTTCTCATTATTACCAAAAATACCCGCAACTTACGAATCTTTCCGTATCTTACCGTAAGATTGAATCTTACCGGTATTTTTAAATCCCTAACGGAGCCTGACCATCTGCGGGCTCGGGCTCGTTGTTGGTTGAGAGCGAGTTTCCTGGAGGCCGGTCAGTGTCGAGAGCAGGTGGTACCTCATCTCAGCGGCCAGCGTCGTTGTCGGCGGCTGGGGTGGGCGGGACGTCGTCGTCGTGGTCACCGTTGGCGCCGTCGTCTGTGGCCAGGGCGGGTTGTTCACCCTCCTGGTGGCCAGCGTCGGCGGCCAGCCGGTGGGCTGGCTTGACACGGTCAACGGACACTTTGGTGGTCCGGCTGGTCAGCTGGATCGTGAGGGTCTTGTCGTCCCTCGCGATGATTCTATGCGGTTCGGTGTATGGTAGTTGGAGAGCGCCACGAACGATGTCGTCCTGGAGGAGCACGTGGGTGGCCTTCTCGAGGGCGGGAAACACAAACGCCGGCTTGGTGCCGTGTAGCTGGCACGGGGCGGAGGCGCCCTGGCGCCCAACCTGACGGCGGATGCGCGTCAGGAGGTCCTTGTGGTCGAGGAGCGCAAGTGGCTGCGCCGGGGAGGAGATGAACTCTCCAGGTAGGCGCAGGGGCTCGCCGTAGACGAGCTCCGCGGTGGACGCGTGGAGGTCGTCCTTTAGGACGGAGTGGAGGCCGAGGAGCACCCACGACAGGGCGAGGCTCAAGGAGCAGGGTTGTACAAGTTACATTCTTGATGTAACGAGTTACCGTTACCATGAGATAAGTGCGGTTTATGGATACGCAACGGGGAGCCGCCGGATCCCTGCACTCGCCAATATTCCACCAGTTTATTCCGAAAGTATAATAGTTATCGTGTCGTACGCATTAAAAATGGAAAGAGGAAGGTCTAATCCATAGGTACGAAACTTTTCAACCCGATCCGACGCCCCGGAGTTCGTATCTGAGGCGCCAAAAGTCTGGCGCCTTCCATTCGGCAGACCGACGGACGAATGAATGGCGCCGTCTAGAACCACCGCAAAACGTTCCGTAGCGATTTCGCCCAAAACACAACTTTTCGTTACGATTCGCACATATTCCGTCTCGAAATCGAAGAAAATAATTTTTTTGAAATGTTTTGAGTCAATATCTGAAGTTATTTTACGATTTTCGCGAAATAGCGATTAAGTGAGGTTAAGAGGTTAGGACGCCCACCACCGGACCGGCCAAGACACTCAACGGGGACGACGATTTCAATCAAAGACACCGTTTTAAACCAGGTAAGAGACGCGAATGGGCTGCGAATGGATTTTCACATAAAATTGACGTTCATTTTCACCCAAAAGTACACATGTCATCGATTTCTGTCATGAATATTACGGAAATGCGACCCGGGGTGTGTCGTTTCAACTGAACGTATGCCTCCTCTGTTATTTTCACAGCTCCTACCCGTACAAAAATGGATGTCGACGAGTATCCGGACGACTTACCAGAAGATGACAGTATTTTTAATAATTTGTCAACCCGGTCGGACAACATCAGCAGCGATGCGTTGATTGAAACCAGTTTTGAAGTAGAGAAGGTTGACTTCAGTGCCACCTCAACCCCAAGTACCAAGAAGCAAAATTCGTCTCCTGCTAGAGTTGCCAGTACTAGCACGGGATCACCTCGAAGGTCGGCAAGACTTGCTTCTCCGAATCATTCGCCTAGTGGAAGTGGCAATTCTCCACGCCGGTCTGCTAGGCTAGCTTCTCCTCATCGGTTTGCACCCCCAGTGTCAGCACCATCAGCTCCACCACCAAAACAAGTGTCAAAGGGGAAGGGCAGTGTCAGTGTCAGAGAGAAAGGCCATGGGAAAAGCGGTTCTACTGCAAAGGACACTTCTTCAAGCAGTAAACCTGCTTCGAAGACAATGAAATGCCCCAAATGTCTGGCTACCCTGAAAAATAACAAGCTGGCCCGTCCCTTCCGTCATCCTCGGTGCCAGTTCCGCTGCGCTCCACCGGCACCTCGAATTGACAGGGGGACTTGGCCAGCTTGGCCTGCCGGCGGCGTTTGCGGGGGCCTTCGGCCCCCGCCTCAAGTCTCCCTAGAGGTGCCCGATAGCAGATGTATTTGTTACGATTAAAATCGTTAACCTGAGCCCGTCCCTGCGCGCGCCGCGATGGTAATAGTGTGCGCGCGGCGGCCAACCCTAACCTCAAAAAACAAAAACAGACAAATTTTCATTAATCAAAAATGCGATACAAATCGAAAATTGTTGCCATCGCACGTGATTCTACGTTAAAAAAGTAGTTGATCCTCAAAATTTGAAGTTTTTCTATGAACGATAAGTCGGCGAACATACGTCCGCCCGAACGAACATGCGGCATCAGACTATAAGCCCGGCTCCTGCCGTTTCTAAAGAAACGTGTCGGGACGGGCTAAAAAGACCCTCGACACACATCTTAGAGGACATTATATGACAGGTATGTTATGAATGAAATACGCTTTAATTATTTGTACAAATGATGTTTCATGTTTCATTGGTGTCTGCTTTTGTTTTTAGGTGTGACATCGAGAGCCCCCTCGTTACAAGACCTTAATCAGGAAATGGTGTCCCTTTCATCAGCAACGTTACAGAGTATGCTGAAAGAGACAGTGATTGGGGAAATAAGTGAACTTGTGCACAATTATTGCTGTGGTTTACAAGAAACATTTCATGACCCTACTCTTGACAGTGAAATATTTACATACTTGAGTGACTGCTTCTTCAAAATATTACAGGGGAGAAAAGCTTTGTTCCCCTCTGCCATTAGAACATCTACTTATGTTGGCACAAACTCTCTGCTCTGTGATCCTGAATTCAGAACAACTGTTAAAGCTCACTTTCAACTACTAAAAAATTGTGAAGATAGTGTACTAAATGTCTTTATTGCAGACTTCATGTGTACACTAAGCAACCAAGTTATAGTATATTGTACCAAACAAATGATAAATGCAGTTAGTAATGTTAGTGCACCAAATAAGAACAGATCTACTGATGATAAAAATTCAGTGCAGTTAAGACAGACTGTGTATCATATTGCTGGGTCCATAGTCAATGGGTTCCTTTGGAAAGGTAGACAATATGGGAAAACCAGCAAGACATGGGCCACATATTGTGTAATCCTCAGGAATAATTTGTTGAGAGGGGAAGGTGGGGAGAACCAGTGCTCAGATGATGTGAGGCACTTTTCAGAGAGCAAAGATAGGGGTGGGTACAAGCATGTTAATGATGATACTTTTAGTTTCTTCCTAACATTGTTTGATCTGCTAATGTGTTCTGAAGATGAACATGGCTCTCTCCCTCCCAATGTTATTGATGAAGTAGTGCTTGCTAGTGATGTTATTCTTTGCCTTTGGGATGTTCTAGTGGGAAATGATTTAAGTCAAGATGAATCGCTTGATCTATTGGTTCAAATTTCTCAAACCAGTATTAAGGTTGTCATGAAAGGCATCATCAAGAGAAGGCTTAACAACCATCTAAAGCAGGCATACAATTCTGTAGCTCTGCGTGCCAAATTAGCAGCTGGTCCGTGAAGAGTGACACCAATTTTTGTAGCATTTGTTATGGTTGTGTTTGGTTGAAGATTGATTAGTGACTCTCTGTGCCAGAGTTTACGTTGCTTAATTGCTTCTGACTGTTTTGTTTGAATTTATTTTATATTGCAAAACACTGTTTTTACTGAAGGTTATTGTGTTCAGAACAGTATTTATTTTAAATTTTAGAGAAGCCAAATAATTTTGTTGCCAAATATTATCATGTAAGATTTATCTATGTAGATGTGACAGGTTTTATGTGTTAATATTATTTTAGCAATTACAAATAAAATTGGTTGCTTTGGTCCACAATATATTTGCTTTCATTTCACATCCATGGCAAATACATCAAAATAATGGTAAAAAATGAAGTTAATCCTACAGATTTTAAGAAATAACAATAATATTATTGGAATAATTACACAACACTTTCATAACAAAGTAACAAGTAAATTTACTTCTTTTTCTTTTTTGGTAGAGGTTCGTATGACAATTCCATGCCTTTCCTAGATACTTCAGTGGAGTTGCTGCGCCTTGATTTAACACCCAAGTCCCGTTCAACAGTGGAGACTACTTGCCTTGAGATAAATTGAGATGCATTGGGATTGTTGCTTCCACCACAGGCACCTCGCTGCTGGCTGAAATGTTGTTCGAGTGGATCTTGAGAGAACACTCTTCCCAAGATATATTTAGGAGGTTCTTTCAGATTTTCAAACAGAAATCTAACAGCCCCAGCAAAACCTCTAATTGCCATTTCAATACCATACAATGTCTGGTGAGCAAGTATTTTTTTCCTTTGCCTTCTGATCAATAGGCAAAGCCTTCACCTGGTCCTTCCAGGCCTGGAGGTACTCTAAGAAAGGCTGATTCAGTTCATCACCTTCTTTTACATTGGCATCTGTCATCTTCCCATGTACAGGATGAGGCACTCCCAGCCAGTCAAATCTAGGGTCCAGTGCACTGGTGAAAGGGGCCAAATTTTTATTTTTAGTCCTGACATCTTGTATTTTAAAGGCCCCATTAAGACAGTCAAAGAATTTATTGCAGTATCTAATAAATTTAACCAGTTCTGAAGTATTGGGCCACTTTTGGTCTTCAATATCCAGCGCCACAGTATCACTCAACACCACTGCAGCATTCCGGACACTCATACAAGAGAACTTATTCGGAAACACACACTGTGCGTTCAACTTGAAGGATTTTCGAAGGGTGTCTCCTTTGAATGACAGGTACAGTCGAACAATTGTTTTCCATTGCAATTTCTGGCCATTAATTTCCATTGATCTGGGTTTATTTTCCCCAGAATTGTACAGACAATTGCGAGTAGTTTTTATTAAGTGGCACACATCAGAAATAAAAAATAAGGGCCTTTCTTCTGGTGAGCAGAAATTCAGTGTATCAAATGTAACTCCTGATTGGGTCTTAGTAAGTGGTTCATGCATTTTTATGAAAGAACGATTAGTGGGGGCACCATCACAAACTAATGCTAGTATTTTGATACCAGCTTTTTCAAGCCTTGATATCACTTGCCATGTCCTTACATACAAAGTATCTGAAGACAGATCTCTGATGGTAAATGCTGCAACTACATACTTGACATTGGAAGCAACACCTTTAATCATAAAAGCAAGCATAGTTTTTGCCATTTTAGGTTCAGATTGCTCCATTGTCTTTCCACTAAACATACCTTCAACATATTTCTCAAACTCTTCAATTTCCTTCTCCACTTCATCTAATTGAGCATAGCCAATCAAACTGTTATCAGCCCTCTTGTAAATTAAATTTTGGGAGATATACATTTCATCACATAGAAGAACATGATACTTTTGGTATTCTTTTCCGAATGTCTTCACTTTAACACTTGCAAATTCAAGTATTCCATCAGAAACACCTTCCTCGGCCTTTATGGCATGGGAGTAATCAAACAGAGTTCTGGCACATGGCAGATTTATTGCACCCGAGTCCCTTAAAGCTTCATATCCAGAGTTAGACATTTTACTCTTGATGTGGAGTGCCAACCGTATCATTGTAGGATGCCATCTATGGCTACGTTTGTCCGTCTTCTGTGAACTCTTTATCTGCTCTTGAAGGAATACTTTTTGAATTTCTGTCAGTTTGGTGCTACTCAGAATATGTTTGAGTGCAATACTGAGATCATCTTCCAGATCAACTCCCTCCTGCTCTAGTAACTCTTGCACTCTCTTCTCCAAATATGCTATCCTCTTATTTTTCTTTCTCAATTCATCATGCTGCTTTTTCAATTTTTGAGTAGCTTGAGAAGGAGTCAAAAATATGTTGGGAGTGTTAGGGTGCACTTCATCAGCTGTAACAAATTCTTCTCTTCTCTTCAACAATTTCAACACACTTGCACAGTTCTCACATCGAGGACACTTTCCTTTTGCTTTTCCCCTTCCTTCTCTAACTAACCACAGACAAGAAACACTCCTGCATGTCTCTACGTAACTTCTCTCTCGGTATGGATTGTAATCAATATTAGTCTGTGGAATGCTGAACCAAATATCCATGGTCTGTTCATGACTTGCTCCTGTACACACATTAAAATCCATCACCCCTCTCACTAAATCCACACTTTTTTCACAAAAATCTTTCAAACACTCATCAACTTGCACTGCTAAAGAAGGAATAGACATCTTGCTGACAACTTGATTACTAAAAATATTTTGACAATGAATGTTGATTGAGACTAAGCCATTAAAATTAACGATAATTTCTCTCTGAATTGCTTTGGGAGTAGACTCGCACAACAACAGAAAGTGAAAACTATACCGGTCACAAATTGGCACACAAGAATTTGGCAATAAACCTTTCAAAATGAGCAAGCACTTTTCTAAAAAGTCTAAATCAAGTTCTATGTCATCTAAATTTTCAGGAGGCGGCACCACACCCAGAAAATCAAATATGCTGCAGATTGGAGGCTGCTTCATGGATGAAGTGGATTCTGGTTGTGATGAGGCATATGAAGCTGGAGTATCTGATCTTGACGAGGAAGCAGGAACTTCAGGTTTGGATACTGAAGCTGGTGTTTCTGGTCTCGACAATGAATCAGAAAAACTAGATAATGATACATCATTGCCTAGGGATGAGTCCGGACGTGACGAATCGGAATTGAATCCAGCAGCTGAATCAGGTCTGGAGCTAAGTGATGAATGACTTTCTGAATCAAGAGAGGATTCAGAGCCATGCCCACTTTGAGAATTTGTTGAAGAGGCATCACTTTCGATCACATCATAAGCTGTAGTGAAGTGACCCTAGACCAAAAAGAAAAGAAAAATTTAGGCAAAAAATTCATTGCTAACACTACACTGCTACACAAGACATTTAAATTTATATACCTGTACAACAGTACTGTCTTCTGTGGGCCTGCAGTCCTCTTCACCGAGCTCGGTGACAGGCATATGCTGGTTGATGAAATCGGCACATACCTACAATTGAAAACACAGAGACACACAATCAGCAAAACACACACAATATAACTGCATGAACATGAAATATGACAATGCCACTTGCCTCATCGTCCGAAAAAATGCAGTTAGCCAAGTCAGGATCTGCTACTCCAATTAGTTTGGACTTGTACCGACCGCGCTGTTTTGGACGGTCCACTTTATTCCTGCGAGACACACCACGTCTCTTCTTTCTTTTGACTGGCTCACTTCCATGAATTTCGGGTTCCGGAGTTTCCATCGTGTAACAGATCTGGAATGGATAACAGGTGGTTGAGGTTCTTGTCGTCGGTAGTGGTATTTCCGTAATATTCATGACAGAAATCGATGACATGTGTACTTTTGGGTGAAAATGAACGTCAATTTTATGTGAAAATCCATTCGCAGCCCATTCGCGTCTCTTACCTGGTTTAAAACGGTGTCTTTGATTGAAATCGTCGTCCCCGTTGAGTGTCTTGGCCGGTCCGGTGGTGGGCGTCCTAACCTCCTAACCTCACTTAATCGCTATTTCGCGAAAATCGTAAAATAACTTCAGATATTGACTCAAAACCTTTCAAAAAATTATTTTCTTCGATTTCGAGACGGAATATGTGCGAATCGTAACGAAAAGTTGTGTTTTGGGCGAAATCGCTACGGAACGTTTTGCGGTGGTTCTAGACGGCGCCATTCATTCGTCCGTCGGTCTGCCGAATGGAAGGCGCCAGACTTTTGGCGCCTCAGATACGAACTCCGGGGCGTCGGATCGGGTTGAAAAGTTTCGTACCTATGGATTAGACCTTCCTCTTTCCATTTTTAATGCGTACGACACGATAACTATTATACTTTCGGAATAAACTGGTGGAATATTGGCGAGTGCAGGGATCCGGCGGCTCCCCGTTGCGTATCCATAAACCCCACTCTCTCATGCCGTTACCGATACTCCCCTGGAAAAAATGTATCGTAACGCCGTTAATGTAACGATGAAACGCCGTTACCGTTACATGACAAAACAAGGTTACACGGGCACAAGAGGGGTGGGGGATAGTAAAAATAAGACTGATTTTGAAACAATTTCTCCTTCTTTAATTCAAAAATCACTTAGCGCCAAAATAAGTGATAAAGCGCTAGGAGAAGCTCTGTTTCCAGGTTTTCATCACCTACCCTGTTTCTTAAATGACTGAACCGAATGAACACCAGCCTTTGAAAACAGTCTCTCCACTTGAGTGGAGGCGGGAAACCGAGCCGGGGAAATTTCCTTTTCCCATCTGCCCCCTTATGGCAAAACACGCTTTCACCCCCTGCTCCACGAAGCGCACTTGGTGGGCTTAGGACCTTTCCACCTACTCGGCAGCGGACTCCTGCTCGGAGGACTCTTCGGCGGCAAGAGAAGTTGAACCCGAACCAGGGCCAGCGAGGCCACGGATGGTAACCGCTGGATAAAATTCCAGTTGCAAGTAACGATAACGCCGCTACACCGTTACACGCCAAAAGTAACGTATTTCGTTATCGTTGCGTCCCTAGTCAAAAAGTAACGCGTTGCCGTTACCGTTACACAAAATCGTAACGCGTTACGGTAACGCCGTTAAACCGTTACAGTAACGTGTACAACCCTGTCCAGGAGTCGTCCTCATGGCACATCAGGGCCGCCTTGAGGTCCCAGTGCACCCTCTCCAGGATGCCGTTGGCCTGCGGGTGGTAAGCAGTGCTCTGGTGCTGATTTGTGCCAAGGACGCGGAGTGCCCCCTGAAACAGGTGGCTCTGACACTGGCTTTCTCTGTCCGTCGTGACGTGCTGGGGGGCGCCGAAGCGGGCCACTCAGTGGAGCGGGAACGCCGCCAGGACGTTCTCGGAGGTGGCCGTTTCGAGCGGGATGCACTCGAACCAGCGGACAGTAAGGAGGTACCGGGCTCCGTTCGATGTCGACAGCACTCCGACCAGAACTCGCCGAGCGGTGCGAAAGCATGACGCGTGACATTAGACCGTTGGCATGCCTCGCACGCGGCAGCCCAAGCGCGACAGTCTTTTCGCATGGACGGCCAGACGAAGAGGTTGGCCACGAGGTGGATGGTCGCGCGAACCCTCGGGTGGCTCAGCCCGTGGTGGGCGTCGAAGATGCGGTGGCGTAGCGCGACGGGAACGAACGACTGCGGTTTTCCCGTGCACCCAAGGGGTCTATCACTCTGGTAAATGGTGTACACCTGGCGGGTAAATGCTGGAAAATGGTGGTAAATGGGGTAAATGGCGGTAAATGGCGGTAAATGGTGGTAAATGGTGGTTAATGGTTGTAAATGCGGAAAATGCAGTAAATGCAGTAAATGGGGTAAATGGCGGTGAATGGCGGTAACTGGCGGTAAATGGTGGTAAATGCAGTAAACGGTGGTAAATGGCGGTAAATGGAGATAAATGAAGGTAATTGCTAGTAAACTGTAAAAAGACTGTTATACTTTCACATTTTAATCAAAAAAAACGATACATCTATTAAAAACCTGGGACATTTCTCAGCCATTCCAGAGGACACTGTAATTTGCTATTCTTTTAAGTTGGTGTCGGAACTGAACAAACGTAGTAGCTGATGTCCCCAACAGAATGTTCTGTTCGGCGATGCTTTAGGAACCCAAGAACACTTATGTCATACCAAACCCCAAGGCAACCGATGCCTCGAGGTTTCTTGCATTCTGGGGGAGGCTTCACGGGGACATTTTGCAGAGAAATGGCAGTTTTTTTGCCTGTCAGGTACTTAAAACCTAGCGCCTTGGTTGGCAGGATTGCGAACGTCCAGCACAAACGTGTCGGTTCCTGTCACTCGCCGCCCTCGCGACGCGCTTCCTTCGGCTCTCCCTCTCCCCCCTTCCCCCCTCCGGCTGGCGCGCCGCGCTGCGACGGTCCGCACCCGCACTCGTTCCTTGTTGCGACGCCGGCGGCTGCCGCCAGCTACGCACTTGCTGGCGGTAGCAGCAGCAAACGTGGGGAAAGGGGAAAGGGGCTTGGGAAAGGGCTAGTCGGCTCAGCCATACCGCCACATAGGTAAATGCGGTAAATGGTGGTAAATGGTGATAAATGGTGGTAAATGGTGGTAAATGCGGTAAATGGTGGTAAATGGTGGTAAATAGTGATAAATGGTGGTAAAAGCGGTAAATGCGGTAAATAGTGGTAAATGGGTTAAATGTAAATGCGGTGTACACTTTCTAACGTAGTGACGGACCCCTTGCGTGCACCGGTCCACAAGCAGGGGTTGCGCGTGGTACGGCACAGCGACGTCGGTGAGTTGCAGCACCGAGTCGGGTCCGTTGTGGTTCTGGCGCTCTTGATCGGCTTCCTGTGCTGCCGCCAGTTCGGCAGGCGAGGGTGGCGTATGGGAATTCGAAGAGGCCGAACGGGGTGGTGATGGCCGTCTTGGGGATATATTCTTCAGAAACCGGAATTTGTTGGAATGCTTTTGGGATGGTCCGGGCGTTGAGCAGGCGGTAATCTCCGCAGGGCCTCCAGGCAGAGTCGCCTTTCAGGGCCAGGTGTAGTTGGGATGACCAGGGGCTATCGGACGGGCGCGCCGTGCCAGTCTGCAGCATGGCGTCAAACGCCACCTTGGCGACCGCCTGTTTAGCTGGCGCCAGTCGCTGTGGCCGGCAGCTCAGCGGGGGGCCCTTCATCGTCTTGATGTGGCGGACGATGTTGTGGCGGGCCGTGGGGGGAAGCCCTACGGGCCGCGTCAGCCCAGGGAACTCCTCGAATAGCTGGGCGAAGTTGGGTGTAGTGGTGGAGGCAGAGATGGCTCTTATGCTAGGCTGGCGGACAGCGGCGCGCTCTCCGGGCACTGCCTGGCCGGACGGCTTGTCCATCAGCTGTGCGCGGCGGCAGTCGGTGAGGAGGTCATACTTCGCCAGGAAGTCAGACCCGAGGATGGGCACGGTGACGTCGGCTATAATCAGCCGGCTATAATCGCCGAGCTTAGGCCGAGGTCGATGTTCTGCAGGTACGGCCCGTAGGTCTTGATGGCTGAGTTGTTGGCGGCGCGGAGCTCCCAGTTGGAGGCCGGGAAGCGGCTGTGGAGTAAGCGCTGTGGGAAGCAGGAGTGGTCGGACCCCGTGTCGGTCAGGTAGCGGTGGCCCGTCGCCCTGTCGGAAATATGGTCATAACCAATACTACATACGTCAAATGTCCCCTGAGCCAATTTTTTTACGGTCACATTTTATTTTATTTTTGCAAACGTAGGAAGACACACGCGTACGGAGTTTACGTCCTATTTTCATACCCTCCAGATTGAAATGATTCAACATGCTTTATTTAGCCGTCATGTATCCCAAAGTATTCTGTGACTTTATTCAGAGTTCGTCGTTGCTTGGCTAACGTAGGTCAGATAAAAGATTGTGGTTCCGAATTCCCCAATGACCACAGTAGTGGGAAAATGTTAACTCCGCAGACGTTCGGCAACTTTAGTGAGATCGACTTTGGCCATGCTTCACGAGCAGAGGAATGTCATTAGGATGACTTTTTGGATTCCGTATGATACTTTGGAGTTAAGTCTCCAAAACGATACCGAATATCATTAGGTTGTCCTCCCCCATACCCGCGAAGTTCAAAAGAATTTGAAGGAACTGAGAAGGTTGGTAGGCTATGGAGTTTACATTTGACTCCTTTCCAGTGCCCTGGTCACGCGACAGCACACCGGATATTAAATTTGTCAACGTGTCCTAGCAGAGGAAACACGTGCTCATCATTTTGGAAAAAATAATGTTTGTTTCGATGCAATGAGTGCGAGCTTGGAGCTGGAGAGCCAAAAGTGACGCCTTAACTGAGAATCTAGCTGTCATCCTGTCTATTGTGCACTGCACCAACCTGCCCAATGAACAAGAAAAGATCACAATGACGTCATAGTGACGTCATTTTGACTGAAATTTAGTCACGGCGTGACATCTAGCCAAGCGTGTCTTCTGAATGACCTTCCCGTGACTAAGATAATTCGACTGACATTAAATGGGAAATATAGTAAAACACCTTTTTTATACTGTGCAAAGCTATTTTCAAGAGTTTTACGGCCGACCGTCCTAACCGCGCCGTGTGCGACCTTCGTGACCATCCGTGACGTAATTTTGACTTCTCATTTGATAATACCCTTAAGTTTTACACTTGTCCGGCTAGTCACAACGATCACAACTCAAGGTTTCGAAATTCCAGGCTAAATATGGTAACAAATGCAGCCAACCCTGTTATCAGTATCTTTTCTTTAGAGTAAATCGGTTCAAATTGATACCATTTTATATTCCATTTACATTATTTAAAATTTTTGATATGAATAATCATCGCTTTGACGAAGAAAGTTCACTTTGAGAACTTTTTCAAATTGTTAATGCAAGAGTCCTTGGCAGCAGTGACCGCCTGTCATCTGTCAGTGGAAAGAAAAATGGCGGCGCATCAACACCGAGACCGAGGAAACAAACCGGTATGTTTATATCAGTGATATACGCAAGTTTGTAGCGTTTGCCGGGAATAAGGTCTACGAAACATTTGTTTTATTTAACACTAGAAAGACGGAAGGGGTCATTTTGACCCTTTTTCAGTTTTAAGCCAAATTTTTCATACTTTTTTTCAGAGCCTTGAACCCACCGATTTATGACTTTTCCTAAAACGTCCTAAACTGCAATCCCTCAAAATTTCAGCCTCCTAGCTCAATTTTTGTGGTAGTTACAAAGCCTTTTACCTTCTTTGTCTGAAGGGGTCATTTTGACCCCAGCCACTAATCACGTTGTAATTTTTTCACAGACTGCACTCTAATTGCCCCTAAACACTGCGTACTCATTTACTTATTCTGCGCAAGTCGAAGTGAATGGTTGGGGAAGGTGACGGAGACCACATAGATGCCTTATCGAGAAGGGAATACCTTCAGCGCGAGCGAAGCAACTGTGGTCGTCTGACAAGCCTGATATGACCTGTTTTGACCACTGGCACCAGTAGTAACACCTGGGGTCCATTTTTGAAATGAAACTGGGGTCCTAGGATTATATTAGTAATGGTCGGTTCTTGTTGTAAGTTTGAAATACTGAACCTTTTAGGAGTTTGCCCTCCCGTTCCAGTTCCTGTCCAAGAAGGCCCTCATTTTGACCACTGGCACCTGCAGTAGTACCTGGGGTCGATTTTGAAAATGTAACTGTGATCCTAGGATGAAAGTAGCAGGGGTCCGTTCCCATGATCAAGTTTGAAATACTGCACTTTTAGAAGTTTGCCCTCCCGTTCGTCCCTGCCCTAGAGGGCCCTGCATTGCCCACCGGCACCTGCAGCAGCACCTGGGGTCTTTTTGGCATGGAAGCTTGGTTCCTGATTGGGGGGTCATCCTCGTGAAAAAGTTCGTATCTCTCACGATGGAAAGGTTCGCGTTTCGCACCGAAGTCCCGTTCCAGTTCCTGGCCCAGAAGGCCCTGTTTTGACCACGGGCACCTGCAGCAGCACCTGATGTCGATATTGACAGTTTATCTTGTGTTTTGGGGTCATTTATGGGGGGAGGGGGGGTCTATTCTTATAGAAAAAATTCGTACCTCGCCTACCTAGACATTTACATATGATATACGCTGATACGAGTGATATACGCTGTGCTGGATGCCTACCTACAGCACAGCTTCCCTAGGCAGGAAAATGTAAATTTAGTTCTCACTATCACTAATGCGAGTCAGAAGCACTTTGAAATAAAACGAGAACATAATTTATATGCCGTTTTTGGCGATGCGAAACACGTAGATCGACCAGGGGTCAAAATGACCCCTTCAGACAAAGAAGGGAAGCGGGAAAGTCAGGCTTTCTAGTGTTCATTTTGATTGTGTGATTGTGTGATGATCTTGTCTGTTGTAAGCGGGAACGCGGGAAAGTAAAGTAAGGTTAGGCATCCGGCCGCAGACTGGTGTTGGGAACGGGGTTGCTCTCACATTGTGTGTAGCCCATTGCCAAGTACTCGGACTGCCACATCTGTCTAGGTAGGCACCTTTATCATTTTGAATGGGTTAGTGATTTTACCCCCATTGAATTTGTTTGTAATTATTTGTATCCATTCACAATCTCTGAAAATCCTATATTGGGTACGGAAAATCCAGGAGATAAAAAAAATGTATGGGGACAGTCTTTTTAGTTCTACTAAATTAAGCATTTTAAATTTTGGTTTAGTTGTGATTTTAATTGTTCTTTGGTTTTCAGGAGCTTTGGTTTAATACTTTGGTGATGGCAAGCTGAAGGCTGCTCAGAAAACCTGTAAACGATGGTTTAATACCAGCTTTCAGCGAGTAGTTCCTGAGCAGCTTGTTGATGAAAATGAGGAGACTCCTGAGTGTAAGTCTTGTTCTTCATTATCAGTCCACATTACTATTTTATTTTTTTGGCTTTATGCTATTATCATATTTTATTTTCCAGGACTTGAACATGGCACTGCGGTTCAGCCTGTATTGGCTTTTCTTTCTTCTTCTGAAGATTTATTTATTTTATTATCTTTTTGATCCTTGGATTTAAGGGCATTTTGTTTAATTTTATTTATTTTTACGTTCTGTTTTCTTTCTGTAAATCTGTGTACACATGTCATTAATGTTTTTCTGACATTTTTTTTCTTATACATACTAAATGTATAACATTATTATTATTTCTGACTTGTTAATTGCTGTGTAGCAATTTTCTTTTAACATGTGAACGATGCAGTTAAAGCACAGATTGTGATGGACACATGCTTCCTTTCTTCTTTATCCCTTATTGCATTCTTTTACACTCAGAGTATTTAACTTGCAAGGATAAGCTGTTCTGTGCATACCTTTTCCTTGGTCATTTTCGGGTCATTTTGATGTCATTTTGTCAAATGGTCATTTTGGGGTCATTTTGATGTCATTTTGACATCAATATTAAGATCATAATTTGGACCAAAAATAAGGTTATTTTGACTTTCGCCTCCGTGACTTCAGGGGGACGTCATTAGGACATCAATGTGTCCTTTTCGTGTTCATTGGGCTGCCCAGCTCAGAAATCTGGTGTCCATCATAGACGGAAGCCACGGCATCACTGAAACTGTTCGGCTAATCGCGATTGTAGCCTGGTGATAAGCGAGTAGGAATTTGGAAACAGAGAGGCGCTTGAAAAATATTGTGTACAGCCACGAGCGTCCTAGTGTCGGCTCTAGGAGCAGCTGGACGAAAGTCGTTATGCAGCTCTCGGCGCGCTTGCGACGTGTCGCGCTGATGTGGGCGCTGCTGTGGGCCGAGGTGTCAGCCCTGCGGGGACAGGTAGGGGTGCTAAGGGCTAAACTAAGAGTCCAAAGCAGCTACATATTACATATGTGGCTAAGCGAAGCCCTTAGCTAGGGCTGGGCGGTTAAACGGTATATCGGTTTTCGAAACGTTTTTTTTTTTTGAACCGGGATGCCGGTTTTCGGTTTTCGGAAAAACCGATTAATCGCAATATAGGTTTCAGGCAATTAACCGTTTGATAACTTTCACAACCTGTTAACCGAAAAACCGTTTGACCTTCCAAACCGGTTAACCGAAGACCTGTTAATCGAAAAGTCGGTTTCGGATTAACGGCTTTTACGGAAACTGCTTACGGTTTGGCGTGGTCCGGGATCGAAACTCAACGCTAATATTATATCACGTTTAAAAAAAAATTATAATCGAGGTACTGAGATTTTGTCGTTTTGTCCCGGTCTTAGTCCTGGTATTGACATGACATTGTCAAATTGTTATGTTTTTTTTTTCTATAATCGAAACCTATTATTTCCGTACAAAACCGGTTTTGCGAAAAAAAAATCGATAACCAGTTTACGATTAAACGGTATATCGGTTTTAACCTTTAAACCGGTTTTCTGCTTTTAACCTTTTCGCGGTATATCGGTGTCACCGTAAAACCGGTTTTTTCGGTTTTAACCTCTATGCGGTATATCGGTTAAAACCGAAAACCTCTCCCGGAACCGGTTTTTTGGAAAACCGGAAACCGATTTCTAAATATCGAAACCGCCCAGCCCTACTCTTAGCCCACTGGCCCAAAAATGTTTTGTCTGTTGGCGTGTCCGTCCGCGCGATTTCTCGAGAAAGGTTTATAGTAGAGGGCTCAAATTTGGACCACAACCTTCTTGCATCATACCGGAGTCAACCTCACCTCGGGGGCACCGTAGAACAAATAGTTTCCAAGATAATTTTTAGGCACGGAGTGACATTATACTTTCACTCAAGATCGGACATTTTTTAGGCACGAAGTAGCCTATTGCAATCTTTAGGATTCCGATTTTTTTTTTTTTTTTTTACATGGCCCCTTATGCACTTCTCACGAAATTGTACGATTTCGATGAGAGTTTGCAAGGAGAAGGAAGGAGACACGCTGATTCAGATTCTGATATCCATACGAAAACTCAAAAGCTGAAACTTGAGCATTTTCAATTGACAAATTTGATAATACGAGTCGAGCTGCAGGCTCTTATGGGCGAAAAGATCAAGTCAAGCAAAGGCCAAGCCGAGCCGAGGCAAAGTTGATGGGGACGGTAAAATTACAACCAATCAGAGCACTACCTGTTGCGTAGTACAGCCGCAACGAAAAACGAAAACTGCTCCGTTTGAAAAGTTGATATATGAAGCTTGGGTGGCCGGCCAACAATGCGGCTAAGGGTACAGACTTTCAAACGTAGCCGTCGTGAGTCGACTGTACTTCCCTCCCGTCCCGAATTTTTCATCCAACACCATGACGACGGGTGGGTAAACAAAACAATTGAGGACACCGACGTCGGTTTCATCGGTTTTGAGTTGTGCGCGAAAGTTTTGATTGTGGTTAGGACGTGCAGAAATTGGATGATGAAGGTTCTTCAAGGAACAGCTTATCAATACGATGGAGTGTTTAAAAATGCTGGGAAGCAATGCAGTGGAATGAGTGTGGTATCTTTGTCATACTCTTCAAAAATTTCCAACCCAGTGGATCAGCCAAGATGCGGACGAGTGTTTGAAAGTAAGATTTATCAACGTTCTCATGCCTGCCCTGGACGTTGAAAAGTAGTTAGTACTCCTGCCATTCAATGTGAGCTGAGAATAAGTATTTTTAAGTTCATAAGATTAAGGTTCGGTTGGAAGTTCCGTGCCCAGCCGACAGAGCGCGCTATCGTCGACCGCCAGAGACCGCTCTCGATCACATGATGACTGTTGTAGCTTCCGCGGGGCGCCGCGTTGCATTGTTGGCGTACAGATTGAGTATGCAGTTGAGACCCTGAGCGAGACTAGGGCTAGCCAGAGTAGCCAGTGGTGAGAATACCAGCTGCTTGCGGGAAAGAGCCTAGAACACTTCAACTGCCAATCTTCCCACGAAATTCTAAACTCTCTTCCGACAGACCTTTCCGCTTAACAATTGTTTAACTTACCCAAAAAATACAGTTCTTTTCCTTTTTAACACTAGGGGTACCGGGCTGGGTCATTTGACCCAAATCGCCCTTTCTTTCTCTACCACTTGAGTATTTCTTTTTTCTCGGGCCTGGGGTTTCCTGACTTTTATTTTTTTGACCCTTGGAGCATTTTCGGCCCTTAATTTTTTTTTTTGGTCGAATAGTTTTGGAATAAAGACCATGTTACCCTCCCTTTACCAAAGTGGGTCATTTGACCCAGCCATATACTGACCACGTTTTCCGCCCTTAGTGTTACGCTTTTTTTGCATCCAAGCGATGTAAAAAGAGTCTGGCGTACTTGAGAAAGGTCACTGAGCAATGTAATGACACTCCTTGCAATAAAAGTGTTAGGCAACCAGCACAGGTTATCTTATTTGTCGATTCAGTACAACTCTGACGCGGATTTTTTCAACGAGCGAGAAGCAGGCGCCCTAATATTAATTTCTATATATAGAAATCAATAATAGTATTAGCCCAACCTACCTAACCTTATAATAATATTTTACTATCACGGGAGTGTAATCCATTTCGCCGACTAGGCATAGTGTCGACCTACACTTTTCTCATTTCTGACCTTTTTTTGGTAGCTATCTAACTTTGCCTAACCTAACCTACACTTGCCTAACCCAACCTACTCGATTGACCAGAAGCCAATACAATATGTGGGCAAAGAGGAAAATATAGGTCGGCACTATGCCTGGTCGGCAAAATAGTCCAGGAATATTAGAAAATAACCTAGAAAAAATTGTAGGCAAAGGTTTTATATGCTCGTTGGATAGGTCTCGTTGTGTACAACAACATATCAAAAGTCCTCCAAAATCCTCCGTGGGCATAAATTACCAGTTCAAAAAAACGTTCAAAATTTAACGTTTGGCGTAATTTTGAACGTTTGAAAACAAATTGTCGCAGCTCAACGTGCGATAGCTCTTTGAACGCGGAATGAAACGAGCTTTCAAATGAGCTATAGGTTGACTATGTTCCGATCTTATACAGTGTTCGAAAAAACCGTTCAAAGTCAAGGATGTCTGTTCAAAACCAGTTTTTGGACATTTAAAAAAAAATGAGCCAAAATATCGAAAAAATGCTTTCTATAATTCTTGTAGAGCGTTCTTTTCTCAATCGAAATGATGTTGGGTACTTTTCAATGGCACCAACGGGTAGGTACCTGCGGCGACTGGAACGCGTGAAAAACGCGTCTGTAGGTCAGTAATCTTAAGGTAATTTCTCGCGTCTGGCTGCCCTGCAGCGCGTTACTGGCCGTGTGATTCATTGAGGTTGTGTGCATTTTGTTTTTTTGTTCCTTTGACTACGTTCAGCAACTGTTCAACGTCTGTTCAATGTGTTCAGTGTTCAGAACGTGTTCAGAACGTGATCAATGGTTGAAAAACACTAATCAGACCCGAAGGTTATCTCGTTACAAATTAAAGCACTCCTTCTGTCTCTGTTCAACATCACGAATTCCGTCCTGATCCACGTGTTCAATGTGTTAAAAATTTGTTAAACTGCGTAAAATAAATTTAATACCCACTTGGGCCAAAGATCTCCGCCGCGGGCGCGTTTCCCATTGTTAGGCGGGCCCCCCAGTAACCACAACAAGCTTCAAGTTTCACGGCGCGCCCCGGTAAAATGGAAAACGCAGAGCCGGAATTCTGCACTATCTGTGGCCAGAGTACACAAAGTACACTCTTAACATCTCACCTACTTTTAGTTTGTAACATACGAACTGATTTGTGTCACCGTAATACAAACAGAAAAACTGGGTATTACAACAATTTTGTCTGTATTACAAAGTAAGGAAGTAGGTATTATGTACTCCGGAAGTTTGTACTACAAACAAAATCTTTGTAATACAAACATAATTTCTTGTTTGTATTACGGTCGCACAGAATAGTTTGTATTACAAACATTTCGGTTTGTAAGATGTTAGGAGTGACGTCTTGAGTACGTACAAAGGCTGCATCGTTCGTGTGGTATTTGATGGGTACAGACCGGGAAGCGCACCTACGCCGAAGGGGGAAGGCCACATGCGTGGATCATGAAGTTACTGACGAGAAAGCTGTACCTGCTTCTCGGGAGCGCTTTCTCAGCGATATCAACAACAAGACAAACTTCATGGCGTTGCTGTCCTCACATTTACAGCGAGCGGGAGTTCCCGTCGACATCGACGAGGGCGACGCTGATCGCATGATCGTCATGCTATCGATTGAGGAGGCGGAGAGCGGCAAGAAGAGTGTCCTTGTCGGGGAGGATACGGACCTTCTCGTCCTCCTGGTTGTTCTTGTTCCACCCCAAGCTGACGTCATCATGATGTTACCGGGAAGAAAGGGGTCTGACGACAGGCTTTTCAGTGCCCACTCTATTCAAATTGCCATGGGTGAACTTACAGAAAATCTCCTCGTCTTCTATGCGTTCACCGGGTGTGACACAACGTCGGCGCCCTACCAGCGAGGCAAGATTAAGGCGTGGAAAAAGTTCACAACAGCGGACGCAACCCTGCAGGCGGAGCTGAAGCTGCTAAACTCTTCAAATCTCGAACAGAACATTGTGGCAAGTGCTGGAGAAAAGCTGATGGCCCACCTGTACGGGGCGCCACAGTCTGTTGCCCTCGATGATTTCCGCCCCGATTTTATGAGAATATCGGAACAAGGTACTTTGCGGGTGTGCTGTCGAGTGCGAGGAGGGTTGTGAGTGCAGGGCACACGGCCTGGTCTGCAGCGAGGACTGCAGTAACTGCCGGGGGATAGCCTGCACCAACAGTCCGGCCCCAGAGTTCGGGGAGGAATCTGACGACGACCCCGATGAACCCCTGTGACGTGGAACCGTAGCACTAGATTTTGTGCCCAGAGTGCAGAAGGCGGCGATTTCATTTCTGTACTATCTATGTCCATCCAGTTCAAATGGATTGGGGGGGGGGGGGGACGGCGTGAGCAGACAGGTGTATTCAAAAAACTGCAGCTCGCAGCCCACAGTAATTTCCAGTTAAAAAAAAAAACACTTTCTGGAACTCAAAATAAATGCATTGTGCGGTTCTGAAAACACAAACAGCGTCTTTAACATTTCCAGTTCGCCGCCGCGCGCGCGCAACGCGCTTATCCCGCCTGAAGCCACCACCGAACGCAACTTCCGAACAAGGACAATCTCCCTACAAAGGAACCCACTCCCGCTCCCGACAAGAACATTTATAGACAAGAACAACTTTAACCACAATTCAAGTAAGACAATGTTAGCGATCAATTTCGATGTTGGAAACTCTTTTTAATAAATAACCAAGCTTGGAGCTTCGGCATCGATAGAGTGATTTTTTTGATAGATTGAACAGATTATGACCACTTTCAACACGTTGAACAGACACTGAACAGATGTTAAATCGATGCAGAACTGGGCCAAATAGAGTACTTTTATTTACAGCACACGCAGCGGCAAACAGTTTGGAACGCACGGCCAGTCACCCGCTGTTGCCTCAAGATTACTGACCTACAGACGCGTTTCTCACGCGTTCCAGTCGCCGCAGGTACCTACCCGTTGGTGCCATTGAAAAGTACCCAACATCATTTCGATTGAGAAAAGAACGCTCTACAAGAATTATAGAAAGCATTTTTTCGATATTTTGGCTCATTTTTTTTTAAATGTCCAAAAACTGGTTTTGAACAGACATCCTTGACTTTGAACGGTTTTTTCGAACACTGTATAAGATCGGAACATAGTCAACCTATAGCTCATTTGAAAGCTCGTTTCATTCCGCGTTCAAAGAGCTATCGCACGTTGAGCTGCGACAATTTGTTTTCAAACGTTCAAAATTACGCCAAACGTTAAATTTTGAACGTTTTTTTGAACTGGTAATTTATGCCCACGGAGGATTTTGGAGGACTTTTGATATGTTGTTGTACACAACGAGACCTATCCAACGAGCATATAAAACCTTTGCCTACAATTTTTTCTAGGTCACAAGCGTATTTTGTCTTAGTTGACTGGACTAAAAAGGATTACACGCGAAATAAAGATCCTTAAAAAAGGGGCCGATCTACTGCCATACGCCAATTTTGTATTTTTTTTTTTTGCAGTGCACCCCCAAAATATTAATATTTTTTTTGTGAGTTTTTTTTTAAATCGCAATAGAGTTCACAAACAACGTTAGGAATACAAAACGACACCTTTAAATCATGTTTTAGGTCAGAAAAGCGCCTATGGGTCATATGACCCACCGTGGTAAACGGAGGAGGGCGGCCAAGTCCGGTACCCCTAGTGTTAATAGCATTCCAATATTTATCCAATATTTTCTCAACGAATCATTCATTAATATTTCTTCTTTCCACTTCTCACTCCTTCTACTCTCCTCTCCTTCGAGATACTGTTTGTCACATACGCATTTGAACGACACTTCAAACCATCAGAAAAACTACAGAATTTACAAAAACTACAAAATCTCAGCAAAATCGTCGGACTCTTCTTCGGGCCTCCTAGGATTTCACTTTGTGGCATCGTATCTTTTTTAGGCACGGAGTGACCTTATAGTTTCACTGAAGATTGGACTTTTTTTTTAATTTCCTATGGTGCCCCCTACGCCAAAACCGAAAGTCTCTGTGAGAAGTTTTTCAGACGTTCCTGACTTTTGCATAGTACCCATACAAGAGCGTCGGACGTTATTTTACACTCCAGAAATGCAGCAGACAGTCTCAACCGAGTTGAAATTCAGCTCTCTCACTCAATCCAATGGCAAAAGAAAAAGACAGAGCTATCGTGCTCGACTCGTCAACTGGCTGCGTCAGTATCATCCATCCTTCTCCTGCCGCGCGAAAAATCGAACCTCTCCATTTCTTGTGAATTAGCCCTTATTGTTGATGTGCCGAGCCGAGTCGAGCCCTGCTTAAAAGGGAGGCAACTCAAGAGTCGGGACCGCTTAGGACCCTAGAACATGCAGGAGAGGCGCAACCCTCAGAGCGGAGCATTGTCGATGTGCCCACCGGTCGGTGCCAGTGAGAACTAGGGGGCTGCGGGCCGCGCCGCGACCAGCCAACCTATCGACAATGAAGTATCGCCACGATTCCCCTCACATTTCCCGTTGAAACAAAAAAACTAAAAGTCATCCACGTTCACGTTCCCTTTGTAAATAAAAATGAACTACCAGCTAATCATAAAATTCTTAATTACAAAAAATAGTAAATATGAAAATGGCATTAAATCCAGTTTTGTGACACTCCGGGCCTACCAGTATTTCACGAAGTGTAAAAGTATTTTTTTAATTTCCTATGGTGCCCCTTACGCCAAAACCGAAAGTCTCTGTGAGAAGTTTTTCAGACGTTCCTGACTTTTGCATAGTACCCACACGAGAGCATCGGACGTTATTTTACACTCGAGAAATGCAGCAGACAGTCTCAAAACCGAGTTGAAATTCAGCTTTCTCACTCCATCCAATGGCAAAAGAAAAAGACAGAGCTATCGTGCTCGGCTCGTCAACTGGCTGCGTCAGTATCATCCATCCCTCTCCATCCACGCTAAAAATCGGACCTCTCCCTTTCTTGTGAAACAGCCCTTATTGTTAATGTGCCGAGCCGAGTCGAGCCCTGTTTAAAAGGGAGGCAACTCAAGAGTCGGGACCACTGTGGACCTTAGAGTATGCACAAGAGGCACAACCCTCAGACCCGCTCAGAGCGGAACATTGTCGATATGCCGACCGGTCAGTGCCAATAAGAACTAGGGGGCCGCGACTAGCCAGCCAACCTTGCTACAATTAAGTCTCGCCGCATTTCCCCTCACATTTCCCGTTTTACATAGTTTCTTCAGCCGCTGTACCCTTCTACTATTCGGCATACCCCGTATACCACGATGTCTGCCAACGCGCCACCCATCCAGTTCTCACCTGCAAGCTAGAGTAGACACTTTAATTTAAAACAAAAAAAAAAAAAACTTAAAGTCATCTACGTTCACGTTCTCTTTGTAAATAAAAAGTCTATAACAGCTAATCACAAAATTCTTAATTACAAAAGGTAATATATATGAAAATTGCACTAAATCCAGTTTTGTGACACTCCGGGCCTACCAGTCTTTCACGAAGTGTAATAGTATTTTTACAACTGGTATTAGATTTTATAAAACAAGGTAGGCGTACGCCAGACCACGTCGTGGCGTAACAGGCTTCGCTCACCACGAACCACTGTTCCGCCCTTCCACGCCTGGCGTACACCTACCTTGGCTTGCCGGCGGCTGTCACCGGGCGTGTGGGACCCTGCGGGGCTAATCAGTCAGTACGGCACCCTGCGGGCGCCGGTCTTGAGGCGCGAAGGACGCTACGCTTCTAACCTAACCGCTAGACGTACCTATTCCCACCGTATTGTGAACTTCTCTACCGTACTCAGTCGTGCTCAACTCTACCATAACCTACCCTTTTCTTACGTAACCAACCCTCGCCTTCTCTAACCTACCCAACTCTAACCTACTCTGACCTAACCTACCGTAATCTAACCTACCCTAGCCTACTCCAACCTAACCTACCCTACTCTAACCTAACCTACCCTAGCCTACTCTGACCTAGCCTACTCCAACTTACCCTACTCATTGTGGACTCTACCGTATTTAATGCTGCTCAAACCTAACCTACCCTAGGCTAACTAGTTCCGGTCCAAGGAGGCCCCGCTTTGACCACTGGCACCATCAGCAGCACCTGGGGTCTTCTTTAGGGTTGTGATTAAGGTCCTGAGTGCATTTTAAGCGTGGTCGGTTCCCATCTTTAAGTTCAAAATACTGTTTTTTTTGAGCCCGAGCGGAGCGAGGAGCTCTCTGCATCGAGTATTCTACTTTTATATTTTTCTCCCTCAGAGCAAGTGCCGTTGTTATGGGTAACTCTTGTTGCTCCGTGGGAATTCCCTCACACACCAAGAGATGGCGCCACGAAAATGGGCGGAGCTATGCCGTGGTTGTGCTCTGTGGTGCCAACTTTAGGAATTGATGTTCAGTTAAAAAATATTTAATACTGTTGTTCCTTCATTATACTTTACATCTTCTATATCATACGATGTATTTGAACCCTTGGTAACAAACTGGAAATTTACACAATGTAAATCATCTCAGCATTGCTGCTTATTGTTTCAAAATGACATATTGGCATCGCACGGAGTAGGCGGAGAATCTAAAACAACTCTGCCAATATACTTTAAAAAAAGAATTCCAGTTCATTTAACAAAAGCAGACGTAACCAATCTGCTACAGTCCACGATTAGGCATGTGATCACATCAAATCCAATTTATTTTAGAATAGTCCCTTGTTCAATGGAAGGCCTATTGTCGCCAACTTGGCTCCATATTTGCATTGGTCTGCGCTTCGGTTTGTGCCTCGCAACGCGGCCGTGGCTTGTGATGGTCCGCCACGCGAACCCAAGTAACAATGTCGGTTTGGTCGCGCGGTCTAATAGAGCTGCTCACCGTGCGGCGGGTCGCCGGTTCGAATGTCAGAACTTTCCGTTCTTCCTTTTTTAATTTTTTCTAATCCTAAATTTCGAAGTTGTGATTAACAATTTATTATGAACACTCATCGTTCAGTTAACAAGGGGGACTCAGTGCTGTAAGCGCTGGAATTTTTTAAGCAGTTTTTCCTCTTGTTTCTCCGCCTGTTCAAGAAGACCCTGTTTTGGCCTCCAGCACCTGCAGCAGCACCTGGCGCCGAGGTCGGCATCTTTACTGGAGTCTTGGGGTGATTTTAGAGGAGGTCGGTCGCCATGTTAAAGTTTGATATTCTGCACGATTTAGAATGGCCCCCCGTTCCAGTTCCTGCCCAAGAGGGCCCTGTATTGACCCCTAGCATCTGCAGCAGCACCTGGATTGATTTCGGCATATTGACTGGAGTCTTAGGGGTGACTTTAGATGGGGGCAGTCGCCATGTTCAAGTTTAAAATTCTGCATGATTTAAAAGTTTGCCCACCCGTTGCAGTTTGCGCTCAGGAAGGCCCTGTTTTGCCAACCGGCACCTGCAGCAGCACCTGAGGTTGGTTTTGGCATGCTGTGGGGAGTTTCTTGAACGATTTAAGTGGGGGTCCATTCACATGAAAAAGTTCGTATCCTGCACCGTCCCAGCGAAATATGAACAGTAGTCGATGCGTGCGACACTAACGTAATTGCGTTGCTAGTTATTTTATAAAATCTAAGACCAGTTGTAAAAATTATCTTAGAATCTATTTTGTCTACGGTGCCCCCGATGTGAGGTTGACTCCGGTATGATAAAAGAAGATTGTGGTCCAAATTTAAGCCCGCTACGATGAATCGTTCTCGAGAAATCGCGCCGACAGACAGACACACACGCAGACAGACAAACAGACAAAACATTTTTGGTCCAGTGGGGTAAGGGCTTCCCTTTCGCTCAGCCAAGAAGGCCTCTTCTATGCACCATCCATCATCCATTTTAAATTCTAGGATAGAAAATTTTCTGTTTATAGTAATTTCATGATCACATCCCCGACAGCGCCCTAAAATTATTTTTTTAAGAAAAAAACAACAAAGAACCATAAGACGATGCACATTGCAGTTTACACAACATTCTGTAACACAACACACAAGTTACCGCCCACTTTCAAGTGTCCAGAAAAAAATGATGATTAAGTAATTCTGCAACAAGAAGGGGGGGGGGGGGGTTAAAATGCATAGCTTTCTGTGCTGCAATGACACATAAATCAATGAAAATGAAGGCAGTAAAACTCACTCAGTATCACTTCTCTCTACACTGAAAAAAATGATTTAGTTGTGGTAGCTAATACTTCTGCTAATTTTGACATAGCTGCAATTTTAGCTCTTCTAGACGATATATTTGCTGAAGCAGCTAAGGTTTAGCTATGCCAGCTAAGGCTCAGCTATATCAGCCAACGCGTGATCTCGAACAGGGAAACCAGGGATCAACTGCACCAGCTAACGCTGAGCAGTCGCAGCTAAGGCTTAGCTGTAGCAGAAACATTATTTGCCCCTGAAGCTTAACATTTCGGCTATGTCAGAATTAGCTGAGACGTTAGCTACCGTAGAAAATTCTCAGCTACCAGAGCTAACCCATTTTTTTCCGTGTAAGACCTCATGATCCAGGCATGACCGTCCTTTTTTCGCCTCAGCAGGTAGCATTGAATGCAAACTAGTAACAGAACTGACGTTCCTAACCAGCTACGCCTTGGTAAAAGGAGAAGCCACAACACTGATACAGATTGGAGGGTCCCTCGTGCTGGTTAATAGAAATAAAATAGTCATTGCAATAGAGCCCCCCCCCCCCCAAACCATCACCACAACCACACAAGAACGTTATACATACTTGGGACAACTGAAGGGTTCATCATACCATTGCTCAGGCCTCGGTGAAGCAATGGCATGTGTTTAGGAATTATTAGAGCTTTGAACAGCCCGGCCGAAAATCCTGGTTACGATTCCGGACGCCGATTCCGACATCGAAATTTAATCCCGATTATGTTCGTAATTTGGAGCAAATTCCGGTTCCGGTTCGGAGGTCAGTTCCGGTTCCAAGCTCGGTCACGATCGGGATGGTTGACCCAATCCCTGTCACGATTGCGATCGTATACGGGAGCTGCTGTCCCGGTCACTACTGGAATAACGATAACGATCAAGACCGGAATCACTATTTTGCAGTTAGCATGACATAACCATGTTAATTTCGTAAAAATGATGATTTCACTCAGACTTGCAACTTTTACTCCTTTGCTGTCAAACCGGCAAGGTAGTGAAATGAGAAGGGTTGAAAGAGAGGGAGCAATCAAACGAATAATATTTACCTTTAAACATTTCCCTTTTAAGCTGCATGTGGAAAGGAGTGCACCTTGAACTGCTTTCAGCAAGCCTTTCTGCATTTCTTTGAGCACTTTTATGTGATGAACTCTGGTTTAAGCATTTCTTCTATAGCTACCGACCCGTGCTCCACCTCAACCGAGAAAACGTGAAAGCTACTGTACACTCTCAAAAATGAATGCTTGATTCAAAGCGATTTTGATGCAAATCTTGTATTCTTGTGGGATTTTGTTGATTTAAGAATCATCTGCGTACATCAACCGTCTGTATGCTTGGCACTAGCATATGATGCTTGAGGCACGTATTGTATTCTTGGGGCAAGCATATGGTATCCCTCAATCAAGCATAATATGCTTCAATCAAGCATAATATGCGTGTGGGATTTTTGGCGTTTCAAGCATGAAATATGCTTGACTTTAAGCATTTTATGCTTAAATCGTGCATTCATTTTTGAGAGTGTAGGTTGCCAACAGGCTGCTGCGCCCCGAGCAACTTACTGAGCAAACAAGGACGCTGAGATGAAGGGTGCCGGTCAGCATGCTCCGTCATTTTCCCGAAAGAAGGTTTCATTAGTTTGGGTTTCTTCTGACTGCAGACCGCCATAGTGCCGAAGTACTACGATATTAAGGCCTGCGACGACAAGCTACACCATGTACGCGTGTACAACGCGGCCATCGTTATAGGCGACGATGGCGGAGACCGTGTCAATGCGGTCATACAAGCAGGGAGGCCAGTTAAAATTCTCAGGCAGGTAAGGGTCCAAGGCTTCTATTCCAATGTGTCGCAAACTCTAATCACGCTGGAAAAGGTTGTCCATTTATACAACTTTTAATGCTGATGTCTCGGAAACTGACGCTTTCCTGGAAGTTATAGTCCTTTTATTCGAGTTGACAGCGGAATTTTCTTTTCTCAACTTTTGGATAGCATTTATTTTCTGTGCCGTTTTGGGTTATTAGCCGCCTGAGGTTGTCTACACCACCAGGGGCCATGGGGGCAGCAGGAATGTTACTGTTTAAATTGCCCCGGGTAGGTGGGAAGACCCGCCAGACATCGGCTCGCATCGGTTTGGCCCTACCTGAGGATATGGGGCCTCGCGGAAGACCGGTTCCGGGCGGGAAATCAGTTTTTATAACTTAGGAAGTGAAGTAGCTGCACCTGCAGTCCGAGTCAGCTGAGCTAGTTGTGGTCTCACAGTCGTGGCTTCACTCTCGGTACATCTTAACGATATCGATCGCATGTGAGTCGACAAGATTTCGAGGAACGAACTGGCGTGTGTGTTTCGAAGTTCGGAGAGCAGCTGACATCACACGGAGTACTCCCTCACTCAAGTTTGCAGTTTGGTCCGCTTTTCGCGTTTTGACAGCATAGATTCGATTTTTAACCGACGACGGCATTACATCGGTGTCCATTGGATATCGAATCGCTATTTGTTATTGCCTGTTGTGTGCGGTTGCGACTCGTGTAACCACGTGTAACCTGTACTTTCGCATTTGTAGAGAGTGAATGCATGGGGGAAGGTGCAGTTTGTGGAAGGGCGATAACAATCAGCTATTCTGGAGCTCTGTGCGACTAAAGTTGAAGAAATATAAGCACCTTTCAATTTTGACCCTCACGTTCAAATTCGGAGGATGGACTCCTACCTAGAACAACTAAAGGGTGGCAACAATTTTTGTAATGTATCGCATTTTTGAGCAATCAAAATATTTATATTTCTAATTTTTGAGGTAAGGGTTGGTCGCCGGGCGGTAACGAGGTACTGGCTCACGTAAACGATTTTAATCGTAACAACTGCGTCTGCTGTCAGCACTTTGGGAAAAGACTTACGCCAGGCAGCTGAAGGCGCCCGCAAACGACGCCGGCAGACCAAGCCGACCAAGTCCGTCCCCACTTCTCAATGCTTCAATCAAAGGAAGTAGAGATTGTTCTCATTTTTCTTCCAAGCAAATTATTTTCACTGCGAGCCTTTAATGCTTCATCCAAGTACATGCGTCATATACACGCGGCAAGGCTAGAATGAATGCAACAAGAAGAGATGTCAAGGGTACCCCCTTAGCATGAAAGTATGATCAAGCAGAGTATTCAGAATTGAGGGTGTAGAAATATACCCACCCCACTCTGCTGATTTAGACCACCTTACCCACCTGTTTAGGAATTTTGCTGCAAACGCTCTATTATTTATACCCATCACTGACACGCTTCGACGTATTTTCACTTTCTGTGGGGCAGCTGGTCGTCATCTTACACCGCTGCACCGGCGGCATATCGCCCAACCAGTGCGAGCACTTTGGCCGCTTTAATTTCCGCACCAACTTGTGCAAGATGATCGAGGCGAAGGGTCTTATCTGGACGCCACTCGCTGAGGCTATTTCGCCGCCACCGAGGTGCCCTATCATGCCGGTACGTACTATCAGCGCGAATATTCGCGAATCGCGCAGTCATGCTTGAAACAAACATATTATGCTTGGCGGAGAATTTGCGGTTTAAGCCTTAAAAAAAAAGAATATTATGATTGATTCAAGCATTCTTTTTTGAGAGTGCTCTCACGCACACCTGGACTAGTAGCGTCGGCGAACGTTAGACTGATATGCCTTCGAGTACCACCACCATCTAGCATTTTCATCGGCCCAAATTAGATTACATTTCCTTGTGAGAAATTAAGCTTTACTCGCATATCCGTCCAACAAATTGACAGAAAAAAAATTCCAGCGCTTACAGCACTGAGTCGCCCTCGTTAACTGAACGATGAGTGAAGATAGTAAATTGTTAATCACAACTTGGAAATTTAAGTTTAGATAAAAAAAACAGCCAGCAAGCTGGCTTCTAGCGAGACTTTCACCTGTTAAATTCGGGCAACTAATGTTTCATTTGATTTCCAGACAAGCAGTAAATTTCTTTCTGAGAACTAAAATCTTGTGTGGGGAACTAGTACTTGTTTGTTGCACCAACGAAAAGTTAGTTGCTCCAACGACGTACATTCGGGAGCGAATGTACATTTTTATTTTCGCAAGAAACCTTTACTACGAAAATTTATGGAAGTGCCCAACAAAAAACAAGTCAGTTGCTCTAACGAAGTACAGTCGGAAGCGAAACGACATTTTTGCTTCTGCAAGAAACTTACTACGAAAATTTACAGAAGTGGTTAACAAAAAACCGAAGTACATTGGGGAGCAAACCAACATTTTTGCCTCAAAAACGAACATTTACAAAAGTTAATGAAAACAAAAATCAGCTACCAAAGTAGCTGCTGCATGACAGGCTTATATTTGAAACGGTAGCCAATGTTACAACGGTATTTGCATGAACATTTGCGTTTATTTGCGATTGTCATTCAAGCATGTTTTAATTTGCAGCTTTTTAAAATTCATGAAACAAAAAAAAAAACATTTTTTAATTGGAAGCTTCACATAGTTATTTATTTTGTACTATACTTATCACATGAGGCATGTCTCATTTTCGTCGCCCTTGGATATTCAAGCTACAATAGCTTAATGCAAGGTCTAATAGCCCCAAACCGGGAAACAAAACTACGCTATTTGTGTCCTTTCCCTTTCTGAGAACTGGGTGAGGGAGCTGGCGAAGGCAGGGCAGGAGCGGGAGGCTGGAGACACATGTGGGTCGGAGTTACCTAGGCAGGCGCAGCAAGCCACGCCACGCCACACCGCGCCACTCTGCTCCACGCGTGTGCCAGCTCAGCAACACGCATGGGTCCGGCGGGCAGCGGGGGCGGGAGGGGTCGGCGTGCCTGGGCCCCAGCCTCGGCTGCCACAGCGCGGCCGTCGTCATAAACAAACACATGCACTTGAGATCCTTCACTCAAGTTACGCCGGCGAAGGCATAGCACGAGGCTCAGTTTAATGCGCTCCTACTATTATCATTTCGTGGCCCCTACGCCCAAGAACCCCCCTGTCGTCCTATAAGAGTTGTCAGACCTTGAGGCAAGCAAGGCAGCCGAGCTGAGTCAACAGTTTTTTCTTTCAGTTTTCTGTTTCTTAACTGGTTCTTCTTTAGCAGATTATGATGATAATAATAATCAATAATAATTAACATTGATATAAATTCTTATTGAGCCTCTGAACAAGCCTTTCACTAGGATGAAAGTCTAAAAAAGCAAAAACGAACAATTCGAACCGGCGAACGCGCCGCACGGTGAACCGCTCTATTAGACCGCGCGTGGCGGACCATCACAAGCCATTGCCGCGTTGCGAGGCACCGACCAAAGTGCAGACCTATGCGAATATGGAGCCAAGTTGGCATTTATAGGCCTCCTTATTGAGCAAGGGACGATTCTAAAATAAATCGGATTTGATGTGATCACATGCCTAATTGTGGACTGTAGCAGATTGGTTTCGTTTGCTTTTGAATGAACTGGAATTCTTTAAATTATATTGGCACACTTGTTTTAGATTCTCCTCCCACTCCGTCGGATGCAAGTAAGCAGCAATGCTGAGATGATTTACGTCGTGTTAATTTCCTTATGTTACCGAAGGTTCAATTACATCGTATGATGCAGAAGATGTAAAGTAAAATGAAGGAACAACAGTATTTAATATTTTTTAACTGAACATCAATTCCTAAAGTTGGCACCGCAGAGCACAACTGCGGCATAGCTCCGCCCATTTTTGTGGTGCCATCTAGCGATAGTGAAATGAAACTGAATGCAGAATGTGGCAACAACGACAACAACGACACTTGCTGTGAGGAGAAAAATAAAAATTCCAGCGCTTACAGCACTGAGTCGCCCTCGTTACCTGAACGATGAGTGTTAATAATAAATTGTTAATTACATCCTGGAAATTTTAGTGAAGGAAAAAGAAAAGGAAAAACGGACGGCTCTGACATTCGAACCGGCGACTGGCCACACGGTGAATCGGTCTATTAGACCGTGCGACCAAGCAGACATTGTTACGAGGCTTCGCGTGGAGGACCATCACAAGCCACGTCGCCGTTGCGAAGGCGCAAACCGAAGGCGCAGACCATTGCGAATATGGAGGCAAGTTGGCGACAAGTGGCCGAACGATATGTTTTGATAATATTCAATCACAGCTTGAAAATTTATGTGAAGCAAAAATCGAAATGAAAACGGAAAGGTCTAACTTTTGAACCAGCGACCCTCTACACGGTGAAGCGGTCCATTTGACCGCGCGACCAAGCCGACATTGTTACGAGACTTTTCGTGGCCAACCATAACAAGCCACTGCCGCCGTACGAAGCGCCAACCAAAGCGCAGAACGATACGAATATACAGCCGAGTTGGCGAAAACAGGCCTACTCACTGAACTAGGGGCCAATCTAAAATCAACCGGATTTTATGTCATCACATGGGCAACTCTGGACTGGAGGAGATTGGTTAAGTCCGCTTTTGTAAAATAATCGGGAATTCTTTTTATAGGCATATTGGTAGAATTGTTTTAGGTTCTCCGCCCGCTACGTGCAATTCCAATGTGTCATTTTGAAACATGAAGCAGCCACATTGAGATGTTGTACATTGTCTTAATATGCAGTTAGTTACCACGAGCTGTTACATCCTATGATAAGAAAGGTGTAAAGTATAATGTGGGCACAACATTATTGAATGTTGTTAAACTGAATATAAATTTCTAAAGTTGGCAGAACGGTAGCATGGCTCCGCCCATATCTGTGGCGCCATCTAGCGATAGTGAAATGAAACTGAATGCAGAATGCGGCAACAACGACACTTGCTGAGAGGAGAAGAATAACAAAGTCAGAATGGTCGATGCAGAGAGCTCCTCGCCCCGCTCGGGCTCATAAAAAGAGGAATGGTCGATGCAGAGAGCACCTCGCTACGCTCGGGCTTAAAAAACAAAGGGCTGCGATAAAAATGAAGCGACACCGGGAGTCAAACCGGTCGCGTTGTGGCGTGAGGTTCCAGAACGGTTTGCTACTTTCAGGCGGATTGTAACACGAATTGCCGACGCCCCCCTCCCCCTCAATATGGAGTCAAAAATTCGTGTCAATTTAGTTTTGATCGATGTTCGCACTTAAAACGCCAATATCTGGAAAACCGTAAAGTTTGAAATTTAAGTCCTGTCGGACCGACACTACCTTAGCCAGATTGACCTTAGAAAATACTTTGAAAATTTTCTGCAACAGTAATTGTTGCTGCCAAAAAGGGCAGATGGGCCTCATTCGGGTGCCCTGCGGACCCCTTCCGGTGATCGCACAGAAATTGCGAAAGTCGCACAGAGCTTGTATTTTGTGATATCATCGTTATTCGATCTCGCCCATTGACATTTTTAACCTCGCATTTTTTTGCCCGTGTCCACAATATTTTCAGGGCACTTACATCGTACGCAATGCATCCATAGATCAAGGACGGCTCGCAAGAATGGCTGTCGGCCTTGCTCTGGAGAAGCACATTTGGCCGGGAGAGGTACAGATGTGGAACGAAAACGATGAACTCATCAGCTGCCTCAAGGCTACAGCGGAGTGGCGACGTATCCTGATCAAGAAAAATACATACCACTACGGTCGATAAGAAATATTGTTGTTATATTTATGTTTTTGCGTATTGAGCTCAAGGGACATTCCACGGACCAGGTAGGACTAGAGGAGCAGAACTGCTTCCCTTACGCACATACCACATGATGAGGTGTGGGGTATACTGTTGCGGGGCCGCAGACAGATGGATATTAGATGCAAGCTTAGCGCAATGCTTGGCCGTGGCCGCTTGAAGCCACCAGCGGACAGCCGCGCCCCAGCCTCCAGCCAGACCCTTTCGGCGAGCACATTGCATCTAAATCCTTAAGTGTAAGTAAGTCTCTCGCAGCCCCCATAGTGTGTACAGCAGATCTGGGGGTGACAAAGGCCCGGTGTAATGTGTGCATTGCTATTTGCTAGCTTAGCCACTGGGGTGTGACCCGTACTTTGGTAGAGTAGGGCGTGCCGACTTGAGCATATTTTTAGCCCGTCCCGACACGTTTCTTTAGAAACGGCAGGAGCCGGGCTTATAGTCTTATGCCGGATGTTCGTTCGTTCGGACGTATGTACGCCGACTTATCGTTCACAGAAAAAGTTCATTTTGGAGGAAAAACTCCTTTCCAAGGGGTAAACACACTCGATAATCTTCGTACACTCATAAAATAATCTGAAAAATAATCCCGATAGTCCCAAGTATTCCCATAATCTTCCATAATCCTTGTAATCCTCGGAAATCCCAAATAATCCTCGATCATCTCAGATAATCTCAAATAATCCCATATAATCTCGAGTAATCACTGAAAAATCTATCCAAGCAATCGTTAATTCTTCGTAAGGGGCCATTCACATATTACGTCATCACTTGGGGGGAGGGAGTTCTAGTGACTGATTACCTCCTATGCTTTAACATGGCAAGGTGAGGTTAGCACGTGATCACGTGGGGGAGGGGGGGGGGGGTCCTCTGTGGCCAAAATCATGATGACGTAATATATGAATGGCCCCTAATCTCTGAAATAACCCTTATAATCCTTAATAATCCCTGTTAATCCTTGATAATCGCAATAATCCTTCCTAGTTTTGAAAATCTTAATAATCCCAAATAATCTTTATAATCCTAAATAATCTTGCCCGATTTTAATCTTCGTACGGAAAAAATCAAATGTGTTTGCCCCTTGCTCCTTTCCTAACGTAGAATCACGTACGGTGGCAACAATTTTCGATTTGTATCGCATTTTAGATAAATGAAAATTTGTCTGTTCTCGCTTTTTGAGGTTAGGATTTGCCGCCGCGTGCACACCATTACCATCGCGGCGCGCACAGGGACGGGCTCAGGTTAACGATTTTAATCGTAACAAATACATCTGCTATCGGGCACGTCTAGGGAGACTTGAGGCGGGGGCCGAAGGCCCCCGCAAACGCCGCCGGCAGGCCAAGCTGGCTAAGTCCCCCTGTCAAACCGAGGTGCCGGTGGAGCGCAGCTGGTGCAAGCAGACAACAAAGAGTTATGTGCCCCAGCTGGTGCAAGCATGACAATTATTGTTGTATGCCCCAGAAACAACAGAACTTCGAGGGGGGGGGGGGGGAGGACCAGCCGGGGCATATAACTTTCCGAAAACAATTAACAGTAGCTGGTGCAAGCAGACCACAGAGAGTAATGTGCCCCAGCTGGTGCAAGCATGACAATAATTGTTGTATGCCCCAGCTGGTGCAGTGCTGGCACGACAATAATTGTTATTTACACCAGAAACAAGGATTTTTTTTTTGAAAATTTATTTTAAAATGTTTTAAGTTATTGTTGGTTGAATTTGGTGAACGTAGGTGGCTGTTAGTGTTATGTGCTGTCGTCTGCTTTAGAAAATTAATGCCACAAAAGTAGTCTAGAACACTGACTGCGTGGGAAATATGGGATTTGATACAACTGCCAAAAAAATTGAAGTGTAAACTAAGGTAATAGCGGATCCATAGAACAGTATATTCCTTTCGAACTGTCGTATCCTTAATAAGCTGGAACAGACTGCAACCCTTTTCCGCGCCAATCAAGAAAGAAACATGAAGAAAAAAAGTGACATTTTAATCAAAAGACAGGAAAACACCCCTGATGAGAGGAACAGTTAAAATAATAAAGGATGAGGGATGTAAAGTTGATCGGAACAGGAGAGTGGTAAATAAAAACAATGTCATTTATACGAGTCAATTTATGATACTTTTAAAAGTAATGACTTAGAAAACAATATTTTAAAAAGGATCAGCCCAGAAACAGGGAGGCAGAAAAAATCAAAAAACAAACATCAAACAAACTGGCAACAATAAGACGTAAAGGGGGATTTTAACCAACCAACATTACGTGTTTCTCATAGATGATCACGAATTCTGTAGTCGTAACAATGAAATAATACTAGTAATGACCATACACAGTGTCAACTTACATATATCTGGGACATTCAGATTCTAATGTATATAAAAGAATAATCACATGGCACTGAAAATATTTTTTTTAAACAAAATAAAAAACAGCACTGCATTAAACAGTTCACACAATCCAGAGTAAGCAAGAAACACTTAATTTTTTCAACGATGGCTCATCTATGTGCGTTTGGGGACTTTTGTCACACTCACACAACATTTGTGGAACCACCTTTTGCACTCATCACACGAAATCATATTATCATAAATGTCAGGAAGACGACAGTCACAGTAAACTTTTATGACCTCTCGGTCCTCACCCTCTCTGGATTTTTTGGGTCTCGATGCCAATCTAGGAAAGACTCTTAGTTTTCTTTCAGCCAAACATCTCTTCCAGTGCTTACGAAGTTTACTCTGATCAAAGTCCACATTTCTCACTTCGGAAGTACAGCAGTACCCAGTAGCATAAGCAATTGCAAATAATGCACAGTCAGAAGAACGAATTTGCTGCGTGCATGGAGGGCGCACTGTGACTAATCTGTCCTTACACTGGGCAATAATGGCCAACTGAATCTTGGTGTGGCCAGACATTTGCATTTTTCTCAAGGAGTCAAGAACAACAGCTATTGGAGTCCCTGAGAAATAAGAGCATATTAGTTTTGAAGATCCCAAAGACTATAGAGTATAGCTGTTGTGTAGGAAAGCATACATACCTTTAAGGAAAATACTGGTGACCCAGTGATCATGCCTAGTGTGCATTATCTGCACATACGCCTTCTCCGAAGCCAGTTTAGGGCAGTATTGAATGTCTTTGATCTTTTGGCCAAACATAACAGGTAGGGGTGCAACAAGGCCGTCAATGTGTTCCCCAAATTGGGTCTTGAACATGACACTTGCACGATGTCAACTGAGCACCCTTGTCAATGTCCTTGAAAGCATTTGCAGGTACGTGCAATTCTAAAATTAATTACACACAAAGGTTAGTGTTACATTTACGAGCAACATGTACCCTTCAAACTTTAGCACCGTTACTTACGTTGTGCACAAACACACGTGGTGCATATAAATCTGGTTTCATTTCCTTTTTCAGCTGCCAGGATCTGGAGACGACACCCATCGTGCACAATTCTCGCGCACCTGCAACACTTTATGTTGTCTGTGCCAACTTCTTTGGTGCACACATGGCACAGGCAGACATGGTCATGATTTCTGATTACTCTGCACAAGAGGCAGAAGCAGTTCTTGCAAATTCTTTCTGGGCTCTTGGTCGGATGAACGGTGGAACAATCATCCACATGTGCACATTTCTTGCAGCTCATGCACTGTATGCCATCTATGCATGCCTTCCCACACACCACACAGATAATGCTGTCATCAGTTTTCCTTTTTAGGCACGGAGTGAAACGGAGTTGCCTTATAGTTTCGTAGCGGATTGGACCTTTTTTTTTCTTGGAAGCATAGCCCCATATGGCCCTCTGACAGAAGTTTTTCAAACTCTCCAGATTATCGAGGGGTACTCGTACATGACACGCTGACGTGTTTTTACACTTCAAAAATATCACACACGGTTTAAAAACGAGTTTTAAAGTCGGCTTTCTCACTCCTTTCAATGGGGAAAGTAAGAGACAGAGCACCTCGTCAACAGGTACCACTAGTCCAAAATCAAAACGATCTAAAGAATCAAAAATCTGTCTAACAGAATTACGGACAGTATTCGTATTAAATAGTCTAGCGTGTTATTACATTCAAAAAATATCATAGTGATCAGAAAAAACACTTCAAACTTCAGCTTGCTCTCTCCATCCAATGGTGATAGCAAGAGACAGAGCTACTGTTACAACGCCTCTAGACGAGCTATGCTCGACTCGTCAGCAGGCTGCATCAGCAACCTCTGCGTGACTCAGTATCATTCTGTCCCTCTCCAGAGCACAGCCAAAGCGGACGTCCTTCTTTTTTGTTGCGAAGCCTTTGCCGGGTACCCATTGTCGATGTGGCGAGCCGAGCCGAGGCAAGCCGAGGCCCCGCTAAAAGGGAGGCGACTCAAGAGTCCGTTGGGGACCGTTTGGGACCGGTGGGGAGGACAACCGTGCGAGAGCCTTGCAGGAGGCTAGCGCTAGGCGGCCCGCGTATGAGAATGCAAGCGTTACACTGGCCGCTACCTAGACGCCCTAGCTCTTCAACTACTCCCTCTCCCTCTCGAAGGAGATACAAATTACCCCAAACCACCCCAAAACTGAAGGCTCAACCAAAATCCTCATTTCATGAATTAAAAAAAAAAGAAAGCAATCAAAACCAGAAAAGAATATAAACTTAACTTCTATAACCAGCCCCAAACCACCCCAAAACTGAAACAAGGCTCAAGCAAAATCCTCATTCCATGAATTGAAAAAAAAGGAAGCAAACAAAACCAAAAAGAACAAAATATAAACTTAACGTCTATTTTAACCAAACCCCCGTGAAACTCTGGGCCTACCAGTATCTCACAAAGTGGGATAGTATTTTTTTCTTTTCATTTGCCAACAGGCATTTAGGCTGCATCTCACCAGCCCTTGTTGGCCTCCGAATTGGTCGTGAGTTGAAAATTGGAGATGTGGCTTTAAATGAAGGAATGAATATAATATTGTAATGAAATTGTAGTATAAAATAGCTTAGATGTTGTAAAGAAAGTAAAGTTACCATCACTCTGTGCATTTGTGAACACAGGCGGGGTAATAAATAGGGATGGTTTTTTCTTTCATGTCGCAGTATCTGAATAAACAAATCTCAAAAATTAATGACAGCACAAACAAAAACAAAAATTGCATAAGGGCATATCCTAACCAGCTCCCAAGGTCGTGATACATTCTCTGCAAATTTGTAATGAGATGAGAACATGAAATATGCACAGACATTTTTCTTAATGGAACAACAAAAGCTCTGGTACTGTAATAATTATAGCAGCATAGGAGTAACGTTGAAGCAATTGTTACCCTAAGCTTCGGTTAATGTAAGTGGAATCCAAGATCCAATTCTAATAGGTGCCTTTCACATAATGGACCTTTCTCAGAGCATGTTTTCTTAACAAAATATATTTCAACATAAAAATTTCATTTTTTATCGAACAAAGTGGACGAAATGAATTGAACACTCACCCTAGTTGGGCATTCCATTCTTTGCAAGGAATTATCCACGGTAATCCCAATGCAGTCCTATGTATGTTTTGCAACAAACAATGCCTACTTTTTTTTGTAATTAGTTTTGGGCACCATGTGTAGAACTAAGATGAGATGAATTTAAGTATAAAGGGCCTTATGTCGCAAAACATTCCTAAAGATGGAGGAACTGTAATCAGACAGGTTCCTTTAAAATCAGTATCAGGTGCCAAACAAGATGTTATTAACCAACAAAGCTGAAAGACATCACTCGAAGAAATGCCTCAAGGGCAATCAACACCCACAAAGCCCACGATAGAAGCATGATACAAATCGCAATAAGCAAATTTTGAAAGGATAAATGATGTCATGCAAAAGCTCCTCTACTTCAGGAAAGAGTCACCCACTTCATTTGTGACTCATTGCACTTGACACAGATATACATTACCTCAGATGATATGGTCTTCATACTTTCATAAGACACAGTATACCTGCAGGCAGGTACACCTGCACATATACACGTCAATATGGTTTTGTTTTCTTCCCCAGGCATGGTCACAGGCAGTTGTGGAGAAAGACAATTATTAAACTTACTTGTCTTATCACATTTGGACGTACCTTTTGGTACCTGCTTCCCCTTATCCTCATCTTCCTCTGACGACTCAAGTGTCAAATCTGTAATCACCTCAGCAGAAGAAGAGGTCATTGGAGGTCTTTTATTACACAGCTCGGGCTCTGAACATGGATATGAATATTATTATTAAAATTTAAAGACAATGCATATTTTTCCTTAAGTCTTGTGTGCTCCATAAGTGGCGTACTTCGTACTGCAAACATGACAGGTAAACCCCTTCCCAAAATGCAGTAGAATAAAAAACCTTTTTTACCCCAACTGTTCTCAGCTTCTTCAGTCAATGTTATCACTGCTGTGATCAAATCTTCCTCAACATTCTCACCAACACCTTCATGGTCAGACGAAGGCTGAGTTGCTGAAAAATAGAAAAAAAAAAAAAACTCAGGTATAACATTGTGGTAATCAACCTTTTAACCGCTCTTTTCAACATACGAATTGAAAGAGAATATCTACAGAATCAAGCATTAGCCTAAATCATTGCTAGATGCCGTATCTCATGATGGGCCCAGAACAAAATATTTAGGTGCCCATCCATGAATAGACCTACATTGTGCACTTTTACTACTGTAGCACCTGAAGTAAATAACGTCCAGCATTTCTTTTATTCCTTATCTCTTGACAGATACGCCTGAAACAGTTAATGAAATTATTGCACCGCATCTTTCAAGTACAATATCCAAAACAGGATGTGTTATAAAGAAGATAAGTAAATAAATGTACCCTTCAAGTGCCGTTCCACATCCTGGGCAAAATGGGTGCCCGAAGGGGCGCAGGCCTGCAAAAGGAAAGTCTTAAAATTACACGAAACATTGCCAAATGCCTTATTGCACAGATATCCCTGCACCCAGATTTGGGCATGTTTTTGGAAAACTGAACAAAGAAGAGCAACAGAAGAAAGTTTACAATTACCTAAACGAAACAAAAACCAAAACTTACATTTTTCCTTCAGTGATGGAGGAAGAATTTGTTTATCACTTGTGATATCAGGTACATGTGACAAATCTGAAAGAAAATCACTTCCTGTAACAACTTGACAGCAATCTCATTGTAAACAGTCCACAAATCTTATCTACCAAAGAAAAAACAATTAAAAAATGAAACATATGACTTACCTTTTCCCTTTGATACAGATGGAGTTTCTTCATCGCTTGAGACAATATGTACTTCTACATGTGAAGAATCTGAAAGAAAATTACTTCTTAAGCAAGCAATATGTAATTACATCGAAAAGACTTTCATAAATAACATAGGTTACCTTCTGCACAGCCAATGGTATCAGAATCTACGATAACATCTGCAACAGCACCTACAAAAGTGTCATAAATTAGTAAAATACTTATGTGGCAACACGGCATGAATGTCATCAATCATTTGCTTTATTACATCTGATTTGTTTAAATGAACCATAAAATCTAAATTGACTTATGTATAATTTAAGAAACCACAAAAAAATGTTTATAAGACTTCACCTTTCTGGAAACAATTTAGACACATCCTGTCAGAGCCACCAAACCCTTCTGTGCCCCCAACATTCTGCACTGCACATCCAAAGGCATGCACAGGCACTTTACAGATATAGCACTTGTGTGCACTATCCTCTGCTGGAGGCCCACTGGAAATACAGATTGGACATTGCGGACGAATTTCTTTATCACTTGTGATATCAGGTACATGTGACGAATCGGAAAGAAATATTGCTTTATATAGCAGCCAAAGTGCAATTCAATAAGAAAGACACAAATTCCATAGTTAACACAGTTACCTTCTGGAAAGCCCATGCCACTTTCATTAGTCACACCATGTAGATTGCCATCTGTGATATCTACAAAAATACCTGCAATTGGTACAATTTTAATGCGCAATTATGCGCTGTTATCAATTGTATGTTTTCATACATCTCATTTATCATTACTCATCACAGAGGATGAGTAACTTAGCCGACACACATCCAGGTCTTAATGTCTTCTTTACATTTTCAGAGACAGAACTGCTATCACAAGATAGTAAGCAAAAATCAGCCTTACCAGTGTCCACATCATCAATCCATGCAAAGAAGTGTTGGCATTTATCTGCCTTTGCTGTGGCGCATTTGATGTATTTTCTATTGTAGTTTTTCCTTGTATAAGATGTATACCTACAAAAATGTTAGACATTATTTTAGTAACCATAAACTTGCACAAAACTCATACTGAACAGTTGATAGAGAAATCTGTATAGTTATTAATTAGCAGTCAAAACAGTTCGACTACAGGGACAAAAGCAGATAGACTTACTCAGCAACGGGTCCTTTGCAGATGGGGCACATATTAACTGAAATGAACGAAATAGGTAATAATATAGCACTTCGACTTCACTGAATGTAACATAATCACTGTAAATCCATGTCTTACCGCAGTCTACATCATCCACATATTCGTCATCCTTATTAGTTGGGTTGTTTTGTCTTTCAAAACTCAATTTAGAGACAGACAATTTAGATTTCTTCTTGCCTTTTGGACGTCCCTTTACAGGTGTTTTTTCTGGCAACTTCAGGAGTGATGACAGAGTTGGATCAAGACTGGTAAAAGTAGCTTTGCCATCAGTTCGTTTGGAGGCCATGAGGATGGCTCCTATAAAAAATGCACAAAACAACACAATAACAAAGAGCACAGCATCACAAACTATAATTAATTGCAGCAGCACGGTAGTATCCCTACCTGCATTGGTCTCATCCTTATTACACGGTAAAAAAAAAATTCGACTTATCTGCCTCCCATCGGCGTTGTAATATTTCACCTATGGGTCTGCACTGATGCAGCGCTACCACTTTGCTGCAAACAATACTAGTCCTGGGTCTGTACTGTCCAATAGCTGACCTATGTTAAGGAAATTGTCGCGTGCAAGTGGTGAAATGTAATGTGTTTTGTTCAGATATTGATAATGATAACCCTCTAGGGAGGGAAAAATAAACTCCCTTTCTGAAGCATTTAGTGACAAATATGCGACGATTTTCGACCCCGACCGATTCCACTGTTCACGCGCAAGTTTTGACAAAACTGGGGAAACGCGTAGCTTATACACGCACCCTGAGCGGAGCGAAAATGCGCGACCCATGGGTCTCGGATGGCTCCGGGCACGGTGGAGAGGCTCCGGGAATGGGTCAGCTCTATGACGTATACGCGGGCGGCAAGCGGTGGCGAGGAGGGAGAGGGGAGGAGTGGGGGAGGAGGGGAGGCTTGACGCGCACACCGAGGAATACGGCATCTGAGCCGCTCTCTGGGCCGTCTACCTGAACGCGCTGTCCTGGTCTGGTGGTAACGCATCGGCATCACAAGAGTGATGTTCTGGGTTCGAGTCATAGAGGAAAACTCGCTTTGCTCGCTGGGGGCTCCGCCCCCAGATCCCCGTGCAGGGCTTCGCCCTGCCTTTTGGGGCGTGTAAAGCGTTGCTTATCGCAAGCAAACGAAACTTGATAAAATAGGCTTTGTTTTCTCAGATAAGAGGCAGGCTAGTTTGAATTTTACTCTGAAGAGACTTTCAATACACAATTCATACTGTGAAAATACTGGATTATTATTTGATGCAGAAGGCGCACTTTCTTAACGCCCGTTAAATCAGCCGGATTTTATTCGTTTCTTAGTCACTTCTTAAATTCTTAAATATATTTCGGCGCATTTGTCGACATTGCACGGATTCGTTCCGGAGGTTTAATGAACCAGGTTTTGTCGGTGGCATTTGAACTTGTTAAGTATGAAGCTGCTCCGCTGTTAGCCGACCAAGGCGAAGAGACAGGAGACGAAAGCAGTTTAAAAAGCTTTCGTAGCCTCTTTACCTCGGTCGTTACCAGCGCAAACGACGTGGACGTCGCGGAGCGATTGCGCCAATGAGATGAGGTGAGTGATTGTAATGAATGATAATTTAGAAAAGGTTAACTTTAAAAATAAAAAAAAAATTGAAGAAAACAAAAATAAAAAGTAAACATACGGGGGCCTTGCATCCAACGGTCAGGTATTGGATGCAAGCCCCCGTTCGCCGGCTGCCCCGCCCGCTGTTCTGCACTGCCATCCGGTGAACTGCAGTATTCAAGAGCCTTCATCCGCCTAATACTACCTGGTGTATTCGGCGTCGGGTTCAAGAAAGCTACAGCTCGCGCACACACACTGCAGAGATAATGCATTCATACGTGCCCCGACCTCCAGGGCATGTAGCCATGGTGATCGTGACACTATGAAGAATATAACCTTTGCATTGTGCGTGCACGCATGAGCAGGCAGAAACCCTGACCCCTCAACCCGTTGCAGCCGGCGCTACGCGTGATTCTTTATCACGCGAGTGTAAATATTGCATTGTTTTAAATCAAGGAGTTCACAGTCCGAGCCCAGGTTCGCTCGGCAGAACAGCCCGAGATTTAAAACAACACAACATTTACACGACTAGGGTCAGGGTATCAGCGTCATTAAGTTATATATTAAACAGTAAATGAGATGGTTCAGTGAATGATGTGAAAATGATTGTTTTTTTTTTTGTTTTTTTTTAGTTTTAACTATTTGAAGTGGAATACAAGAGAATATTTACAAAAGGAATGGATAATGACAAAGAGTCAAGAATTGAAGTCGAATGCAGGAATAGAAGTTATCAAGAAGATTGAGAAGAGTAGCAGTAAATAATTAGTACAGAAAACTTAACCTAATCAGGCAGCAAAATCTCCTGATATACAATGTTTTTGACATAAGCAACCCCGTCCACGACTCTTTCTGGGGGAACAAGGAGACGTATGTGGTCGGGCGAACGAGTTCGGCTAGCAGCCACGTACGCCATACCATGTGTGAAGAAGTCAGAGCGCACGTCGAGACCCACCTTCTCCAACGTTTGCCCTTGACTTTTGTGCACCGTCATGCCGTAGCAGACTTGCAGGGGGAACTGCCGGCGGCACATCTTCACTTCGTCCCTGCCCGAAACCAGTGGAAACTTAAAAATTATCCGGGGGATGCCAATGAGCTCGCGGCTACCAGGCTTTCGCACTGTCACGAGCCGAGGACTGATAGCTTCGACAATAACCTTTGTGCCATTGACCAGCCTCTCATCGAAGTTTAGATTGCGAGTGATCATGCAGACAGCCCCAACCTTCAGCTGCAAGATGTGATCAGGGACATTCTTGCCCTGCGTCAGGTGGAGCGTCTCATCGTCAACATCGAAGCCGCGGTGTTCCTCCTCGAGGTATTCCACGCTCAACAGCTCCTGGAGCTCCCCGGGAAGAGATTCAAGCACCGTGGCATTGACTTCCCTGACATTGACGTTGTGTGTGCAAATGACAGCCCTGTTGGCACACGCGTCGGGATCAGCCAATACCTCTGGAGGGTACACAAAACCGAGGAGGTCGCGAAGGGATTGTACCGGCTGGACGTGTGGAATGGCGACCAGGGATTCCATGTCAGCACCCTCACCGAACACATGCTGTGGCAACGTGCCGTTGCCCATTTGAAGAAGGAACTCCGAATGGGCATCCTCCCCGCGTGTCCTCTGAGGCTGGGTCAAATGGAACACTTTGAGCTTGTCCTATAATACGGATGACCTTAGTGAAACCTGGACGATGTCGCGAGGGACCTTAGCCTCGGTGACGACTGGCGGTATTTGCCTAAAGTCGCCAGCGAATAACACTATTTTCCCTTCGAAAGGCTGGTCACTCTGCATGAGATCACGCAACGAGCGGTCCAGAATTTCGATGAGGTACTTGTGCGCCATAGGAGCTTCATCATAAATGATGAGCTTGGCTTGCCTGATAAGTTCAGCGCGCTGGCAACCGTTGGTCAGGTTCCAATGCCCAGTGCCATCGCCGAGCTCCAGAGGAAAACCGAACATGCTATGAGCCGAGGTGTCCCCCTCTAGGTTTAACGCAGCTATGCCAGAGCTCGCCGTGCACAGCGCGATGTCACCACCCTGCGCGCGGATCCAGGAAGCTAAGACCGACAGGAGGAGGGTCTTGCCATAGCCTCCTGGTCCGTCCAAGAACATCGCACGAGGGCAGTCAGGGACAGGAGCAGTCTGGCCATGCAGGGTCTTTACGTACTCAAAGACTTCCCTTTGCTCGTCTGAGAGAAGAGGCTCCCACTCCCCTAAGAACCCTGACAAAGCAGCCTGGTCGTAGCGCTGGTGTTCCCTGGCAGCCTCTGACGAGTCATCGACCACGGCAGGCAGACCTTTATCGGCGAGGCAAGAGCCATGCCGGCGCAGGGTACGGTCGATTTGGCGCAGGCCCTCGTTGTATGCCCTGTCTGGTTCACCTGGGTTGCCCTCTAACAAGTCCTCGCAGATCGTGTCCCTGAATTCACCCCAGAGGATGCCACCTGGTGCGCCCACGTTACAGAGGAGGACGAAAAATGAGCGGAGACTTCTACCAGTCATGAAGACCGTGGCCTCGCGGAGCGCGTCGCGGTACTCCTCCTCGTCATTCACCAGTCCAACGGCCCTAGCAGCCTCCTGGAACAAGGTGCAGCCGTCCCCACCAAGTGATTTGAGGTCTTGGAAACTACGGCAGCTGTAACGGGCTAGGAGCACGCGGAGGTAATAGAGCTCACCTAGGTTCGGCGCCACCCAATGGATGCGCGTTACAACCTCCCCCCTTTGCCGCCGCTTGACAAAGCGTCTACCGTTCGGGTGCGGCCAGTAGTCAACGTTCTGATTCGGAGGCTCCTTTGTGAGAACTATGAACCTTTCATAGAACTCTTGGTAGGTTAAGCCCTCCATGTCGGGCACTCCCTGTGGCCGGTTCATGTAGAGAATGAGCTTGGAGGATGAGTGCTCCAAAGCCTCGGCCTCCTGTACAACACGGAACGTGACGTACTGCCTGTCCTCCATGTGGAGTGGCAGCATCTGCACGGTCGGCTCCCTACCCGTCAGGTCAAATTCGAGGACACGCCACGCCGCGTCACTTGCTCCGATGTAGCGGGAAGTCACATACTGCTCAACCTCGTTGTCGTCTTCTTCATCGTCGGCAGTGACCGTGACCCGGGCCAATGGATTGCCCTTAGTGATATACTTGAACAAGTACTTCACCACTTTGCGAGAGGAAGCCAACTCAAGATTGCAGTGGCAATTGAACTTCTTGAGTATGGCAGCGTTGTAGGACACGACGTCACAGTCACTGATTTCACGGCCGTTGAGGAGAGTGGATTTGTTATTTATGTCCCTTTTGTAGAACATAAACCCCTTGTCGTCTGCATGGGTAACTGTTGTGTGAGGTTAAGGGAAGAACTTATTGCACCTTTTTTTCACAGTGTCCCAGCAAGGGGCCGGCGTGCGCCGAAAAGGTGGAGTTGCAGCACACGGGCCGTGAATCATGTGCTCCTCCACGAGCTGTTTGAGCTTGCCGTCGACCTCTTCAGCAGACGGAATGTCTGCGCGAATGACGCGGTCAATTTCGGCACTCTGCTTCGGTCCCCCACCCTCGATCCGGAAGCAGATGTGGGCATGAGGCAGGCCTCTTTTTTGAAACTCTATGGCCCACACGTTGTAAGAGGGCTTTCCGAAATAAGCCCCGCTCCGGAGGTCACGCAACAGTTCCTGCAGCTTGAGCTGAAACACCCTGTCCACCACCATTGGGTCACTTCGGCTGCCTGGACGTCGGGATTTTACTATCTCAGGCCATTTGGCGTTTGCCGTGAAGGTGAGGAAGTAAGTAGGCCCACCACACCGACCCACAATAGCCATGGCGTCTAAGTATTTAGACCTCATGTACCGAGGACCACCTGTGAAACTTTGAGGTAAGTACACCCGGCCAGCCGTTGCTCCACCCTCGCCCTGGACAGTCTCGTCCTCTCTGATGTCCCGCCGAACCTGCCTACTCTCTACCCGGTTGCCTGGTAGCGAGTGCTGAGCGGTAGCACCCGGAGCAGCTGGCATGTAGCCGTCCGTGCCAGAGACACCACGACCACGCCCTCGGCCTCTGCCCCGCGTCCAGACACCGGAGTTACCGCCGCGTCCCCTGCCTAGCCCTTGGGCGCGGCCCCGAGCCTGTGTGTTAGGGTTCGCTGCAGCCGGAGCTGGAGGACCCACAGCAGCCCCCGCAACTGCCGCCCGCACCTCATCGGCCGGAGCGCCCCTGAGGGCCCCAGCAGCCCCCTGTTGCTGGCTGTGGTAAATAAAGCGCAGCCGCTCCTCCTCTATCCTGCAGTACATGTCGACCAGCCACGTTTCAGAGAGCGTACCAAATACGCTGAAACGGGGCTCGGACAACAGGAGGCATCGCGTATAGTCCAGCTGGGACAGCTTTTTTCCAGCCTTATCGAATGTGCCTATGTGCCAGCCAGGGGTGCCTTGGGGGTAGAGAAGGACATACTGGAAGGGCTCCCACAATGGATGAAAAATATCCATGGTTGTGGGTCTGTCCCTGCCGACCTTCTGGATGACCATCTCACGCGGGCTGTACGTGGCGGTGTCCGTGGATATGACAGCTGCCACCTCACGCGACGTGGGCTGCTCGAACGCCGTGACTCTGCCGGGTAGTTGACTGGAACACAAGGCGTGCGTTGTCCGAAGCCTCATCACTGAGCCGGCACAAGAGGCGGATATACGGGCTTTGGTGCTCCAAGTAAGCCCCAATGGCCAAAGCCACATTAACGTCTAGCTTCTCGCGCTGGCGCGGCTCCTGCAACAGGCGCGCTCGTGTCGACCCATCGTCCACGTACATGAACGTGTGATTGGTGTACTGGCCACTGTAAGACAGGTCACACACATTATGGTATGTTCTACCCTGGATTCTGACAAAATATGGAGGCCGATCGAATGTCTGAAAACGGGTTACGAGGGCTGAGAAGGCGTATGTATCATTGTCCCACACAGCAAATAGACGTCTATAGACGCAGATAGACCATCTTTATAATATCTAGAAGGTATATGGACGTCTATAGATATCTATAGATGGTCTTCAGAACATCTAACACATCTATATCTATCGTTAGATATTGCATAGACAGTCTGTAGACGGTCCACTGTCTCTATACTGAAAGACGTCTACGGATAGACATCTATAGACGGTCTATACTATGTCTTCGTAAAGACGTCTATTGGAGCTAGAAAAATCAGTGTTCAAATTTCAGAAAAAATGAAAAATTTAATGGCTATTTATTGACGAACACACCGTTTGAGTGGTTCCGTTCGAAAAATATGATCCATATCGATGGTAGAGGGGTTCTGAACTTCTTCCCGCTAGATGGCGTCAGTGTCGGATGTTGCTGTGCTTTTTCGTATTTCCCTATGTTTTGGACGTCCTATTGGGATTCTGAGCCATGTAAGCATCACGTTGGATAGTATGTGAACTCCTGAAACCGGTTCTACCATTTTCCCCATCCGAAATGTGCAGTTTCGCATGGTTTAAGAGCATTACAGAATCCTACACGCGGCTGATATACATGCGGGCGTTAGCTTAGGCTCCGGAGCTTCCTTCGTCCACTTGTCCTGTGAGGTTGATCCGAGGACGTCCGCCTCCAGGCAGTTCGTATAACTGCGTGGTCGAAGGTGCCTGCCTACCAGTCTTATTCACAATAAATTTTTGATTTGTGAATAACATATAGGTAACGTAAGTAAACTCAACATGCCTAATTGATATGCCGCTCTTTTAAATTATGTCGAAACAAACCAGTTTTTTTTCGATGGCTCGTTGATACCGAAATCGAAAGAGGAAGGTCAAGGGTTCAATACTGCGGAAATACTTAATTTTTGCATCTAGACTTACTAGTTGAATTAGACCCAGTAGACGTCTAATAGACGTTGCAAAACTGGCCATTAGACATTGGTTAGATGGTCTACGGATAGACCGAGCTAGACGTCTATTAGACTTAATTCCGTCTATCGAAAGACGTCTAATATATGTATATTCGACGTCTTTTTGCCGTGTGGGGTACCACCTGGAGTGCTGCATGAACTTTGGGTCGGAATAAAATCCAGCGTCGAGTGGAGGTAGAGTAAGGATGTTCCGGGTACCCTTGCCACAGCACCACATCGACCGACCCCGTTCCTCCTCAAAAAGGCGAGCACCGCAGTGCGGGCACTGGAAGCAGTCAGGCGAGAGGAGAGACTGCTGTTTCAAAAGGGAAGTATCAACTTTAGATAAATCCTGTCCGGAATACTCCCCAATGAAAGTCGCCCGGCGAAGCGGACGTGGCAAGTGCCGCACAGTTTCCTGCTCGTACCTTGCCAATTGTTCCTGCCGCTGTTCCGGGTTGGCATTATTGTACCGCCGCACAGAAGAACGGTGAGCATCGACATGCGCCTCGTTGTACCGCTGTACAGCAGAACGGCGAGCATCGGGATGAGCCTCGTTGTGTCGCTGCACAGCAGCCCGGTTCACTTCCGGATGCGCCTCGCTGTAACGGCGTACAGCATCACGATGCACCTGAGGGTGTGAGGAGGCATACCGTTTTGAGGCATCCCGAGCGATTTCTGCAGCGCTCAGTGAAGATCTTTTAGGGCGCCCCCGCTTTCGCTTTGGTGGTCTCCCTCCCCTAGGTCGAGGTGGATCGTCACAGCTGCTATTGGACCGAGCGTCGTCACAAGAAACATCGGAGGCCGACGAACCAGGACAAGTATTTGGAACGGACGGTGTAGGTGAAGAAGACGCCTCACTGACAGTACCTGCTGGAGAGGTATTGGTTACAGGCAGGCACAGACGAGGCAGCGCTACGCTGCACTCCCTGATGCAGTGTCGTGTCACCGCGTCTCTCTCAAACTTGTTATCATCCTCTGAACGTCTGAACTTGACGCGGTGCACCGCGTACAATGCACCGGACAGAGACAGCCCGAGCAGCAAGCGGACCAGCGCAGGGAGGGAACCACAGCGGAAGACACGCACTGCGTTACTGGTAGGGTCACTGTGTCCGTGTTGGTCAACCCCGTATGGGCTGAAGAGGAAGTACGCGTCCCCACACCGCCAGAAGGACATTAGGTGCGTCGCACTGTGAAGCAAGTAGCCCGTGTTCCGCGATGAGACAGCGAACTCACGGCTCAGAAGAGCGGAAAAGCGGCTGTCACATTTACCAGGAATCGTAACTAGTATGTCGAGTTGCACCACCTCGCTGAGGTGGACGGTCTCCCAGAGTACCAGTAACTCACGCGGCAGGTCTGAGGGGACCATTGCCGCATCAGAGTTGCGCATCCTGCAGTACGTCTGGCCAGTTGTCCGGAGACAGTCCAGGTACTCAGGTAAAAAGTCATTTCCCGTCAGCGCGGCCCAAGTGCTAGCAGCAGTTAGCAGTGCCTCGGCATTGTTGCTTCCGGGAGATAGGGGGGACACGGCGTGGTGGCCGGTCCCAGAGATCAGGCAAGAAAAGGAATCCATGAGAATATGTGTTAGATTCACCCACCCAACTTCGCCACCCTCCAAGGGGCCTCAAATGGGATGCCATATCTGCGCTCTCATGGCGCGACACCAGCACTTCGCTGGATGGGTATAGTGAGGACGGCGGGAGCACACACATGGGGATGCAGCTCCGGCCTGAACCGTGCGCACCCCAGCTGAAGGGGTTACACGGCCTCCCCGCTAGCCTCTTACACCGCCCGCCACCTTACGGTTACGGTCACGGCAGAGCCGATTGAACCACTGAGGCTGGTTGGTCAGCGCCGGGAAGTAGGCAGACCCCAAACGCAATGCCCCAAAACGGCCAAGTCAAATCGTTAGTAGATCGTAAGTAGAGATAAGTAGACATATTTTTACCGAAAACAACTTTTGCAAACCCCGGTTTTTTTAAGTGTCTCTGGGGTTTGCTAACTTCACGTACCTTTGGACAGCCCCAACCAGATAAACACACAAAACGCAACGTCCGTCAGGAGCAGGTCTTTGGTAGAGGTAAGTAGAGATAAGTAGACGTAAGTAGGACCGTCGGGCCACTTGCGTATCCTAACCTACAGCAGAAAAACAAAATAATCGCGTATGCGGGGCCATGTGATTTCACATAATTAAGATCACTAGCCACTCGATCTTTCTTCACTGTTTGATTGCAGGAGCATCGTTAGTAGACGATAGTAGAGCCATCACTGCACTCGAAATATTTAATCTACATCAGAAAAACAAGATAATCGCGTCTGCGGGGCCATGTGATTTCACATAATTAAGATCACTAACTAATCGATCTCTCTTCACTGTTTATTTGCATGAGCATCGTTAGTAGATGTTAGTAGAGTCGTCACTACAATCGAAATATTTAATTTACAGCAGAAAAACAAGATAATCGCGTATGCGGGGCAATGTGATTTCACATAATTAAGATCACTAGCCACTCGATCTCTCTTAACTGTTTGATTGCATGAGAATCGTGAGTAGACGATAGTAGAGCCATCATTGCACTCGAAACACTTAATCTACATCAGAAAAACAAGATAATCGCGTATGCGGGGCCATGTGATTTCTCATAATTAAGATCACTAACTAATCGATCTCTCTCTACTGTTTATTTGCATGAGCATCGTTACTAGATGTTAGTAGAGTCGTCACTACAATCGAAATATTTAATTTACAGCAGAAAAACAAGATAATCGCGTATGCGGGGCCATGTGATTTCACATAATTAAGATTACTAGCTACTCGATCTCTCTTATCTGTTTGATTGCATGAGAATCGTGAGTACGCGATGACCCTCTCCTGCCCACGCTGTTCCTGGGACAAGACAGCGCCCAGGGCAAAATTGGACGCGTCACAGTCAAGGATGAAGTGGCAACCGTCAGGGTCAGGAAAGGCCAGGACAGGGGCCTCGGTGAGGGCTAGGGTGGCCCAAATTGCAAAAAATTTGAAACTTTGGAGGACGTTTCGATTTTCTGGTACCATTTTCGGAAAAAAAATTAAAAAAAAAGGTCCGAGCTTGATCGGACAACTTTTAGAGGTGCCGAAACGCGCTCAAAGTTTTGAAATTCGCGAAAATGTCTAAAATTAGGCAAAATGGCGAAAGAAACGGAAAATGTTACCGCAAAATTTTTCATACTCGATCAAGTTGGCATTGGATTGGGGCAGGGCCATGGGAACACCCAATGGACATCGCTGTGAAGTTTGTTTCGTGTCCGATTGCCTATTGCACAGGCGTAAATTCAGATATTTACGGCGTTGGAGAGATTTTCGGTAATAATGACGATGGCAGTACGTTACGCCGTTGCGCTGCATAACGGGAGTCACTCACACTCGTCATCTAGCCCCCCCCCCCCCTCCCCCCTCCTATGTACATAGTAGTACCTAGTATGTACATAGTTGTACAATCAATTTCTTATTCAAACTTCAGTATGCACTTTAAAGTGCAGTTCAAATCAAACACATCTGCACTGTTAAGATGCTTCCTTGCAAAACTTTGTCGTTCATTTCACTTGTGCATTCACTTTGCATTGACATTGATAGGCCTTAAGTCATCCCAGCCTATGTCTTTAAGCCATTATCCAAACGAGTCCATATTTTGTGCACATTGTAAAATTTTGAAAATGTAACAAAGCTAGTCCATGAAGACAATATTGTACAATAGAGTAGCAGTGACCATTGACTCGTGACTTTTCCAAGTTCCCTATTGGAACAGGTTTATAACATTGACTTTCAAATACTACTCTGAAGTTTCAGATGTTTCCTCTCACTTGCATTTAACTTTGTTAGTTTATTTAAACATAATCATCTGAAATTCTTTGAATTTTTTTATTTATTTATTTTTCTAGGCAGCACAATTCAAGAAGAACAATTAGCCGCTCCTTTCTTTTCCCTTTCAATCGCAATTCTTTAACTTCACCCCCATTGCATGAACAGTTTTCAGTGTACCATTTTCCTGGGACTGGAGCTACGCGCTGATTCCGTTTAAGCTTCACACTCAAAATGGATTTATGTATGTAGGAAATATTAAACAACAATTTTGTGTGTCTGAAGATACAGTAGATATAAAATTGGGAGTTGAACGTACACCACCCCCTAACGCACTGGGAGTTGAACGTACACCACCCTCTTATGCCGTGGGAGAACTGGAGACTCAGCCCTAAAACCACATTGGGAGATCTGGGGACTAATCAGCCAATCCGGTGCCCCGAAACCTCACAGGTCTGGTGCTCAAAAAATTTGCGTGAAAATACCCCTAAAACTATGTAAAATATGTAAAGGAGAGTTCTGGAGACGGATGAAAACGTTCTGGGTACAACTCCGGTGTTCGTTTTAATCATCGTATCTCGAGCGTCCATGCTGCTCCAGTTCCCGCCGCGAGTAGGAACCGGTTTCGCGCCGCGCCTCGGCAGCGCCTCGGCCGCTCGCCTCGCCTGGGTTCCCTCTCCCGCTCTCCCTCCACATCGAAGGCCGTTCGGTCCGCTGGAGGAACACGGGCGGTGGCCGGAGCAGTGAGTGGCGTCCAGTCTGGTGTACGAGTGCGTCTCGAGTGTGGCCAGGGGTCCATTACTTATCATAACATTCGAAAATTTCGTAATGTTAAATGTTAGAGTTATACCGTATAACTTGTACCTCAGAAAAGAGCCATAACGTTATACACCCTTTAACGTCATGCTTACGTTATGAAGGGCTAGTTATGTTATGCAAATGTTATGATATGTTAACATTTTGCACATTGTTACAGCAGTAACGGTTATAAAATATAACGACGACGGTACGTTATGACAATAACGTTATGCGTCAGTAACGGTTGAGGTACGTTTCGGTTCTAACGGTTATGTTAGTTAACGCATGAAGAATGTTAGGATCAAATCGTTATGTAATTATAACGGGAAAGGAACGTTATGATGGTAACATTATTCAGTTGTAACGCACGCAGTTCGTTTTTGGTATCAGTTACGAAATCTTAACCGGTATCAGATACGTTATAACGTAATAACGTTCTAACGTTATACGTTATGCGTTATAAGAGTGTTGTTTTTTTATTTGCCTTAAATTTGTTTTTACTGGAACCTGCACTCGAGAATCAAAAGTTGAAGTAGAAAAAGTCTGACCGACCTGGCCTGGTTTCACTACACTGGGACAGGTGACGAACGAACTAGGACGCTTGACGCCTTTGCAATCCTAGCCTGTACGGTACGGAGAGTAAGAAAAGATCGAGTCGGCGGCGAGGGGAAGGAGTACGACGGGACGTACGTCCCGCGTCATTCATTGCAAAGATCATGTGCCTCAACGTCGCCCGGCGACGCCGAACCCGAGCGCCTGCGAGTGCCAGGGTAGGCCAGCCCGCACGACACGCGTGCATGCACAAAGCGTTGTCTTGCCTACCCAGCAGGCGCCATTCGTGCTCAAGTCGTCTCGTCTGCTTCTGGCCGTTTGCCGGCCTAATTAAGAATTAAATTAGGTTTGCCTTTGTGACACTTTCGTCGGCGTACGTAATGGATGACCCCTGTAGGTTTGGGGTCGTCCATATGGGATGTCCAGGTATTTTCAGACAATTTTAACCCCCTTCTCCCTCACGTCCACCCATGTCCCGTTTTAGAGAACCCCCTGGACGTCAGGTTTTCAAAAAGTGCCATTTGTATAAATATTTAGTATCTGGTTTTATCTAGGGTTAATTTTCCGGAAGAGGGCGTGTTCAGAGTGGCTTCGTGCATTTTCAAAGATACTTTAGCATCTGGGAGACGCACTGGGTTCGATGCTTCGTGATTCAAGGGTGGTGGGGAAATCAATATTCAGTGTTTCTTTAACGAACAGGCACACATTTATTTAATTCATGTTTATGTGATACAAACTATTACAGTAAACAAATATCAAAGCAAATATACAAAGGCGACAACACAACCAACCAGACCATAATGACTTCCCGCCATGCCCTGCTGAGACTAGCAAATATACACACAAATCAAGTCGCAAACGCGAGTGGGTTGGAAATCGGTTCATGTTCATAACTCTAGAAAGAAAGTGTTTACACCGAAATTCTCACGAGACGACCACCGATTATCAATCACATTTAACATGTCCCAAATAAAACTTAAAGTTTATCAAATTCAAGCAAAATGTATCCGTCTGGAAGTCAATACCCCCTCCCAAGACCCCCCCCCCAAAAAAAATAAATAAAAAAATCATTAAATTTAAACACACAATCGAAGTTCGAAGTACAAGCCCAAAATCCAATGCACCAATATTCGGCTTCGGGCTTCTTGGGCTTCGGCCGGTGGCTTCGGCATGTGGTCGGCGACGGTGATGGCTACTCTACACTTGTATGAGAATTTAGACGGGCCGCTCCGCTCGCCACTGGCCGGCGCGGCTATCTCGTCTTATGAGCAGAGATTGGCGATTGACGGCTAGGGGAGGGGATCATCTGGGGTCAGTATCCAGGTCGGCCTGTGGCGCATGTCGCATCGCAATGCGCCGAGAAAAAATTCGATCTACTATTGTTGGCCCGCTAGGTGCAGGTGAAGAGCCCCCTCCCGCCCCGCCCCTGTGCCTCCACTCACTTGACCAGGCCCGGCGCCGGCGCCTAACAAACAATAACACCCTCTTGCTTCTGCTTCTCTTCTGCTCGGTCGCACTCCGTTGCATTCGGCGCCGGGCGCCGGCGAATTCCACCCATCTCTGCCCAGCGTTCCTCGTTAATCGAATCGGGAAGTCTTCGTGGTTCGGCAAGGGTTTCGTTGTGTATCAGTCAAACATAGGATCCAGACTAGAAGTTAGTTGCCAGTGGGGTAAAAATTTCTCAAGTGGTCAAGCCGGTGGGCAAAACAGGGCCTTCTTGGCCAGGAAGTGGAACGGGACGGCAACCTGCCTGAGGGTGCGGTAATTCAAACTTGAACATGAGAACCGACCACAACTAAACTTAAACCAGGACCTCCGTTACGACGCCCAATCGACCCCAGGTGCTGCTGCAGGTGCCGGTGGGCACAGGCTATATCTAAACATATTCCAGACGCATTGAGAGATAGGTCAATTTTGACCTCAAAATCGGCTCGGACGCAGTTTTGAGCCCCCGGAAGTCGAATTTGAGGACAGCACATCGTCCAACTTAAGTAGAAATAACAACTGTATGTCAGAAGAAAGTTATCAGAAACACAGACATCAGAACTACAGACATCAGAACACGTCTATCAGAAAGAAAGGGTTATCAGGAAAAACAAAAATATCAGAGGTGCACCAAAAAGTGTCAGAAAAGACTCTGACAATGTTTTTCTGATACCAACTTCTGATAACATTTACACCAGTGAACAGGGCCTTCTTGGCCAGGAAGTGGAACGGGACGGCAGACTGCCGAAGGGTGCGGTATTTCGAACTTGAACATGAGAACCGACCACAACTAAACTTAAACCAGGACCTCCGTTACGACGCCCAATCGACCCCAGGTGCTGCTGCAGGTGCCGGTGGGCACAACAGGGCCTTCTTGGCCAGGAAGTGGAACGGGACGGCAAACTGCCTGAGGGTGCGGTATTTCGAACTTAAACATGAGAACCGACCCGTACTAAACTTAAACCAGGACCTTTGTTACGATGCCAAAATCGACCCCAGGTGCTGCTGCAGGTGCCGGTGGGCACAACAGGGCCTTCTTGGCCAGGAAGTGGAACAGGACAGCAAACTGCCTAAGGGTGCAGTATTTCGAACTTGAACCGACCCCTAGTAAACTTAAACCAGGACCTCCGTTACGATGCCAAAATCAGCCTCAGGTGCTGCTGCAGGTGCCGGTGGGCAAAACAGGGCCTTCTTGGACAGGAACTGGAACAGGAGGCCGAACTCCTAGACTGTGCGAGATACGAACTTATTCCCGATAATAGACCTCCTCTCTAATGACACCAACGCCGCAGGAAAACTGCCTAAAACGACTTCAGGTGCTGCTGCAGGTGCCGGTGAGCAAAACAGGGCCTTCATGGACAGGAAGTGGAACAGGACGGAAAACTGCCTGAGATTACACTATTTAAAACTTAAGCATAGAAACCAACCCCACCTTAAATGACCCTTGGAATCTAGTAAAAATGCTGGAAACGACCCCAGGTGCTGCTGCAGGTGCCGGTAGGTCAATCAGGGCCTTTGTAAGTGGCAAGTGGAACGGGAGGGCAAACTGCTAAAATGTGCGGAATTTCAAACTTGAATGTAAGAACCGAGCCCTGCTCAAACAACCCAATGACCTAAGTTATAGTGTCAAAATCGACCCGAAGTTCTGCTGCAGGAGCCAGTGGGCAAACCATGGCCTTCTGAGACAGTAACTTTAACGGGATGGTTCCTGCTAAGATGTGCAGTATTTCAAACTTAAACATGAGAACCGACCCTGCTAAAAGAATCTCAACTGGAACGGGACCAACTGGTGAGAGATACGTACTTCTTTAACAGAATAGATCTCGTTAACAATGGGTCCAGGAACGCGGAGACAATGCCAAAATCGAATTCACGTGCTGCTGCAGGTGACGGTTGGGACAACAGTTTTTTTTGTTTCGTTCCTTGCCCTACCACTGGACTGCTTGAAATTAAAAAACCTACCAAATATGGTACCAAAGGGAGAAACAGCAGGGCGGAGCCCTGCACGGGGGTCTGGGGGCGGAGCCCCCAGCGAGCAAAGCGAGTGTTGCTATTTACAAAGGCATATATTGCTTGGCTAAACTTCTTCAAGCTATTGCCTCCCGTTCTACTCATGACTTCTGTATTGAACAAGGTTTCATAGCTTCTGACACGGCCTTTGACAACCATGTCTGCGAGTTCTCTAGCAGTGCTCCTTCTGAAATCCTTGAGTACATTAATCATATAATTCCCGCATATGTGCACAACTTGAACAAGAGCACGCTTTCTTTTGAGCCGAAGACTCACAGGAAGTTTGGTTCCATCCATTAGGTCTAGAATGGGATCTAATTGATCCTCCACTTCATTCCATGGGAAAAACCTGCCATTATATGGCACTTGTGATGGTACTCCTGCCCTCCAAGGCTCATCTATGGCAAAACAGAAGTCAGTGTAAGTTTAAATAAAACCACATTCATGAAACAATACTCATATTAATTCAATATTACCAAGACATAAGATTGCATGACTACAAGCTCCAATATTGCTGGCATCCAACGTAGTATCTGCAAACTCCAATCTTAATGACTCCTGGGTAGCCTGGCGGGAAAATTGAAGATCTGTTATCCATATTCTATTCAGAGGCTTGAAATCGATCCCAAAAAGGTGACTGACTCACAAAATAATTAGAATCACCCTTCTCATACAGATCCATTTTAACCTTAGCTCTGTTTTGAACCAACGAAACAGTTTAACAGCGAATAGCACACAAGAAAAGGGGCGAGTTGTGACTACTCTTCAACACAACATGACCTCTAACCAACACCAAAACCAACCCAAAACAACGTTTTATCGAAAATACACCAAAATATCAAGAATGTCGCTCTCGAAGTCAATACTAAGGTCGGTTTTTTGATGCTGTTAAATAAAGACCAAAATCTTCACGGTGTTGGCGTCGTCTGCTTTGCTTTGGGTCAGCGCTACGCTCCGCCACCGTTTTCCTTCTGTTCTTCTTACGGGGCAAACTGCTCATTTCCCGATGTCAATTTCGCACTTATGTCCAGTACAAATCATTGAAACATTTTAATCCCAAAATTATAGTTGGTTTCCTGAAAAATACCCGCAAAACTTTGGATTCGGTTGTCCTATCTTTTAAATAGATTGTACACGAGTGATGTCACACGACAGATGTCACACGACAGTGCCGCTTTCCCCTCGCCCCTCCCGCCTCCAGCTTTTCCGGTCGTCTGCTCGGTCTGCCCGTCCCTTGGTCGTCTGCTGTCACCTGTCACCTGCCTTGTCTTGTAGTCGTCGTCAAAAGGGTCAAAACATACGAAATTGACAATCGTAAAATCCAACCCATGCTGTAAAGGTAGTCCCATCTACTCTCGTACGCTGCGTCTATGGTCCGGGGTCTTCCGGATTCATTGGGCGCTATGTGCATAGGTTATGTGTAGTATTGTTAGCAGTGACGTGTGGTGCGTTTACAGAATGCAGTAATATTTAGTGCACCAAGAAACCGAAGCTACGCGGGCGCAGCGCGGGGCACGGAACGGCGTTTGCCATGGCAGTAAGTTACCTAAAATCAAATTGGCGATTCTCATTGGTTATTGGGGTTAAAGAACAGAAAACATCTCATGCAAAATTGTCCTTTCATTCATCACTCTCACAATCACTCAATCTTCAATGCTTTCATTCCATTTGTAATCTCTTCTATATCATCATGATCATGGTCCTCTTCCATTGGTTCTGCTTCTTCTGTGAAATGAATGAAAATAGGTTACCTTAAGCAATGACTGATTTGTTGAATGTAATGTCACAGACTGAAATAATCTTACCATTTTTTACTGTGTGCAGGGTTACTATATCTTTAAGTATTTGATTCACTTCTCCCATGAATCTGGTCATAGCTGCTGAAATGTCAAGCATTAATCTGGAGGACACACAACGAAGAAGGTATGTATGGCTAATGAGTCGCAGGAATTATGGAGCTGGCCGAATAACGGCTGGCTTCTTCACAGTGAGACACAGATTCTCTTTTGCTAAATATAATTGACATAACGTTCTTGATGTAATGCAATTGATCCTTATTCAGAAAAGCTTCCTTCATTAATTCATAGACAATCTGTGATACTGCAATTAATTTTTGATTGAGGTTCAGAAGACTCAATCTTATTGTCAATACCAGGGCATACCATGGCATACCATGCCTCTAGAGATAATTGTTTGAGCAGAAAGATACCTTTTCTAATTTTGTTTAAGATTTCTTCTATATGTTGTTGCCAAGATAAATAAATTACTCTCCAAATGTAAGCCTAAAAATTTTGCATTATTTGTCTGTTCTATCAATTGGTTATCGATTTGTATATTCAATTTTTTATCATTGCCTTAACCCGAGAATAGCATGGAATAAGTGTTAAACGTATTGACAATAAGATTTAGATATTTTAAGAAGTTAACAATTTTGTTCAAGATTGACTCTGCTTTCTCATTAGTAGTTTTTAAGTTCAGACCTGATATTATGAGATTTGCATCATTTGCATACTAAATGGGGAGACACGTAATATCCGAGACCTTCAGTATGTACTACTTTAGTTCATTTATATTAGAAATGTCTTTATTTTTTTCTCTCACAAAACCCAGGGGTCATTGGACAATGCTGAAATCTCTCTTCTGCTGTGTCATAATGTCTATTCTGCTCTAGTTGTATGTCACAAGTTAAATGACAATTTAAAGTTTAAAAGTATCAGAATTTTATTGGTATCTTAGAGACATCAACCAAAGGCGTCTGAGTAAACACAAAATTACCCTTACTTCTAATAAAATATAATTGGAATTTATTCATTTTAATTTGAGGCCCCAATTACTCTCTGCCACATCAAGTAGTTTTAAAAACTAATTTCAAAGCTGTTGTGAAATTTTTCGAGAGCCCTATCCCAGCTACGTATAACTTCACCTTGGTCTCTCAAAATGTTCGTAATACATCAGTCCATAGAGCTTTGTCAGTACTTAATGAAATCGATGTCGCTTTTCGGAGGAACCGCCCTATCGCTCGCGCACACGGATGGGGAAAAGGTGTCTTCGGTCTCCAAGGCGGACCAAGCAGTAAGGCCTGTTTGGCTTGGGCCTCATAAGATACGCGAACCGGTATGGATAAAATGACTATGTCGTTACCGAAAAGGGATACTGATATTAGCAAATGGTGACAAAGCTGTATGGACGTACGAATATAAACACGACCATTGATAGGCTGAAGGTTGGGGTAGGTTGGGGTAGGAACACACAACAGATCGGAGCATACCCTGCCTCGCACCTGTTGACATGATGCAATACGTCTTGCAAATACGCTACTTGCATAGGTTTTACTTACTTAACAACTTTCTCCATTTTTATAATAAGTCAAAGAGAAATCAAACAAAAGAAATCAACAAAGGATAGCAGCGCTAGCAGGGTAGCAGCGGTAGCAGGGTAGCAGCGGTAGCAGCAGGGTGGAGCGTGGGAACGGGGGAATATGGGGGATGCGAGAGAAGCGGGAACTTGCGCTTCTCCTGCCAACCTAAAGTCTCTAAAGGGGTCGTGATCCTCTCCAAGAGCCCGCGGTGCCCCAAGGGTGCCACCCGGAAGGTAGTCAGCCCTCACGGCATTCTGCCTGTAAATTGGCATAAAGCGGTAAACCGAAATCCTGCGTACGCGCGTGCTCGGCTGGTGGATTTATTTTTCCCTGTCTTCAATTTTGCAGGGCTTGGGGGCTTGGAGGACTTCACCAAGGATTCGAAGGAGACGAAACACCGAAGTGTCAAGTAAAGAGAGCCAAGGCAGGGGGGGAAGGGGGCGGCGGGGTGTCTTATCTTAGTTGTCATATGAGATGCAGTTCAGCAACGCGAAGGGGCTGGGGGGGGGGGGGGATGCGGTCGGTTGGTGGAAACAACACCGACAAAGTCAAGTTCTAACTCACTCTATCTCTCCCCGCCCCGTCTCCCAGGGGGTGGACGCTGGCTGCAACTCTCACTCACTCTCTCTCTCTCCCCCTCCCCCCCCCTTCCCATCTTCTCCCTTCTCCTTGCCACCCCCTCCCCTCCGCAAATGTTCCCATTCAGGCGTCTTTAAAATGATCTCCAAAAAGTCTGATATTTACTTCTATTCGTTCTCTATGAAGAGTAAATAAAGTAAGACAAGATAATTGCAAACTTTTTGATGTCTCATTATTTATTATTACTGTACTCATTTGGGATATAACAACAAAGTGAAAGTGTAACAAGTAACTCAAAAAATTTATCAGTCTGAACACATGTCTAAAGTCACGAACAGTCAACCCCAATAAAAGTAACTAAAATTTTCAACATGCTAAACTCTATAAGCAGATTGTAAGATCCGGATGACATATATAATAATCTCAAAAAACAAATTGTTGAGCATACTGCAGTTCCATTGGCCCGTATGCTACAAATTCCTCCTTCTAAACTGGAAAATTCCCAGATATGTTCAAGGTAAGTTAAGTAATTACCCTCTATAAAAAAAAAAAAAAAAGGGGGAGGTGCAGCAAAGATTGTGAATTATAGACCACTAACAATCACTTCAAGCCACACACCTGCAAACAAATAAAGATAAGAATTTTTTTAAAAAAATCAATAGGATCTATAAAAATTACATTCATAATAACACAAAGGGTACAAACCTCTTGGTGGTGCCCAACCAATGTTGGCAAGAGCACCAACTCTGGAGGAATGTCCTTGGAGTTGTCCATTCTGCTGACAGTTGGCCTACAAAAAATAAATCCACAACCAATATGCCACCTCCTGTGGACTGCACAGTTAAATCCATACCTTTGTAAACAGAAAATAACAACCATGGCTAAACGGAAGCTGCAGTGTTTCCACACACACAAAAAAAAGAAAGAAAGGTTACAGTTAGTGCTGAAATTGAAATCATGCACAGTAGCATAAACAAATTCCAAAACATATCTGAATGTTTGAGAGATCTCGTACAAGTGATGGTGTTGCAGCATCTTCATCACTACAGAAGGCGGAATCCATGCCAGATGTAAAATCAATAATGGAAGATCCTGTATCAAAGCGCATACATTCGCATACACTGACAGCTTCATCATCATGTCCGTACTGTAAAAGATTAAAAAAATATTAATTGCAATTAGTATGTATGGAAAGTGAAATGTAAATCTGATAACATCCTACATTCAATGAATGAGCTTCAGCTGTGGAAGCATTAAGAATATCTTGCACTGAAACATTGGGAAGATCAAAGGGAAGGGCTACATTACTGTCTGAAACCTTCTCATAAATTAATCCATAGCCTGCATCAGAGCACAGATGTCTGGTAGCACTGCCGCTTACTTGATCACGTACATGTGCGCGTATGTGCACTTCGGAGAGCACGGGTGTGCACCCCCTAGCACAGGCGCCCGCGCGCACACTCACACAAACACAAACTCATGTACACGTAGACACACACACACATTTACATACACATACACACGTACCCACACCACACACACTGACCGTACACAACATCCAGCTGCAACCATCTATAGAGCCAAATTAAGCCGTTTACGCAGCTTTACAAGCCACTTACGTGGTTTTGAGCCAGTATTTGGACTTGCTAAGTTATTCCGGTGAGTGAGAGTAACTCATAGTCACGTAAGACGACACCTGATGACACATCGGCACACAGAAACACGGCAGTGGGGCAAAACACGCAAGAATGCTGCAGTAAGTGGTTTTTTGGATGAAATATGCGCGATTTACGTGGTTTTACCGCAAAAATTTGTCGCATGTAGGTGGTTTTTGATGATTTTTATGTTCGCTGTACCCAAACGAACAAAACTTGGTGTTAAAAAACTATCCACGGAAAAAAGTGTGTTTGCTAAAATAGCGAACACATGTTCGCTAATGCGTTGTTCGCTGCAGGAGTGGTTCGTTTCGCTACGTCATCGAACCGGTTTGCTGCTTCATCCATCGTCTGTTCGTTGTGATAGCGAACATTTTTTGATAAGAGACGGAATAAAGTTCGGTGTTTCTGCGAAAACGTTTGCTGATTCCGCTGAAAAAAATCGTCCCGTGGGACCATATTAAACGGGCGTTTCAAGAGGTATTAAACATTTGTAGATGATCACCCTGAGACGAAATTTTGAGCCCCGTACATGTTCAATACCTGGACTTACGTCAGTCAAAATTGGAAAATATTCTTCTTGTGTTGCTAATTGATGGAGATGACAGAAAAAGTGATGAGATTGGTAGGATTAGTTATAACAAAGAAGTGTTCAGGCTTGTTGTTAAAGAGTTTAAGCATTTGGAAAGTGCAGGTGTGATCTGTGAGACTGAAAATGGTGTATACAATATACATTTTTTACTGAACCAGGTAAATGGAGATAATTTGGGTGTTCATGGCATCAATGGTTTTGCAGAAACCTTCACATGCAATTACCCTTGCACTGTGTGTAGGGCACCGAAAGAAATGATGTGGTCAATGTTAAAAGAAGATCCATCATTATTTGTTTCAACATCTGCTGCATAACTTTCCCTATTGCGAAATAATGTAAAACTGACAGGAATTAAGGAAAATTGTGTTTTCAATGAAGTAAATTCCTATCACGTGACTGAAAATCTCAGTCTGGATGTGATGCATGATTGGGCTGAGGGTATTAGCCATTATGTATTAATCCCTATAATCAAACATTTTGTAGATCAACAGTTTTTCTCTTTGGATAGGCTTAACTCCCGAATGGCCATGTGTGATTATGGGCCTTCTGACAGTGACAACAAGCCGCCCATTATCGTTGATGACTTTAATTCTAAAAGTAAATTAAAATTCACTGCATCAGAAACTCTCTGCTTCATTCGTCTCTTTGGAGTGTTTGTCGGTGATCTAGTGCCCGAAACAGATAAATTTTGGCAGCTCTACAAACTGCACAAAGAGATAACTGAGATATTGCAGGCTCGAAGTTTACCATCTGACATGAAGTGTGAAATAGATGTTTTGATCAGGGAACATCATGAACTTTACATGCATTTGACTGGAAGACATCTGACTAGTAAGTTTCATAACACACTTCATTATGGCACCTTGCTCCAAAAAGCGGGTCCATTATGTCACTTTTCATCAATGCGAGGGGAGGCTAAACATCGTTTTTTTAGAAATTATGTCACTTCTATTACATCAAGGAGAGATCTTCCGCAATCTGCTGCAATCAAACATCAGCTCAGTCAGTGTTATCGCTTCCTTTTAAAGAGTCCTTTGATTTCACCTATGGTTTGTGGTCCTTCAGAAGAATTTGAAATTGAAGAACACTATGATTACTTTAAATTTAAGTCATCTTTGCCTCTTGGTTTGAAAGTGGTGCATGCTTCTAACTGGGTTGACTTCAAAGGGACTCGCTATGAAAAAGCTATGGTTCTTGTTCTCGGATCTGATGATGAATGTAGCTACAAATTTGGCAAGGTTCGTGACATTTTTATCGTGCAAAACAAGCCATTATTTTTGTGCCAAATGTTGAATAACTTAGGATATTCTGAACACATAGGAGGCTTTGAAGTTAGAGTATCCTGCAAGGTGGCCTACTGTTGCATTTTCCAAGAGGACTTGCTTGACCCATTTCCACTCTTTGATTTTTGTGCTGGCACTGGTGAGCGATTTGTTGTATTACGACATCACCTGTAATATGCCGTACTTGCTATAGTTGTGAATAGCACTGTTTTTATTTTAAAACTGACTGAAATTGGACATTCCTGATTACACCTGGTGGGCTTGTGTTGCTATGTGTGTTCTCTGAATACAAACTAGGGTTTTCTTTTTAAGATTTCTGTGCAAGTTTTGGTAATTGTGGACTTTAGGGGCTCCACCACCTATAAAGACATGGCCGGTACCGTTGGAACCGGCTCAACGCCTAGAATTGGAATATGCCAATCATATACGGCGCTCTTCAACCTCTTTATTTAAAAAAATAAAAATATGAGACGACCTAACCTGTCACAGTGCTCAGGAACACGGGTATTTCGGACACATTTCTGCATGATTATTCATCAAACGATGTGAAACGTCGTTTTCAAGTATAGCCTTTTCTCAGGGAAGACTTTTGGTACACACTTTCGCGTTTAACTTAGAGAAACCAAACACCATAAATCCGTCTGCTACAGCGATTCTCCCCACAGCGACGCTCGACGAGTGGTAACCCTAGGCTATGCGGCGCTACCGCAGCGCCGGACTGGTGGCCGAACACCGAACCCCGTCGGCACCGGCGTCGGCGGCTCTGTCGGGCGGCTGCGGGAGAGTGCGCGATCAAGGACAACCTGCTATGTGCTGTGCGTCGTCACCTCCGTCATCTCCCTTTGACCAAGGTGACACTGTCACATTTTCGTTTCAGTTTGAGGATACCCCTAATGGCTGCGTGCCTACGGCTTGCTAACCTCACAATCATTTCCCTTTGACACCCTAATGGCTGCGTGGTCTGGCTACGGCTCGCAACCTCACAATCATTTCCCTTTGACACCATCACCTCACAATTATCTCCCTTTCACTGTCACATTTGCGTCCTCACATATCATCTCCCTTTGACACTGTCGACACTGTCCAAGGAACACCAAGCTGAAATGAAAAAACAACAACACTTTGAATTAATACGGCTCGCAACCTCACAATCATTTCCCTTTGACACCATCACCTAGTGTGAGGTGATGGTGTCAAAGGGAAATGATTGTGAGGTTGCGAGCCGTAGGCAGACCACGCAGCCATTAGCACTCTCCCGCACGAGCCGCCCGACCGAGCCGCCGACGCCGGTGCCGACGGGGTTCGGTGTTCGGCCACCAGTCCGGCGCTGCGGTAGCGCCGCGTAGCCAGCCTAGGGTTTCCACTCGTTGAGCGTCGCTGTGTTTTTAAATAAAGAGATTGAAGAGCGCCGTATATGATTGGCATATTCCAATTCTAGGCGTTGAGCCGGTTCCAACGGTACCGGCCATGTCTTTATAGGTGGTGGAGCCCCTAAAGTCCACAATTACCCAAGTTTTGACTCTGGTCATTAGTTTTGTGTTGTTTAGATATGTATATTTTGAACATTGTAGTCAACTGTCATTTTGTTCCATATGTATACACCTGCTGGGCTTGTGTTACTTGTGTTCTCTGGATACAAACTAGTGATTTCTTTTTAATATTTCTGTGCAAGTTTTGACTCTGGTCATTAGTTTTGTGTTTTAAGATATGTATATTTTGAACATTGTAGTCAACTGTAATTTTGTATCATATGTAGTACCATTATAAATGAGGGAAATAAAAACAGCTTCACTGTATTTAAACTTATTTATTGCCATCCTCCTTTTTGAAAAACATGCCCCTGCTTACGGGCCAATGGGGGGGGGGGGGGGGGGGTCCTCGCCAACCGACACAGTTTGCGAACGTACTCGGTGTACTTGCGAACTTGATCGCTGTACTAACGAATTGTATGCTCGGCAAGCGAACGAAAAATGATCGTGCACCCAGCAAAAATATTTCGTCACCTCGGTGCCATCTTAGTTCCCTGAACTAGGTAACATTTCTCGGTCGTGTAGCGAAATTGTTTGTTACTGTAGCAAACGACTTTTCACCGAAAAATGTTCGCTGTTGTAGCGCGAGTGTTCGCAGGCTCCATAGCTGCGAACATTTTTCGCTGCATCAGCGCGCAATTCGCTAACCCAGCGAGCACACTTTTTTCCGTGAGTGGGGATGATTGATTCGAAGCACTTTGTGTTGTCAAGACCGTTGGATCAGCCAGCGGCCTATAGAAATAGACACTATAGCTATTCAATAAATGTCCAGGTCGTATGTGATGACCACATGCTGGTCAGAGACTTAAATGTTGGAGAATGTGGTAGTCTTCATGACTCAAGGGTATTCCGTCGAAGTCCAATTGGATCAGCTGTGGTAATGAGACAGCATGAATTATTTTCAGAGAACGAGCATATCATTGGAGACTCAGCTTACCCAAACGTTGAACGGGTAAGGCTTTTAAAATACAATTTGCCAAATTATTATTAGACTGATAAGAAAATATTGAATTTTTTTCAACATGGTTCATTTCTGTGGTGCATCTGTATTTGAAGCTGATGACACCTTTCGAACGCATTAGGCAGTTGACTCCACTTCAGAGGAACTATACTCACAGACTGTCTCAAATCCGTGTTAGAGTTGAGCAATGTTTCAGTGTCTCAACAACTTTGTGGCGTCGCACATTGCATTGTCTTGAAGTACGGAATGAAATGATTGCTGTTGATCATGTTGTTTCTACCTTTGTGCTGAATAATTTCAGAATAATTAATGGAGAAGATTTTCCTCAATGTGTGAGTATGACAGCTCCTACTATTATATTTATATCAATTTTTTTGATTTTCATTGATTAGCATTCATGACGATCATGTCTTACTTTCCAGGTTGAAGTAGAATGCGATCATGATCAAGAAATGGAAGAAAATGTACATGTAGTGGCACCTGATGGTGGCCTAATGGGGATTAATGATGGGGATGATGAAGTGGATATTGACCCTTTTGTTCCTGAAGGTTTTTTGCCCAGACTGAGGGAGTCTGAAATTGTAGGAGAGGAAAAGAGGTGGGACATTGTCAATAGCTTGCCATTTGAAGTAAATTAAGTGCCATGTGCTGTGTATCTGCTGTTCCATGTACGTAAAGTATGTAATTGTGATGCTTGAAGTTATTCACAGTTTTCAGTATGTTGTAGTATTGCCCAGACAATGTTTTCTGATTGAAGAAAATTTAAATTAAATTCTTGATATGGCTTATTGGAGTGTTGTACTAATTCTTGACTACAGTTAAAAGTCACATCTGCAGTTAAAATAACAATTTTGGAGCATTCCAGATTCTGTGCTCAGTTGCAATCCAACCTGCATGGACCACATAACATAAAAATAACATAGCTGACTCAGCACTCATTGTAAACATTCTTAAAGTCAGCAGGTACAAAACTAAATACAGCAATTGCAATAAGTACTGCCAAGGGCTGAAGATCACATTAAATCACACTTAAAAGAAAAAGAATTGAGCATTCTACATTCTCTGCTCACAGTTGAAATCCAACCTGCTTGGGCCACATAACATAAAAGTAACACAGCTGACTCAGCACTCATTGTAAACATTCTTAAGTGCAGAAATGGAGATCCGCTTGTATAAAACTAAATATATGTATATATATATATATATATATATTGCAATAAGTACTATAAGAACTATCAGTTTCAATGTTGACTCCAGCTGAAAATCACATTAAATCACAGTTAAAATACAAATTTCTGAAAATAAAAAGGTATTGAGCATTCCAGATTCTGTGCTCTTAGTTGAAATGCAACATGCTTGGACCACATTACATAAAAGTAACACAGCTGACTCAGCACTCATTGTAAACATTCTTAAAGTCTGCAGGTACAAAACCAAATACAGCTAATGCAATAAGAACTGCCTATGGCTGAAAATCACATTAAATCACACTTGCAGAAAAAAAAAACAGGAAAAGCATTGAGCTTTCTACATTCTCTGCTCACAGTTGCAGAGGGTGAAGAATGTGGCTACAATTGCTTGTCGTTGTTCCGAGCCAGCACAGCTGCTATTGACTCCATAGCCTGCACACGCCTTTCTTTCAAGGATGGAGACTTCTTCTTCTCACTTGATTTTTTGCCAGGCAAATCACCTTCGTCCAAAACATAACGTGTGGAAGAACCAGGCTGCCTGACCATAGTAACATTGTCCACACCCATGGCCGCAGTTTTTGCAGCCTGTAGTGTGTAGCTTCCCTCAAAGCATTGGGACACTGCATCGTACGGTGCCCATCTAAGGGCATCAGCCGAGTCGCCTGTACAATTCATAATTCGGTCGTACCTAGCACGAAAGTCCATGGCCAGCTTTGCCATCCTATTCCATAGCGTTGCAGGTGGTATATGAGGAACGTTCAATTCCTCTTGAATTAACTTCCACACACGTATTGCGTGAGTCTTGTCATCATCAAACTTTCCTTTGTGTCTCTTGTATGCCTTGGCCAAAGGGATGTCCAGGTCTTTATTGAACTTTTGTTGTTCTGCTGCAATGAAAGGGTGAACAGAAAAGGTGGAGTATAATAACAGTCAATCTACGCTGCCATAAGGACATTGGCAATAAAACAAAAATGGAACAAAACCATGTACTCACATTCATCAATTACTGTGCCGTCAATAACTACAATTCCATGCATTCTTTTTTTTGGCTGAGCTTTAGCCGCCTCTGGTTTGGCACTTTCCCCATCTTTGGTTGATGTACTTCTGATTTGGATGCATGGAGTTTTGAATTTCTCAGGGATGATCCCTGAGCCAGGCGGGGCTGTCCCTTCCAGCTCCTTCACTAGACTTAAGTAATCATATTGTGGGCCAGCCTTCGCAGCCCACCCACGGATTCCTTTCAATCTAGACTTCATGTTGGAAATGCCATAGTTGAGACCTGCATCTTGCATTCCTTTTTCAATTGCCATCCAGGCCCCTCCTACCATCCTCGGATTTCTGCATAGCAGCTGGTCTCGTTGAGAGCAGCACAGTTTTAAAAATACACAAGTTTCATAACCTGGCCAGTCGAAGCGGGGTGGCAAAGGGGCTGAAAAGATATTAACAAGAATTACTGGATTTCTGTCATGGGAAACTGGATTAGATCACTTAACATGAGAAGTAGGTACAGCAAGTACATACCGTTCGTTTTTGGCATGACAACAGCAACATCTGCTGCCTCATCCATTTCAATTATTTGCTTGTCGTACATGAGAGGCCGAATCCGCCTCATTGCTACAGCTACATCAGCGTCATAAAACTGTAAATGTAAATACAAATTCAAAACTGATAGTACCATACAAAAGTTGCTATTACATTGTATTGCACATGCTTCATAGTGGGTTAGGTACCTCAATAACACAGCTGTTTCTTGCCTTGTCAAGGCTAAGTCTCTTCACTACCTCATCGCCATCATCACACAGGTTAAACAGCGATGCTGTTTCATTAATAAAATTAATGAAATGTTCCTGGAACACATGCAGTTTCAAAAAATATTACATTTACAATTTAAAAAAAAAAAATATATGCTGCCCCGTACGGGCCCTGGCAAGAAAGTAGTACATTCAATTATGTACCTCAAAGAATACAGACGGTAGTTTTGACACGACCAACACAGCTCCTGACTGTGCTAGTGCTGATGGGGCTTCAGCACTAACTTGCCGCATTTATAGCTCCAACCTGTCATATATGTGAGGCTGAATTGCCACAACTTTCGTTGCAATGTCAGCATTCAAGAACTAAAAGAGGAGAGAGTTGTATTGACATGTGGGATGCACTAATGCAAATTATCTCAATTAATGGAAAGAGTTACCTTCACTATACACGAACGCGAGGTTTCATCATGCTGTTCAATCCCCAGAACAGCCTTCTCCCCTTCAGCTGCAAACTTCTTGTCCCATGCCACTTGGTTTAAGAAATGAATGAAGTGAGCCTGCAATTCAGAGAGACAGATGGTTTAATGTGACTGCAAAGTATTTGGGGGACACAGTTAATTAATGTTCCAAATGCATTATCACCTCAAAAAAAAAAAAATGATGGCAAATTCTCCATCTTTACACTTGATGTCAGCGAACATGATTCTGCACAGGAACTGTCATCACTTACTTGTGATAGTTCTAAAGTCTTACGGTCGTATGACAGTGGTGGCATTTGGCAGAACTGTTGGGCCATGGTTGGGGTGACAAACTGAAATCCAAATTGAATGGCATTTGTTACAATCAGTAATAACCCACCAGAGCTCCCTACAATTGCAGCTTTGGTCACCTCAACTGAGCAGGTCTGTTTAGATTTGTCGTAGTTCATTACACTTTTGACAGCTTCCATGTTTGTGTCTACCAAACCATCCTCCCATGCCTTCTGATTCAGGAAGTTCTTGAAATGTGCCTGCAACAAAAGAACACATCATAAGAAATAATTATTTCAACTTCACCCAGGTGCCCACATAGTCAAAGAAAAACAGTACCTCAAAGAGGGATCGAGGAAGATTATGTACAGTCACCACAGCAGTTGGGGTCCTGATCGGTGCATGTTTGTCAGATTTTGTTGCCAATCTGGCATCGACTTGTTGACTCATATACAACCTTCTGTCTTCATAACAAAGATAATCAATCGAGCACATTAACCGGGCAATGGATTCATTAATGAACTGAAACAATATAGAACAGCATGATAACATGAGTAAACAGTGTCATAAATACAGGTAAACACTTAAAGATAAATTTTAAGAACCAACAGCAGCTCAAGCCATACCTCCACTTCATAAGAGTGCTCTTCTAATCCAGGCTGCACTGATACTACAGCATTGTTACCAGGGTGTAAAATGTTGTATTGAACAGCTGCGGAATTGAGATATTCTGTAAGCTGCACCTGAAAGAGATTATGAAAAAGTGATTAAATGCTTTTGAGCCCAGAAATACTCTAAAAAAAAAGACCCAAAACTTACAATGTCAACTTCAGACATGTCTGTTATTAATACTGTTAGAAGCAGGGTTTTCAAAACAACATTATCATTTGAATCAGTGGCATCTGATGCAAATACCTTGCCCAAGTTCTTTTTTGCCTTGAATGGGCTTAAACTGTCCATACGATGGACTAAGTTGGACAAGTTGTCCATCTTTGGTGTTTGGACACGCTGGCATTGCCTCTTGGCTGTCGGTGACGTGAAGGAATCAATCCCAGCTGTAAAAGATAATGAAATATGCAGAACTTTAGAGAAGGAACTCTTACCACAACGCATCTATGAGATACCGCACAATAACAGGACAATGTACTCATTCATAAATTATCCCATACACTTAAACTACTGACCATCTGATGTCTGTTCAGTGCTGTGCAACGCTGATACCTCAACCACCCATTCATGAGGTGGAATGTTAGCATACTTATCCAACAAAATTGCCGTTATTAGTTCACTGACAGTAGGATCTACAAGGGACACTGACCATTAATAACCTCACTGGGACATAAAACACAGGGATAGAACATTTACGGAATTAAGAAGTGACAAAAGAAACGGACCTGTGGGAGATATTCCGCAGAAGAATTCCTCTGTGGCTCCCGACTCATGCCGTGCACTTACATGCGTTACATCAGTATCCATCCTACATAAAAGTTAATATATCAGTCTATCTTCAATAATCACGTCCACGATTGTCATTATATATTTCAGATTACTTACCTGCAGGCATACGTCCCGACAGCAGATGGAATCAAAATCCGATGATGGCTCAAAGAAACAGCGAGGACAAACGAAACGAGTTGGAACTTGTAGCCGCGTTTCTTGGAAATCGAAGATCGAAGCTTCAGGGAAACTAGTCATTTGTTAACAAACAACTCACGTAATGTCGTCATTTGTTAACAATCGATGGTAGCGCGATCCCACACGGCGTGAAAGTGATCGGGCTGGGCGGGGGCGGGCGTAGCGGCGCAGTAGGAAGGAGAAGCTTTACCTTCCGTTCAGTTTCGCCTTTCCTCTTCCCCTCCTGTTTTCATTGCATGCCCATTGACCTCGATCCATTCAGATCAATGAAGTCATACTCGACATTAAATTAAAAAACAAAATCAATTTTTAATGGGAAATCGATTCAGAATATCTATTCGAGGTTTAATCGGAAATCGATTCTTCATCGATGATCGAGTTTTAATCGGAAAACGATTCTTCATCGATGATCGAGTTATAATCGGAAATCGATTCTTCATCAATAATCGATTTATAATCGGTGATGGATTTGTGATCGACAATCGGTTTGTGATCGGTAATCGCCTAATAATCGACAGGGAGTCGATTACCACAATCGCAATCGGAACTGTCACAATCGGAGTCGATGGCAAAAATAATCGAACAATCGACTCAGGCTCAAGGAGTCGGATGTGAGGTCAATAAGAGTAAAATCAAATAAGAAAAACAGTACCTGACAGTCACCATCTCCGATCTTCATGAAATTTTTTTAGTAGGTTGTCCGCCTTGAGAAACGGCCCAAAATCAAATTTTAGACCTCGGAAAATTTTTTTGGCCGAGATATGGCGTTTGTAAGTTTTGGCGCTTCTTAAAAACGTTACGAAAACCTCTCTTTGCAGGCAATTTGGGTATTTCTTATAACTCGGCCAATTTTCGTCCGATTCGAGTGCGGTTTTGTTTTTCTGGACCTAAAGGGACCAAGGAACACGATCCAAGACCCTGATCGAACGTTCCGGCACTTTTGCCACCCTCATTTTACGAATTTAGCGAAAAACTTGGAAGAATTTACATCAAAAGTCCCAAATCCTGGGACTAGGGTCAAAAAAAATTTATGGATGTCTAAACATGACTTGACCACATGGAAGAAGGTCCGCTGAATCCAAAAATAACAGTCTCCGGTCTGTACGACGTACCGTTTCGGAGTAACGGAATTTCAAAGTTACCAGTACTTTTCATTCTTTAACTAAAAGTGAGATTTTCGCATCAGAGTCGTTTTTTACCGCATCTAGAGTGTAAATGGGACCATACGGTGCCTTTTTAGTCTAATCTGACTGTTATCGCCGATTAACCATTCCGGACGTTCACAATGTTGCCACTATGACTGACAGACTTTGTCCAGAATGAATGCGCGAAAGTCAAATTTAACACATCAGTGCATTTCGCAGATAACATATGGCATGCTCCAGAAGATAAGTCTGTGCTGATGAAAAAGGGGAAGAAAATTAACTCAGATGACTAGAAACCTTCCAAAAATTTCAGTACTGTAAGAAAGACAATTCACAGCTTGACTCCTTAAATAGATCCTAATCTCGGTGTTGAGTCCACACGAAAAAGTGCCTGTTCTACAATGCTTGCACGGTTGTCTCTCTTGGCCCATTGTTGCTCAAAATATCCTTGACGACTTCACAATATAGGTCAGCACGGACACTCCATCGGGATCCCGAGGCATCTATGTGGCTGAAGAGTATTACCTCAAAGCTCTCTCGGCTAAGGCATCCGTGCGTAACTGCCGTATTGTAGAATCCCTTGTGGTAAGAACACCATCAGTGCGGACGTATCCTCTGTGAATTTATGGATGGCTTACAATAAGCTCACAATGCACCGAAACCTACAGACAACAATAATTCACAAGTTTACAGTCAAGACATCACCATAAACGAGTTAAAGCAAGTGGCACAGAGGTTGAGTGCATGCACATGTGGACCACGTACAGAAGGTCATGTCCACAGATTCTACTTATCTGTTTTTGTTTTTTTGACAACTTCTCAACATTAACGGACTTTGTGATCCGTCCTCAACAGATCCCAGTATAATACCACAGTACAGTGAGTCACTTGATGTTCGTGGCCCGAAGAAGACAAGGAGAGACCAGCCTTATTATCAGTCACCTTGCCGCAAGAAAGCTGGTGCCTCTGTGAAAAAGAGCCACACATGATGAAAAACAGAAGAATAACACTGCAGCACCCTAACATTTCGATTGTTTTAACTTTTGAAGACCCACAGATATATAAATAATTGAACCCAACATTTACAGCCGGCCTTGTGGTCAAAGTTCTTTCTCAAACTGAAGTAGAACATCTGCAACACACGAAATTTTAAATCACATTAAAATGACGAGTAAAGGAGAATGACAGGATTGGCATTCGAAAAAATGTCCATGGACACGGAACATGTTAAAACAAAATGTTCTATTACTCACTGGTTCGTGGCAAAACACCACCATTTCGACCATTCAGTACCAAAACGCCAGCTATTTCAAAACCACGTCTTTTCAGTCTGACTGATAATCCCAAAATAGTTGCAACCATGCAACTCTCAGCCTTTACTACATCCTGCTAGCAACAAGAATCAAAGACTCGACATCACTCTCAAAAGACCTTCTTAGTTCAATGACACAGACAGGGCCAGATGGAGTGGAGTTGAGCTCAGATCAGAATAGCACAGTACACTAAAGGAGTGGCTGCTGCGAGGCCTCTGGGACCGGCAAGGCTGCCGGTTGACTGACACCTGGCTGGGCCTGAACAAGTCCTGGTCTGGGCTAGCTGTGTGGGCACCTCTTTAGTAAGAAGACTAGCCGAGCTCAATCAAGGAAAAGTTTTACACGAGGTTTGACTTGGACTAAAACAACCAAATGCATCTGCCAGTGTTCATAATTATTATCTGTACCCAAGGCACTGTACATAAGTTAGTATCCAGGTAGTATGAAAACTGCATGATAGCCAAACATAAGGCAAAACACGAGAAGTAAATATTGATCCAACTTGTATATCTGTGAAAATTAATCATTATAATTGAAAGATAAATTAATGAAAGTTTTGCATGTTCATAATAAAAATGTGTCCAAGGCACTGAAGTTCACAAAAATTAACTTAAATAGGTTGTCCGGAACCACTCGCTTGCTATGGCACTTTTAATCAATTCACTGGGTGAATTTTCAGAAGTTCTTTGAAATACAGTAAATTAAAATGGCAGTGCCTCTAAAACATATACTCTCTGTAAACACCACAGATGAAAACATTTGCCTGGCTATGGAATCAAGGCGGCTCACTTACACGGATGGGTCAGTACCATTACCTCAAGGAAAATGTGAAACAGGCAAAGTCAATTGCAGAATATCACTCCAGCAGTTGGGCTTAGAGCTGGGCAAAGCTTGCTGGCTGCTGCTGTAACACTCGTACCTGGAGATCTTGAAGATTAGAGTGTAGTGAATTTTGATTTTTTTGGAAATCGAAAACGCCTGGGTGTGGGGATTGTTGTACCACTTGACAGCACTCCCACCAAAAAAATTCAGATTTTTTCGAAAATTCCTTCCGCCTTAAACTCGGCCTCAAAAATCTGATTTTTCACCTAGCTGGTAGAGTGGGCAGTAACAAGACTTTTTTTCGAAATCGCAATCGTAACAGTGCGGAAAAGTTGCCTCATAGCATCAGGATCTCGGAACAATTTTTGTTTTTATTTTTGGTCAAGTCTACGCAACGCGTTCAAAGTTTCGAAAATTCGAACAAATGCGATGGTTTTCCCCCAATATTCTTAAAAATCAGTCATGCGTTCGAGTTTGGTGCTTATCAATTCAATGGGCTTATCTTATCGTCTTTCATCGATTTTGGGTGTTTCATGGTTCCGTAACCTAACCTAACCTGGTCACAGGTTACCCCCGAAACGACCCAAATCTCCGTTTGTGCGGGTATATTTTGTTAATTTCTTCGAAACCTTTCTCAGTTAGCAGTGTCAGTTTTGCTTTAGTCACATTGGTACCCAAACCACAAGATTTCTGGGAGCTCTTCCTTATTTCGCTCCAATGGTGAGACTCAAGTTGCTTAAGAGATACATTCAGAGCTGCCTGACTGCAAAAAAGAACAACAAGATCGTAACACTGTCACCATATCAATTTTAAGTAGCGGGATATCATTTTAAAGTCTTACCAACGAGGCGAAATGGATTTAAATGTTTCTGGATCAGATACCTTGTACAGAAAATTCTTATACTGAGGCACACTGCATAGTTTTGTCAGAAGGCTATAACAATTTTCAGTATGCGATCCATGAAAGAATTGTTGCTACACTGGGTAGACACCTTGGTTCCTCTCCATCTCCTCCAAAGTCACGGTTTGTTTCAGTCCAGTGAGGTAACTTCCAGCAAACTTGCAGAGCTTGTCCAGAGTCCAGGGTAAAGGATTGTTCTCCACCAACGGGACAAATCTAAGTGGGAGGAAGAGGACCAAAATAACAAACCAAAACTCACCATCTCCTAAAGCTCTTTCTCTCGTTTAAAACCTTACCTTAAAAAGGCCTTTATCCAAACCAATTTCATCTTTAACTACAAAACGCATGCATTTTGGAGGGTTTGATAGATTTTCTTATAAAGCATAGATCGTCGAAGCCTTCTCTGAATCTACGTCGACCCTGAGCCATGGTCGATCCATACTATCACGGGAATGACTTAGGGGCCGTCCACATTCTACGTAACGCGTTTTAGGGGGGAGGGGGTTTGGTTGAACGTTACGGTGTGTTACGTGGGGGAGGGGGGTTGGGGAGTCTCGCAACGTGTTACGTTACCATGTTAAATGTGGCCTTTTCCCTCGTAAAGTGTCAGTTATTAAATTTTATAAAATTCTAATAAAAACTTTATAAAAGTCTTATTACTTTTGTATAAAATGTAAGGATAAAACCGTTGATAAGAATTTATAAGAATGTTATGAGAAAGTATCTAAGTAGGTCCGGTTTGCCCTCGGTTCGCCCTTGGAGTTTGCAGAGAGCTGTCTTTGGTATTGGATCTTATAAGTGTACTGTTACGTAGAGCAGACTTATTAAAGTCACCTATTCATACCATGGGCTACATAACCCTTTTCTTTGTTTACGTTCCTAGACACCATCTTTATACCGTGTCGCCCTCTGTTGGCTAGTAGCAAGACTAGCATTATAAGGTGCCGCCATCTAGCGGCTAGACGCATTGTTGATACGGGTAGACCCCCACCACCTTTCACTCCTCCTTCATCTTCTCTGGGCCTATAAAAGCAGGCACCGCTCACCGAGCAGTGCCATTCTGTGAGACGCTCTCTTGGAGTCAATACACTGCTAAACCCAAACTCCCCGACTACCTTATTCCGCCTCCTCTACTTAACACTGGTGGCAGCGGTTTAAATTCGGAAGGGAGGAAGGTTAGTCGTGGACGAAGAGAAGCGGTATCGCAGCGTCGCTTTGACGTTGAGGTTAGAATAGGCGAAGAGGTTCAAGGAAGGCCAGAGAGGTTAAGGGTTGTCAGGTACAACAGTGCTACGGATTTCGGACTTTGCGGCCGTGGGGTATAACAGTGCTACATCTGGGTTCTGATGCCGTTTGAGTTCTAAAGTGCGACGATAACCTTTGTGTTTCGACGCCATAGTTCCAGACGTGCTACAGTTCTACGTTGAAGCCATTGTACTTAGCGTGCGACATAGTCCATGGCCGAAGCCATTGTATGTTAGTTTAGTTCAGAGGATTAAGAGGGAGGTTTCTGGATAGAGATAGTCAGTTAGTATAGATAAGATAGGAATAGTTAGGTTAAGTTTCCACTTTCACGATACGTCCGGATTCGGTGTCTGTCGGCAGTGTGGGAATGCACCAGGTCCGTAGAACGTGAAGCCATTGTAACAGTGCAGCAGGAAACTGCAGCCGTCGCAATAGTGCATACGGGTTCTACGAAGCGGGTATTCCTGTAGTGAGCGGCAGGTGCTGGTTCAGGCAGTGTGAAAGTTTTGCTGTGGGTAAAAGAAAGAGGATTAAGATAGTTTAGAAAAATTAGTGACAAAACGACAAGTTGTGCTGAAGTGGTCCACTAAAGCCAACTTGTACAAATTAGTGTTCAATTGGTCCAAGTGCGCGAAACATTTGATTCTTTCTGTTGCTAACGCTAGTCCTAGAAGTAAAAGTAAATGAGTTTTATAGTTCACTCGTTCTTTGTTGAGTTTTAAATAATTTGTTCATTGTTCAGTTATATCCTTGTTCAGTAAGCTTAAGTTTAAATAGTTTGTTTCATTGTTGTTTTATTAATTTCCTAGTAGTAAGTTCAGTTTCAATTAGTTCTTTAAGTTTAATGGATAGCAGAAGGGTCATCCCTTTAGCTCATCCACTGTTCCCTTATATTAGGGTAACTTTGCCTCCATCTGAGAAAAATTGGGACGAGGAAAGCCAGATTCCGTTGGCTCATCCTCTGTACCCGTATACCAAGCCTTTGTTACCTCTTTGCGAGGAAAACTGGGAAACTGAGAGCGTAGACTCTGGGATTTCAGAAAGGTCCGGTTCTGCCAGTCCGGATACCTGCACAGAGGAGGAAGAATCAATTAGTTCCGCATTTGACACCAGAGAAGTTTGGACTTTCGATTCCAACGACAACTTGGTGGTTACCAAGCACTCTACAAGGAGAAACGAGGTTCGCGTGCCGATTCCGGAACCGGATCCCGGATTGGATCCGACCGTGACATATTTAGTACCGTACCCAGGGGCTCCGAAGGAACATTGGCGCACATATCAGCAGGCTAGGGAGGAAGGCACAAATCCTCAGCTGCGTTTCAAGCGCAAAACACTCATACCACACAGTTCACAGCGTTGGTGGTAAGGCACTGAAATGGACGAACATGAGCAAGTGGTAGAAATTCCCGAGCAGCAGCCGGCACCCGGACCAGCGCAGCAGCGCGGTGCAGCAAGGGGGAGGCCCAGGGGCAGAGGTCGCGGTCGTGGCCGTTGGGGGCGGCGCAGGGCTGGCGCTCAGGATGACAGGGCAGGGCGATATGTTAGGATACAAGAACCGGGTCACGATTACGGAGACGACACGGAGGGAGAGGCGGACACGGAAGGGACCGAAACCGCCTATGAAACAGATGATGAAAATGACTATGACGAGAGGGACAGAGAAAGGGGGAGAAGGAATAGAGATAGGAGGAGAAGAGACTATGACAGATATGATCATCGTGAGGGGGAAAGAAGGTACAGGGAAGGCAGAAGGCATGGGGAAGAAAGACAGGAAGTACAGCTCCTAATACCGTTTTTGCAGAATATGTTTCAAAATATGATGCCAGAGCAGATGAGGCAGGGAGCTGCGGGAGTAGGGCAGGGCCAGGAAATTCCTGTTGTCCAGGGGCCGCAGTTACAGAATAGGCCGGTAGGGGAAGTGCCACGGCAGGCACCACAGCAGGGACAGGCCGATGCTCAGCAGCCGGGCCAAGTACAGGGTCAGGTTGTAACCCCAAGTGTAACACAGTCACAACCTAGCACAAGCCAAGGGTTCGGACAGATAACAGCAAGTCAGGATACCATGCTTAAGGTAGTAGCTAAGACCAGTCGCCAGCCCGATGTTCCAACTGACATCCCGGGGACATGCCATTTTCACCTCGGGACGTCCCACCCGACCCGCTCAAATGTCCTTCTTTTTAACTTAAAGGAAACATCCATGATGTGGTGCGCGACATGGCGGGGCATGGTGCGGAAGACGTGCCTTTGACATTCCGAGATCACGCCCGTCCCGGCCGCCGCGCTGACGTGCCTACGACGTCGCCCTGTCACGTCGCGGGGAGGTCGCGTGGTGTGCGTCCCTACGACGTCGCCTAGGCGCGTCGCAAGGAGGTCGCGTCGGCGCATCCCTTGGACATGCTAACGGATCGACGTGGGGTTGTCCTTGCGGTACTTTGTATGAATGTTACTAATCAGTACCTTTGGTACCTCATTCGGGGGTGGGGGGGGGGGGGGGTAGTTCAGATATACCACGTACGGATGGAATGTACAATGCGTTTTATTCAATGCTTCAATTACCATTACATAAGGCACCCATATACAGTACTTCCGGCCGTTGGTCTCCTGCTCGTCTCCTGCCCATGCTTTAAAGCATTTGAATGTGCTGCGTGTGAAGTCCCGGTACTCTCGTCATATCTTGACACGTCAAACGTACTGCATTCCTGCCGGCGCACTCGTGATGTTCGTAATGCTGCTGCTGGACTGCACACACGAATTCCTGCTGGCATAATGCAGGAAGAAGATGAGTGGTTGTACAGGAGAAAATTCGTTAAAGAAATCACAAAAATAACATCAAAAAACGATTGCTCGCTTCATCCTACTTTTCCATAAATTCTTTAATCCAATGAATAATAATAGAATAGTATATTCAACGGCTGGTGCAAATCGACAAATTACATCCCTATTTTGAACCCTTTTTGAATTTGCCCTTGACAGCATCCTGACGTTTCCTCACAAATTAAATTATCTCTCTATTTATTGTGCTCTAGCATGCCCTAAAATATTGGGGATAGCAGTTACATACCAGACTTAGAAGATACTTTAGTCTGGAGTTGACCAGAAAGAAAAACTCAGAACAAAGTCCTATTTCTGAACGACATTAAAGCAAATAAACTCGAAATTTGAAAACTATTACAACATGAGTAACGAGAAGTGTGCCATTTCTTATGCTTTTCTATTCAGTAGGCTTTAACACCATAAGAAATGACACGCTTCTGCTACCTGTATGCAGTTTATGGCAAATTAGGAAAGGGGCTTTAATTTGGGTTGTGCACGTAAACAAAACTACGCTATCAAAGTCTTACCTCAAGAATGACAGATTGGTGGTAATCTTTAACTGTCTACAAAATCTAATTATCCTGACGTGCTGGGATGATGCGCCTATCCTCGAGCTTGGTTGGTTGTGATAATTTATGCAAACCTGGAGACAGAAAAATCAAAGATGAAGAAATTTCAAATATTGCAGATCAAATCATTGGTTAATTTTTTTAGTAACATTAAATGAAGTGACATTGAAGTACAGACAAACACCAAGACTCTACGCAATTTAATTTACACAGAGACATGTGAAATATCTTCTATAATTCTGAAGGCGGAAAAAAAGGCACAGCAGTCTTCACGCGTTGGTTAGAGAGATGGACTTTATTTTAAAATATACATTGAAAAACTTCAACAATGATCCGTAATCGTTCAAAATTATGGCCATATAAAAGTGCAAGCAATATCAAATACATCTTGCAATGCACCATATATCAAGGTGAATGTTCAAACACCAGCAATTCCGAAGCTCTGAGTAGGACAGTCGAATCTTAATTTCTACCCATTAACGGCTTTGGTTTAGAAAAAAATCAAATGCTCCCATATTGGAATGAAATTTGACAAACTGCACATGACAAGACTTTGAGAATAATAATTATTAAATTTGTTGATCTGTACCAAAATTGATTCATTATGATAAGAAATTCACTTGAGTTCTGCTTTTAATATTTTTCTGATGGCATGGGCTTAGAATAATTTAACTCGACCCGTAATCTCACTAACAAAAAACTATAATAGGTGCCTATTTCTTGCATTGAAACAGCTAAATTTAAGTCCTTTTATCTAATGATTCAAAACAGATTCTTTTTAATGGTCCCAGCCGTAGACAAAAGTGCTATAGATGGACTCACCAGATACATGACAGCGTGACAGCACGAAGCAGCAATCAGCAGTGAAGAGCCTCCACACAGAATAGTATTTTCCATTGCATTCAAGCAACACTAAAATAAGCTGGAACAGAATGAAAAGAGTAAGGTAAAAGATTCACAAACCCAACACTAAGAGCACAATGAAGAAAATAAGGATTGCATCATTTATTGAACCTCTAATTGCAGTAACTACCAATCAAACACATAGAGGAGAAACATCAAGAAGGATCGTTCCAAATCATACCTCTGTCAGCAGTATTTAGAAGTGATAATTTTGTTGCTGGTTGCGGAAACATCTATTTCTGCTTGCAGCAGCACTCATCCATATTTTATCTGGAAGTAATTGAGAGCATCAATTAGAGGAGTTGACCAACACAATGTTTTCAATACAAATAGAAACATTCTGTCTACCTGTAAATGTCTATGTAGTCTAGTCCCGCTACTTATGTCTTGGGAACTTATTTCTGGGAATCTTCTCCTGAGCAAACTGCAGAGAAAAAATAAGCTTGGTTCAGCATTGAATACCATAAAATGAAGGTATTTGTTAAAGAAAACCATCAACACTGATCAAAACATTTTATACATTATAAATGAATACTCACAGTTGAGGTTAGGAGGTTAGGTTCCAGCTCCGATTTCAATGCTTTCACACACCATATTTTATAATGTAATGCATAGTGAACGTAAGATACGTAGCATTTATACATTTTGACAACTTCACTTCTCATGCAATATCCAAACAAATGAGATAAAAGCGTCACTTTTAGTTTTTAGGCCACGAAACTTGTCACCCTATAATACAATGTACTTTTTGGGTGCATTTTCAGTGACATTCCGCTAGCACCGCACACCGCATTCATCACCACGCACACGCCGACACTTGAAAATCACATGAAACCCAAATAATATGTGCTCACTTTTGTCTGTGAGTGATTAAACATTAAAAACTTTTACCTTTCCACTACACTTTGCGACGGCACTCGCTCCCGCCGCCTAGACTCGCGCCTACCGGCCGGTTGCCGGTTGGTTTGTATGACGTCACAGAGAACCGGACAACTGTGAAAGCAAAGACTATAAGAAGTAGTAAATAATTTCTACCACCAAAAAGATAAACATATTGTGTCTGCCTATCTCAATTATATTGAAAATAGAGAACATCATTTTCAGGCAGGACCTAGTATATACCTATGCTGAGCAAAGACAATTATGGATTAACATTATTACAAATTTGCCAGAAACCTGTGCTAAAGCATTATAAAAAGGAAGTAAGTTTATGGAAATACCCTTATAAAGAACATCTGAATTCAAGCAATAACCTTTACTACATTCAAATTACATTACAGAGAGTTTACGAGACGAGGAAGAACATGGTCTCCACAGAGGTTTCGCTCTCTGAGGAAAGGCTCGACTAAGATCAGAACAAACACAAAGGATTACTCTTAATGTATTACCTCCATAAATTACTCATTGGCTTGCAGAGCTAATGAAAGGACTTATGATTAAGATCAACTCAATTTGAAATGTTTAGTTTCAACCAGGATCAATAGAAAACCAAAGTCGGAGACTAAAATGTTATGTCAGGTTGTCAAGGTACAGCAAGGTACAGAAAGTGACCAAAGGAAGCATGTAAATATGTTATAATCTTACAGATTTAAAGCCATATTTTAATAAAATTTTCAATAAATATAAGGAGCGTATGATACCCTCAGTACAGTACCAAATTTCATACCTTTTCCAGTTATCCGAACTTTCTCACAGACAGCGAAACCCGATTTAAGACTTATGGATTTTCTCGTAAACTGCCTTTAGTACAGCTTGTTGTAATCTAGTTTACTTTCTGACTTCATGTGTTCTTTGTAATGTTTTCTTGAAATTAGTGTCTCTTTGTTATGTTTTGCCTTAAGCATGGCAGCTATTTTGAAAAAAACAAAAACAAACCATTGATGCATTAATGCATGGATTTCCTCGCAAACTGTCTCTGATGAAACTTGAGTGTGATAAAAATTATTTCCTCACCTCAAGAAAACTAGTGAAGTACCTGACCAGCTGAAGAAGCTTAGACTAAATTTTACTGTGCAGATTTCTGTATTTGTTGACAACCCTAAAGGAAAAGAAAACAAAGAAAATTGTCTTTGCTCAAAATTGTCACAGTGAACTATGTAGGTTTAAAAGAAGTTTCAAGCTCTATGAAAACAACATATCAAAAGGTAGCACGCACTTCTTTGGTCATGGCATGGTCGGTCTTGCTTGACTTTTACCATTTTTCTAAAAATGAATCAGTTCTGAGAACCATTTGAGAACATTTTTTTGGTAATGTTTACGTTCTTTCTTTGGTGCAGTCTAACAAGTATTATGCAATATTGCTGCATGTGTCAAGCACACCACAATTATTTTTCGGTCCTTCAGGTGAATACACTTTCCCTCCGGACGGCTATGTCCCCTCTGGCACTCCAGCCTAAGGCTCGGTATCACGAGTACAGCCGATACTGAGGCTCTGTATCATGGGTACAGCCGATACTGCGGGTACTGGCGTGGGTACAGGGGATACAGGGCAAATCCTGTATAGCGTAGTATCCTGCTGAACCGCATTTTCCAATGTGAACGTCCCAAACGGGCGGATCTGGAAGCGGCAAGCCCCCCCCCCTCTAAATCCGCCCTTGGAGCCAAAAAGGAGTCCCGAGGGCACGTCGGGAGCACGTCGTGGCGACGCGCCAGCAACGTGGCAAAAGGGCGTTCCGAGGGCACGTCCGCAGCACGTCGTGTGCACGAGCCCACAACGTGCCAAAACGACGTCCCCCTGGCACGTCGTCAGTGCGTCGTTGGGACGTGCCGACAACGTGCCAAAACGACATCCCCCGGGCACGTCGTGAGAGCGTCGTTGGAACGTGCCGCCAACGTGTCAGGAGGAGGTGTCATGGCGCACATCGGTAGGGCGTCGTGGGGGATGCCAATGGGAGACGTCCATATGACGCACAGTAAGGGAGCTGACTGCGACGTTTCGACGACCACGTTGGACGTCGATTGGCGACTGGGTTACTGACAAGCAGCATGCCAGGACTCTGCCGTTTGGGGCATCCAGTACGCTGGATGAGGCTGTAAATACCTTATGTAAAGCCAAAGCAATTTTAGGGGAGGAGCCACCGGCTAAGAAAGCCAGGCTAGTTAAAGTGGAGGATCAGCCCTCAACATCTAGTACAGGGATTGATATAGAAGGGCCGGAGGCTAGTGTAAATATGGTTTTCCCCTCAGGAAGTAACCCAAGGTTTTCGGGTAACCAAGCTAGTGCGCAGGGCAGTAATGACACGGGGACCAATACCGAAGGAAATAGGGGCCGAGGCAGGGGCCGTGGTCGGGGAAGACCAAGGGGAAGTAGAGGAGTAGACAGAGGAGGAGCTAGAGGAGGAAGAGGAGGAAACACCGGAAACACAGGAAACACGGGAGGAAGTAGTTTCACATGCAATTTCTGTGGGAAACCGGGACACATGGAGAGGGACTGTTGGAGCAAGCAAGGAAATAGCAGTGGAGGAAGCAATTTCCAGGAAGCTTGTTTCAACTGTGGTAAACCAGGACACAGAGCAAGGGACTGCTGGTGCCCACCAAGCAATAACCGCAACAGAGGGAACAACACAGGAAACAGAGGTGGTTGGAACAATAGAGGAAATAATAGTGGTAATAACTTTTCCAACATGGGGTATTTACCGGATATGAACTGTCCGCCGGATATGGTACAAGCCGCCATGATGTGGTATAGAAGTCAGGAGGGCCAAATGGCTGGAGGTAACGCACAAGTGCCTGCGATCGCCAATGTTCCCTTCGTCCCTAATAACAATAACAATAACAATAGCAATCAAAACCAAAATCAGGGAAACTAAACAGTACCTCCAGATTAGTGGTGGGATCTGAGGTACCCTGTAAAGAACCACCAGTAATAAAACAAGTCCGATTCAGTCAGGAGCCACCAATGGAGCAGAATAAACCAGGGCTGGTTAAAGATGTAACTGAGGCTAGCACAGCAGAGGCTAGTCCCAAGTCAGAGGACAGGGCAAAGCCCGATGTGGAGGAGCCTGTTGTGGAAAGTATTGATAAATGTAATGTATGATCATTAGGAAACAAAGCCCCAGTTTTGGAATGCTCAATTGATGGTAAACCCGCTGAAGTAGTTATAGACACCGGTGCTGTGATAACAGTATTTAAGAGAACTAGTAAAGCGCTCGCACCAGCCAGGTTAAGGCTGAAGAGTGCAACGTCTCACAAGGCTGCATTGTTTGGACCAGTACTAACATCTATAGTAATAGCAGGATGGGAATTTAAGTGCAATGTTTATGAAGCAGAAATTGAAGAAAATCTTTTGTGATATGACTTTTTGGATTACTTTGATGCCACTATTAGAGTTAAAAGAAGGATTCTGGAGTTTCCTTTGATTGATACTGGGGGTGTTATAACCACTCAGTTTAAAATTGGGCATGCAAATGTTAAAGGTAAATTCAGATCAGGGGAAGTTTATTACCCAGTAAGGGCAGGACAAAGAACAGTTTTAAAACCTTTTGTGGAAAACAAAGTCACAACGACTTTGATTACTGATTGTGAAATGGAAAATCTGGTAGATGTGGATACCAGGTGGACATCTGACTCTTCTGTTAGTCCACATCCACTGGGCGGAGACAAGGGTGACGCAATGTCCAAGCCCCACTCTCTATCCACCCTGGGGAATGGAAACCAAGCAGGGAGTTCAATGTTTGAAAATGATATCGATCATATGAAATGGAAAAGTAATGAAAGGGGCGCCCCAGGGTGTATAGACAGCCCAATGGAAATGGAAATTGATATGGATAATGATATATATGATATGGATGTAGATGTGCACAGAAATGGATATGTTGAAATGGAATTAGAAGGAAAGGAGAAAGAGGAAAGGAAAGGAAAGCAATCAGGCCACAAGGATTTTAAAACTAAAAGAAAAATTCATTTGGGAGTGTTTTCAACAACTCCATTAATGGGAAATAAAATTTCAAGATTACCTGTATCAGTCATAGTAGAGTCAGGGGTTGTGCCATGTGTAACAGCACCCATAGATGTAACTTTGCAAAATCTGGGGGACAGATGTGTAGAGGTTCCAAAGTATGCAGTCCTTGGTGAGGTGTATTTGTTGCATCCAGTTGAATATCACAACTCTGTAACAAATAATGAAGTTGGATGTGATTTTGATTATGAACAAAATGAGGAAGAAATTCCTACGTTGGTTACTTATGTGGAACACGAAACTAAACCGTTTAAGGATGCTGAATATGATGATAGTCCTAAGAATGTTATTTCAGAAGATCAACCATTACCTAAGGATTTACAGGAGTTAGCAGATAGATGCAAAGAGTTAAATTTAAATCAGAAAAAGCTTTGGAAAATCTTCTCAGAAAACATTCGGACGTATTTGCAAAGGACAACACCACTTTTGGTAAATGTCCATGGCTAAAGTTTAGAATAGATACTGGAGAACATCCACCGATTAAGCAGAATTCTAGACCAGTTCCTATACATTATAGGGAAGCTGTGAGAGAAACTATTCTTAAGTACTTGCAACAAGGCGCAATTGTGCCCAGTCAATCAGCTTGGGCTTCTCCCATTCTTTGTGTTACGAAGAAAACTGGAGAGGTTCGAGTCTGTATTGATTATAGAGCTTTAAATGCTGTCACCAGAGTACCTGCTACACCTATCCCAAGGGTACAGGACCTGTTGCAGCATATGGGAGGAAAGAAACTGTATCATGCATTTGATTTGGCTCATGGTTATCATAACTTAGAAATCCATCCAGATGACCAGCCAAAAACGGCTATAATATTACCAGAAGACTTGGGTTTGCCAAGTAGGCAGTTTGAGTTTACCAGACTGAGTTTTGGGTTGTCGGCCGCACCAGGAGCATTCCAGTGTGTTACTGACAGACTCATAACCCCAGCTAAAGAGCCTAACCCAGAAAATGATTTGGGTGATACAGTTTCAGTTTACCTGGATGATGTCTGTATTGCAGGGGATAGCGTTGAGGTCATGTTGCAACGCCTAGAGGCATTGTTTAACAGAGTGAGAGCATCTGGTTTCCTGTTGAAAGCAAAGAAGTGTGAGTTGTTTCAGAAAGAAATTTCATATTTGGGACAAAGATTGTCAGAACAAGGGATTAAGACTGATGATAATAAAGTCAATAAAATATTACATTGGGCAAGGCCAAATGACCAAAAAGAATTAAGATCTTGGTTAGGATTAGTAAATTACTATACTAAATATGTGCCACATTTGGCAACAGCAGCAGCTCCTTTGTATGGACTGCTGAGGTCAAAAATAAACTTTGATTGGACTCAGCAATGTGAGGAGTCTTTTGGTAAAATCAAACAGTTGCTCACAACACCTCCAGTGTTGGGAACACCTGATGTAACTAAAGGGCCATTCACTTTAACTTCAGATGCCAGCCTAACTGGCCTTGGGGCAGTTCTAAGCCAAGAGCAGGACGGTCAAGATGTAACTATAGCATATTGGTCAAAAATATTAAACGTAGCTCAAAGAAATTACTGTGCAACTCACCGTGAACTTCTAGCTTTAGTAGAGTCAGTAAAAGCATTTAACCATTATTTAGCAGGAGCACCGTTTGTGGTGAAGTCAGATCACGCTGCATTGCAGTGGTTAAGAAGTTTCAAAAATCCTACTGGAATGTTGGCAAGGTGGCTTGAAAAATTAGCACCATATCAGTTCCAAGTTGTTTATGTAAAAGGAACCAGCATAGGCCATGCGGATGCCCTCAGTCGTAGACCTCAGAGACCCTGTAATCAAAATTGCGTTAAATGTGCAAGAATAGAGGAAAGAGAAGAAATAGCAGCAGTCAAGTGTACAACTGTTGAAGAAAGGGAAGGAAAGAATGAAAATGTCATGATAGAATGCAGCAATAATTTTAAGCTTATTCATAAAGAAGGATCAATTTTTGATAGCAGTTCTAGCTTACCCATTATTCATGCTGTCAGTTTGGATGGTAAAATGGGAGCAGGACTTGCCAAAGATATTGAGTATTGTTTCAATGTTAAAGAAGAATTCCTTCAAACTTGTAGAAACTGTACAGGAATTGTACCTGTAAGAAGAGGGCAGAGAATAATTGTTAATGTCATCACAAAGTTGAGATATTTTCAGAAACCAACGTCTGAACAAGTCAGGTTAGCTTTAATTCAGTTGAGGGACTGGCTGATAGAAAATAATGTAAATGAATGGTGCATGCCTGAGTTTTCATGTGGCAGAGACCAACTAAATTATCATATACTGATTAAGTTTATAAATGAAGTCTTTGCAAACACAGGCATGAACATTAATATGCATCACTGGAGTCCAACCAACGTAAATAAGGTTGAGACTAAAAGCGGTTGTGAACCAAGTAGAGTTGCTGTTATAGATAGCATTAGAACTTTACGTGTATCAGTGGAGAATGTTATGATTAACTGGGGAACTATCATTGCTGAAGGCATAGATCCAGATCAACTAAGGAGAGATCAAAGACTTGACAGCGATAAAATGCCAATAATAGTTGCAGTACAGGAAGGCAAACGCCCTGATTTCCAAGATATTGTTGGATATAGTAACAAAACTAGAACGTTGTGGCATCAGTTCAGATCTCTTGTTGTGAAGGATGGTTTGTTGTTCAGGAAGTTCGTACATATCACCCGAGATCCTGAAAGAGATCAGTATCAGTTAGTATTGCCGTCAAAACATGTACACAATACTGTAAAGCACTACCATGAGCAGTTAGGGGAGGTTAACCATTTTGGAATACATAAAACAGTGGCACACATGCAAAGGTTTTTCTGGTGGCCGGGAATGCAAAATGACATTCAGTGGTGTCTTCATAATTGCATATTATGCAACAGATTTAAAGGAGTTAAAAATAGAGTGAAACCACCAATGAAAATATTCCAGGATGGGGTACTCCATGGTAGATGGCACGTAGATTTAGCAGGACCATTTAAAGAAACCTCTGAAGGTTATACTCACATTCTTATTGCAGTAGAAGCATTTTCTGGTTGGCCTGTAGTTGTACCACTGCGTGGTGAAAAGGCACCAGAGGTAACCAAAGCCTTAATTACCCATGTATTCTCCGTCTTTGGCTCACCAATTTCTATGATGACAGATCAAGGGAAGAATATGCTTTCTGAAACAATGAGAGAAGTAGCTAATTTATATCAAATCAAGAGATTCAGAACTTCAGTCAAACACCCAGAGGCCAATGGAAAGGCAGAGAGGTGGATTAGAACGTTAAAGTCACAGTTAGCAATGTTGATAGGCGATAACCCATTGACATGGCCAGAATATTTACCTTTCATTTCACAAGCATATCGTAGCCTTCCAAATGAGGTTACGAAGTGCTCTCCTTATGAGATCATGTTCGGAGCACCAATGCGGACTCCACTGCAAATGGAGAGAGGGGCTCCACCTTCTCAGCCAGATTGGAGTCGCCACAGAGATGCATATCCTTCTTTTGTCAGAAATGCTTTGACAAAAATTCACGACATAGTAAGACAGTCAAAAATCCAAGCTGCAAAAAGAATGAAGGAACATTATGACAAAACTGCAATGCTGTCGCCATTCAAAGTTGGGGACAGAGTATATTATTATAAGAAAAACACACAGCAAGGTGTGATGCGAAAATTAGCCTCATCTTGGTTAGGACCGTTCACGGTTGAGGATATTATAAATGATTGTAACGCACAGATCAGAGACGAAGCGCCACCACATAAACAACTGATTGTTCATATCGATAAGTTAGCTGCTTATACTCCGCAAAATTCCGACAAAGAGCTGGTGACGGTGGCATGGCTCACTTTTGTGATGTAAACAGCCGGTGCACGGCAGGGTGGATCACACCGAGCGAGCCGACTCACGGCCGGAGCGATTCGCTCACCGCCGACACCAAACCAACAACGGCCGCGAGAATTCAAAAACGCTGTTCGCCGCAAGAGGCATGCTAGGAGTATCGACGCGGGGTATGCCGGGGAGGCGTCACCAAGGGCCATTGTTGAGATAGCGTCCACCCAGACAACATCGATGGCACCCAGAATCAGAATCGCGAGGAGCAAGGAGGAATTCAAGATTCCGAAGAAAGGCGAGAGAGAAGAAACACCAGCGCAGACAAGAGAAGAGGACGCAGCGTCAACGCAGCCGTCGCCACTGGCCGCGCTGTTCCGAGCCGAGTGGTGCCAGAGCCGCGGAGTAGCGACGCCCGCCGCCACAGCAACGCCAGCAACCAGGAAGGGAAGACCGCCGCAGCTGTGGAGAGACCCGTTCAAGCAACCAGAGCTGCAGGTGAAGAGGAGCCAGCAGCAGAAGGTGTTCCCGCAGCAAGAAAAGACAAGGACCGGACCGGAGGAAGTGAAGAGGCACTGCGCGTACTTGGTACGCCAGGCGCAGAGGAAGAGGGAAGAGCGGCAGCGAAGAAGCATCAGGTCAGCGGAGCAGAAGTTAGAAGAAAGATTTCAGGAGTTGGACAATTTGTGGGAAGGAGAACATCAGTGGACAGTGAGTGAAGTGGAAAGTGAGTTTGAGAGTAAAATGTTTGGCGAGATGGAAGAAGAAATTTTGAAGCTGGAGTTGGTGATGGAAGAAAAGAAAGTGGACTTTGTGGAGTATGTAGAAAGGGAGTGTGAAAGTAAAGGGTTTAGTGAAATGGAAGAGGAGGTAAGCAAGCTGGAGGCGGTGATAGGGGAAGACAAGAAGAAAGGAGACATTTTGGAGGAGTTGGTGTGTTTGCTGGGAATAGAGGAGGACAGTGATGTGTGGGTGGAAGGACAGTTGGAGGAGAACATGGACGTAGATTTTGAGACATTGTTGAGGCAGGTGGAGGACAAGACCAGAGAAAGTTTGGCTTTGTCGCAGCAAGTTCAGGAAGCAGAAGAGGAGATTGATTTAGAGTGTGGAAGCAAGGTGGAGGAAGCAGAAGTGGAAGCAGGAATGAGCATGGAAGTGGAGGAGTGTGTAGAGGTTGTGAAAGCAGTGGAGATGGACATAGACATGAAAGTTGTAGAAATAGTGCAGTTAGTGATGGGACCTGTGGGACAGAAACCTGTGGAGTGCGTGGAGTATGTGCCAACAAAGATAGGAGGCAAGAGTAATAGGAGATGCAGGAGCTGTTTGAGCAGAGGACATGTTCCGTTAAATTGTACAAATATAGGAGTTAATTTAGTCAGGAGGTTGGAAGCAGTAGTAAAGGGGCAGATGGCAGGTGTTTTTGAGGTCACAAAGGAGGAGGAGAAACAGATAAGAAGGTGTGATTTTTCAAAGAAATTAAATCCAGGAGTAGAGAGAGTGGTGAGAGAGCTACAAAGGGGATATGGAATTGAACTATATAATCCTGAAGAGCCGCAGTTGTAAAGTTGTGTTAAGATTGTTTTGTTAATTTATCAAGTAATTGCCATTGTTATATTTATTGCTATATTGTACTGTTAGCTAGTAAGTTTTTAATGTTATGAAATGATCTCAGTATTGTTAATATTCTAAATGTTCCGTTTGAGTGAATAAAATTGTACATATCTTTGTTTAAAAGGTTTCTCAGTCCAAAACTATACCCGAATACATAAGTCATTGTAGCCACAATGCTACGGACAAGTGAGGTCATAATTCTGATGCCAGGTCTTTGAGGGAGTGTGTAACGGGAACATGTTTTAAAACAAGGAAAGAAACAGATATACTAAGAATGCATTTTTACTAGGGGCAGAAATAAAACAGTAAATAATACTAGGTGCCGAGAAAATATTGCAGCTGTGAAGCAGCAACTAAGTGCAATGTCAAGCACAATAAAAACAGTACTACTAATAGATTGAAATAGTGGTGGTATTTAAAAAAAAAAACACCAAGGTGATCCTGGGCATGTGCGGGGTCGACGTCATTGTCCAAAACGACCTATAAATGAATAAAATGCACCATAGTAACGACGGTACGGGAGGTTCACGTATCAAGTAATAATGGAGTATAGCACTTACAAAACAGTCACCCCGACAGCCTTGGCCACCACGGACACAGCGTAGGCCACGACGCTCATAAAGAAAATCATAAGTAAAAACCCGGGCTTTAGTGATGCACCATTCCCCGGGAAGCACCAGACCACGGGTCCCAGGTGGCGCGTGCCGCGGTAAAGCACAACTGACACACACCTAAAAAAAAAAAAAAAAAAAAAAAAAAAAATAACAAATAATTAAAGGAATAATACTAACAATAATAATAACAATAGAACATATAGGTATTTACACTTACACTGCTGAGTACTGGATTACCCGGAAAGCAGGCAGGGAAGCAGATGATCATGACGAGTTGGGCCCTACGCGGCTGGGCAGGAACGGTGGTAACAATAGGGAGAGCAGGCTGCTGAAATCTCCGGGGTCGACTCAGACGAGGTGCCGGACGCCGAGGGCCGTGACGACGACGGCGATTGTCCGGGACCCGCAGAAGGATTCGCGGAGGAGCAGCATTTTGTAATGCCTCCAGGGCGATCAGTGCTGGTGTTGGGTCATGGCCGCGAACAGGAGGGGCCGCGGACACAGCTTCCACACCCAGACGAAAAATGGGCAGGGAAGGCTCTTCCCCTGTCAGGTCAAGTACCTCGGGATCCATGTAGTCAAGAGGATATCACAGGGTTTCAAAAGAAAAATTAAAATCGACCCGTAAACAACGTTTTAAAATAATAGCGAGTATAATAGTAAACAAGGGTCTGCGTGACTTTTCGGGTTTTTCCCACTAGTGGAGCCGGAAAGGGAAAGCGATCGTCAGGTGTCTGCGCTCGAGCTAGGCCAAACGGACGGGTAGCAGACGGACAGACAGGGGTAGGTCCTAAAGTTGAAAGGACCCCGTATATAGAACCGATTTTGGATTTTAAAAGAGAAATGGTCAGGCCAAAAGTTAAACTAAATTGGCCGAACGGAGTGCGAAAATGTTACGTAATTTCTGGAGACCTAACCGCAATATACGGGAGTTCCCCGACGGGAAACGGATATGACCACGGTAGTCAGTTGAGTGTTTGCTAATAAAGTTTCGTGTACACATAAGTTTCTCATACTGAAGGTGTCGAATATGGAGCCAGAAATTCAAAATGCTCGCTGCAAACGGGGAATTTAGCGTATGGGCGTTAAAAACAAGCAGGAGTGCTAGAATTCTGGCGAAATAGCTCGATAAAGTTTAGTGACAAGTTTGGGAGTTCTTTCAAAGAGACAAACAACCATAAAATTGACAAGGGGTAGCAAATGAGAGTTTTGACATGCTGGTGCAAAAAGGGTGATCAGGGATAAGTAGCGTTGCCACCCTTAGCAACGACTACTCTTGGTCGCATCTTGACCAGCGAAGTTGGCGACATAGTGTAATTGCGACGGCAATGTCACCCTGGTTGCACACAATGGTATCAGTTTCGATCATCCAATGCGAAACGAATCCGCTTCGGGAGGCGCATCAACAGTACTAATTGCGAGATTTGAAAGTGCACCAACTATGTAACAACAAAGTGGACCTGTGGACTTTCACCACGGGGGTCCCAAGGCCGAGTTCACCGGGACCAGCCGGGAATCGAACCAAGGAACCCGGTCTCCCCGAGTTGTCACTGGACCAATTACTCCGTGGACAGCTGCCCGAGATACAATTCGTCGACCAGACTATACAAGGACATCAGAACATCTACGCTGGCAACGCACACACAGCAGAGTAGCAAGACGACACACAGTCAGCTCTACGGAGATGGAGTCTTTTCATTTTGGAGGAGAGGAAAGCGATATAAGTTAAGTAGCGTCGATGATTGAAAAACTTTTCGGTAAAAACTTTTAGATAGTTTTAAAGGTGCCTTAGAATAATTTAGTGTGTAAGTTAGTTTGTAAGCAAATAGGTCAGAATAGTGGGTGATAGGTCAGCATGGCACCAAGGTGTAGGCATCATAACCTGGAAACAGGTTAGGTAAATGTATGTAAACAAAAATACTGTGCAGACATGTTTGTGTTTCAGTTCATGGGAATGGCAGTCAATCTTTCTTGCATCACAGCAGGATTGCATCGTTTCTTCGAGAGCTTCGAAATCAACGCAAGACATCTTTAACACTAATTCCCAATTTGAGTGAATCTATGAGAGTGACTTCTGCGGCGAAGTAGCATAGGCAACCTTCGACTGTAGGAGAGTTAGTCATGTGAAAAGCGTGTTACTGGCCATAACACGCGCGTCGTATAGATTTCAACTCAGCACACAGTGTGTCAGGGATTCAGTCAACTTCTTTATGTTTATTTTTGTTTGAACATGGAAGCTTTGGGGTTTGGGATTGGACACCCTAAACCAGCACGTAGTCGTGTCAAAGTGGAAATGGGATTATTTCAGGATCATTGAATATGATTTAGCAAATGTTGGTCAGATTTTTAATAGAGATCGGTTTGATTTGTTGTAACGCGTTACTGAAATGGAATCAGAATTTAAAATGAAGTGTAAGATTTTCAAATTGTAAGGGTCTTAAAAGGAGATGAAGGAGTTTAAAAAGAAGGGAGTGGTGTTACGTAGAGCAGACTTACTAAAGTCACCTATTCATACCATGGGCTACATAACCCTTTTCTTTGTTTACGTTCCTAGACACCATCTTTATTCCGTGTCACCCTCTGTTGGCTAGTAGCAAGACTAGCATTAGAAGGTGCCGCCATCTAGCGGCTAGACGCATTGTTGATACGGGTAGACCCCCACCACCTTTCACTCCTTCTTCATCTTCTCTGGGCCTATAAAAGCAGGCACCGCTCACCGAGCAGTGCCATTCTGTGAGACGCTCTCTTGGAGTCAATACACAGCTAAACCCAAACTCCCCGACTACCTTATTCCGCCTCCTCTACTTAACAGTACCTTATAAAATGTAATATATTTTTATTAAATTTGATGAAACTTTATAAGAATGATTAGATCTTATAAAGTTTTATGAAGGCAGATGTTATAACATCTAGATTACATCTTATAAAAACATATAAACATTTTATAAAAAGATATAACCACTTTATAAAAGTAGACAAGGTTCCATACTAAAAGGAAGGAAGCTATTAAAACAATTGTCTGAAGACACAACAGCCTTTATTTAAAAATAAGTCAAAATTCAGTAATTTTATAGTTAACAAATTTGAATATATACGTGTGTACAGTAATACTGAATCACTAATGCCATCTGATTTTGTTGGTTTTATTTCTTCTGTTAAAGCTTGAGCAAATACGAAGCTCAATCAAAAATAATAACACCAAAAAAATCTTTTGGCACCTGTACACATGTTCACTAAATTAAAAGGCAGTACAAATATCACAAGGAACGAAAGGGAATACAAAAATCTAGGTAACCCAGGAACATTACAAGTAACAAATACTATTAGAAATCAAGTCCTACACCTTGTGTAAACATGTAACACTAATTACAAAGTACTTTGGTAAAATTTTAATGATTATGACGAAAACACACTGAGATCACAAATATAATTAAGTTGTCAACTTTCATAAAACTTTGCTTCTACAAACAAGGAATAACTAGGAACAAAACACATCACAAATTAAGCTGTGCATCCTGCCAGCAGTTTTATCACTGAGCTCAGTACTTCTGTAAAACTGAGCAACTAAAATGGTTTAACTGAATAAAGGATTAAAAATGCTCAGTACTTTGATAAAACTTTGCATATGATTAACAAAACAAAACTGAGTGTGATTACAAGGAACAAACATCACAAATTAAGTTGTACACCTGCAAGCAGGTCCATCACTGAACTCAGTACTTGTGTAAAACTGAGGCTTACCAGAAACAATCACATCAGAAATCAAATCAAGTTAATTAAAATTGTACCATGAAGGTTGTTTAACACCCCTTAGTGCTTTGGTAAAACTACCACGAAAAACATAAAAAATAAAACAAAGTTGTGCACCTATATGCAGGTTCAACAAGTACAATCACATCAGAAATCTAATCAAATTTACTAAAATTGTACCATGAAGGTTAAACACCACTTAGTGCTTTGGTAAAACTACCATGAACAAACATAAAAAATAATACAAAGTTGTGCACCTATATGCAGGTCAAACCAGTACTTTACGCTTTGGGTATCATAACTGGGAACAATTTTTTTTTTATACCTGTACTTTGACAGAACTTGGAACAAACAGTTACAGATAAGAAACTGTAGTAAGTCCTGTAGGCTGATCACAATTTTCTCTGGTAATAGATATTTGTGTAGTTACCAGGATGACACAACACTTGTGAACTTATGCCGCATAGAGTCAGAGCCAACTCTTGGCCGCCACGTCTTCCGAATATTCTCTAAGTCTGCCGCTTTTGCTGTAAGCAAACAGAGTATTAATTTCAAGATATAATTCAATGGCAACTCATGCATATCAGGCACTGAATGAAAAAGAAATAAACATACCAAGAAGGGCATCCCTGTCATCAGGGTGCAGCCTGGGTAGCACGTTCAATTTTTTCATTACTTTTGACCCTCCACTGCGCGATGGGTATCCCTGAGCAGTCGAGCCCTTCAAAGCATCTGCAGTGTAAGCCTTGCCAATCAAGGCTTTTATAAATTGGTGCACCGAATTGCTTTGATTCCATGTATCATCCAAGTCAGTTTGCAGAATAAAAACCTTCGGGTAGTTTGAATGAAACACAACTACCTGAAACCAAGGGAGTCAGATATAGTTAACATGTGGAATAACAGTCCCCGTCCCTTATCGCCTTAGTGAAGATGGTTCCCCGGTAAGTCCAAGTGCTCCACCCTTTCCCTTCACTTCGCCATTATTTTGTTCGTGCATGTGGTCAACACCAATGCCGTTGAAGGAAGAGTCAGTTTTGTGAATTCTGACGCACTACTTGAGCTCGAATCTGCACGGACGGCCGTGTAAGACGCCACAGCACGCGTCCAGCGGTCCTCCAGTACTCGGCTAGCTTCTGACGCAGAACTTGAGCTGGGCTGCTCGAACCTGCGCAGACGGCAGTAGATGACTCCACAGCACGCGTCCGGAAGTCCTCCAGCAAGCCGCTAAGCTTGTCACACACTACTTAATCTCGGACTTGCACAGACAGCCGTGGACTCCACCACAGCACGCGTCCGGCAAAATTCACAACCTCTGTTGGCTACGGAAGCTCTCCACGTCCGCGAACAGGCACGGACGGCCGTGGACACCGCCACAATCTCGCGTGTGGACCTGATGCACTCTCCTACCTTGTCACACACTTGTTGAGCCAGGCGCGGATGCAGTAGGGGTTCTTCTCCCCCCCCCCCCCCCCACACAGGCTGGCACCATGAAATTTAGGCAACCCGCCGAACCTTACGCCTATAGGTAGGCAAAAAGTAATACATTGCCGTCCCCACAAGTCGCTCTGGGATCCGCGCCTGACTTGAGCTCGACAGTAATGGGACGGCTGTTGGCTGTGGACACCGCCACAGCGCGCGTCCGCCAGACCTCATGCATGACTGTTAGGGTAAGTCCCTTGGGACTTCCCCTAAGGTACTTCCATTCGAGGCTGCTCTGAGGTGAAGTCCGGCTGTCCGGTCTCGTCACCACCGTAAAGTAGACAGACCCCAAACGCAATGCCCCAAAACGGCCATGTCAAATCGTTAGTAGATCGTAGGTAGAGATAAGTAGACATATTTTTACCGAAAACAACTTTTGCAAACCCCGGTTTTTTAAAGTGTCTCTGGGGTTTGCTAACTTCACGTACCTTTGGACAGCCCCAACCAGATAAACACACAAAACGCGACGTCTGTCAGGAGCAGGTCTTTAGTAGAGGTAAGTAGAGATAAGTAGACGTAAGTAGGACCGTCAGGCCACTTTCGTATCCTAACCTACAGCAGAAAAACAAAATAATCGCGTATGCGGAGCCATGTGATTTCACATAATTAAGATCACTAGTCACTCGATCTTTCTTCTCTGTTTGATTGCAGGAGCATCGTTAGTAGACGATAGTAGAGCCATTATTGCACTCGAAACATTAAATCTACATCAGAAAAACAAGATAATCGCGTCTGCGGGGCCATGTGATTTCACATAATTAAGATCACTAACTAATCGATCTCTCTTCACTGTTTATTTGCATGAGCATCGTTGGTAGATGTTAGTAGAGTCGTCACTACAATCGAAATATTTAATTTACAGCAGAAAAACAAGATAATCGCGTATGCGGGGCCATGTGATTTCACAAAATTCGGATTACTAACCACTCGATCTTTCCACACTGTTTGATTGCATTAGCATCGTTAGTAGACGATAGTAGAGCCATTTTTGCACTCGAAATATGTAATGTTCGTCAGAAAAACAAGATAATCGCGTATGCGGGGCCATGGGATTTCTCATAATTAAGATAACTACCTAATCGATCTCTCTTCACTCTTTAATTGCGTGAGCATCGTTAGTAGACGTTAGAAGAGTCTTCACTACAATCAAAATATTTAATTTACATCAGAGAAACAAGATAATCGCGTATGCGGGGCCATGTGATTTCACAAAATTCGGATTACTAACCACTCGATCTTTCCACACTGTTTGGTTGCATTAGCATCGTTAGTAGACGATAGTAGAGCCATTATTGCACTCGAAATATGTAATATTCGTCAAAAAAACAAGATAATCGCGTATGCGGGGCCATGTGATTTCTCATAATTAAGATAACTATGTAGCCTCTAAATTTTTGATCTTATTAAAGAATAAAAAGTCTCACTGGTCCGGCTAGCCAAGATGATAAAGGGGAGTGGTTCTCTTTGGCTTATGGTTAACTCCTGTATGGATTGGGCGCCAGGTGACAAGTCACCACCAAAGGACTGGCTACAGTTCAAACAATTTACAAATATAACCTTTAATAAGAGCAATAATAAGGCAAAAATACAACAATTAAATTCCTAAGAAAAGGAATCTCAGATCTCAGACTCTACACTCAAGCTAAAAGAGATACAGCATGGACTTACTAACTGTCACAGACTCAATTAAATATGAAGGTTAAATGCTTAACCAGAGGGCATATCAGACTAGTACAACTAGTAATTCACATCACATAATCACGGACAAATCCTATACAAATATTAAAAGTAGAGTACTAATTATCACAGCTTGAAGCAATATATCACAATGCCATGACCAGACATGACAAAATATAAGCGTGAAGACACAGACTAAATCAAAGAACCCTGAAACAGAACAAAGGACAGCAACAGTCAGATACCAGACGGACCATGTATTTACTTAAGTTCCCGCTTTGCCAGTTAGAAAAACTCACCGAGGGTTGTTATATAATGAATCTGGTTATAAATAGTAACGGCAGATATCTCGGGTTCAATATTAAATATCTGTGGTATAATAAAACTCAGTTAGCTCAATTGGTATAACCTCACATAATTAAAAGCAAAATTAGGCCACATTGAAACTCACCACAGTGCAAAGCACAAGCCAATTAAGTAAAGGAATACAAAAATCGCCAAATATATGAAACAGCCTGCGATGGACAATAAAAATACAGGTTAAGCTTCCCATGGGTATGATAATTCACAGTAACTCTAAAGTGAAACTCACAGTGTCAAGTTGATCCAATTACATAAATATCACGGAGAGGTTAAACAAAAAAGGACTCAAGGTCACATAAAATACTTAAGAGGTTAAACTCAACCCTCCTCTCTCGAAACCAAATCCAAAAGTGGCTCTTTCACTCCCAATCCCAGAGCGGGCCGCAGCTCCGAACCGAGACACATTAAAGCGGTATGAAAAATACAGAGGACCGCTACAAACAATTGAGCGAACTAATGACAAATACAGGTTGGAGGGAAATTCAAACAGTAACTCCAAGTGGACGTTACAACTACCTAATCGATCTCTCTTGGAGGATGGCAATAAATAAGTTTAAATACAGTGAAGCTGTTTTTATTTCCCTCATTTATAATGGTACTACATATGATACAAAATTACAGTTGACTACAATGTTCAAAATATACATATCTTAAAACACAAAACTAATGACCAGAGTCAAAACTTGCACAGAAATATTAAAAAGAAATCACTAGTTTGTATCCAGAGAACACAAGTAACACAAGCCCAGCAGGTGTATACATATGGAACAAAATGACAGTTGACTACAATGTTCAAAATATACATATCTAAACAACACAAAACTAATGACCAGAGTCAAAACTTGGGTAATTGTGGACTTTAGGGGCTCCACCACCTATAAAGACATGGCCGGTACCGTTGGAACCGGCTCAACGCCTAGAATTGGAATATGCCAATCATATACGGCGCTCTTCAATCTCTTTATTTAAAAACACAGCGACGCTCAACGAGTGGAAACCCTAGGCTGGCTACGCGGCGCTACCGCAGCGCCGGACTGGTGGCCGAACACCGAACCCCGTCGGCACCGGCGTCGGCGGCTCGGTCGGGCGGCTCGTGCGGGAGAGTGCTAATGGCTGCGTGGTCTGCCTACGGCTCGCAACCTCACAATCATTTCCCTTTGACACCATCACCTCACACTAGGTGATGGTGTCAAAGCGGGGAACCCCATTTGTCCTACGGTGCAGTTGTCCTACCAATATATTTATTAATATAAATATTAGAAATATAATATAAAAATACTACGGAAGGAGTGGCTAAAATATTCACGCTCCGTTGTCCTACCCGAATAAAAATATTCTGCTCTTGCAGCGAATATAAATATTGCGGTCAGGAATATAAATATTGCGAGCAATAATATAAATATATTCAGGATGCGCTTGGTGACCTTCCCCTCCGGCCCTGCCCCCTGCCTGCTTTGGGAGTGGGGTAAGTGACGTAGGGGTTGCCCCCCCCCCCCCCCGACGGATGGGTTGCATACCTCCCAGGCGGCCCTAACGGCGGCTATCCAAGTCTGCGTGCCGTGCCGTGCCGGGCGGTGCGAACCAAGGCTGAGGTTCATCGGAACCTTGCTGCAGTGTGCCAGGACGAGTGCATATGTGCATATGTGTACCAGGCCACAGTCCTTGCCAGGACGATTTGCTGCACAAGATGTTGACGGCCACCACCTTGAGGTACCCGATGACGATAACGTCCCAGGTATACCAGATCCGGGGTTCCGTCCGATCTAACCAGAGCAACTCGGACATCGAGGACCTTGCCTTCTTCATCACTACGTCCACAAGGTGTTGGCGGCCACCTCGAGGTGCTCGGTGAAGTCCCCGATAAGAGTCCATGCCCCCCCCCCCCCCAAACTAGGATTCCGGCCCCCCACGTACCGTGGACGTTCCCTTGGACTAGCCCATGAGCCTGCCGATAGAATGGTCATGACCCTAACGTTCGGCGTACGTAGTGTTACCAGCGGACCTTGCACATCGAGGACGTAGGTGACGACCATGTCGAGGTCACCGTCGAAGACCTCCGACAACGGCCCACCAAAGTAACCAGCGGGCCTTTGACATCGTCATCCAAACCGGTATTGGCGACGTCCGTGTTCGTCCGAACTTTCTCGCATCTCGTACCTTACAACGCGGATGGCGGCGCTGAGCGCCTGCGAATGCCAGGGTAGGCAAGCCTTCCCACACGTCTGTATGTAGATGTCACAGTTGCCTACCTAACAGGCGTCATTTGTGCGCAGACTCGCTAAGGTGACTCCAGCGGTTAATGTAGTGTACGTACTGAACAGAAGGTCCCTGCTGGTCCCTACGTCGTGTCGTCTGTTCCGTAACAATTATGATGGTTGCTTTTCCGCAATCATGTCAACTCTGTCCCAAGCTACTGTTAACCATGTCACCAAATGCAAAGAAAGGAACGTGAATAAGAAAAAATACAACACATATGTTGGATTGATATTAATGTTTTATTCAATACTTAGGGATTGCATACCGTTGTTATTACATAAGTCATTGAAATATAACTGCTGGATACATGACAAATTTTCAGCTGGACTCGACCCATTCCACACCATTTCAAACGCTTACACTCACAAGCCACATGTTACATTTGAACTGAAAGGTCCTTTGTTTGAATCTCACTTCTTAACAAGGGGCAGGTCTGTACCAAATTTCAAGGTTCTAGCTTGAAAACCTTACAAATGGTGGCGCCAACAAAAAGTGGGGCGCTAATTTTGATGGGCAGTGTAGAAACAATGTTGACGATTGAATTGAATGAAGATTTTTCACTTTTGAAGAATGTACAGGAAGTGAATTCACAACAACAACGCCATCTCACATAGATCTAACAAAACAGGTATGTTGACTTTCAAACAATTCGCTGTCCCAAGTTTTGCATGAAGTTTCCCAAACAATCTGCAAAGAAGATAATAATGCGATCAGTGAAGAATTATTTCATGCAGACTGATAAATTGGTGCAATATGCAAAACTCTCACCTTTAAGTTTCACATCAACAGTAGTAAAATGTGGCTCGTCCCTTCTGCCAAGTGTTTTGAAGATAAATTATGTAGTCATTTACAACCGTTGAAATTGCGAGACCTGCAACATAGAAAAGTATTTAGAGCAGGAAAGACGAAAGGCAACTGTCTGCTGCTGCTGCCGCCGACGCCGCCATCGCCAACCTGGCGACGAGGTGGTCCTAGGGGAAGCCGCGGCTGAGCTCCGACAAGGCGCTGCCCTCCGTCGCTGCCGTCCAGCTGCCATGTACGCCGCGCTGCCGGTGACCCCCGTGCTGCGCTGGCCGCGTGCTGTCTGCTGGGCCGCCGTGGACGCCGTGCTGCCGATGACCGCCACGCTGTCGATGACCCCCGTGCTGCGCTGGCCGCGTGCTGTCTGCTGGGCCGCCGTTGACGCCGTGCTGTGCTGGGCGCGTGCTGTCTGACTGCTGGGCCGCCGTAGACGACGCGCTGTTCTGGCCGCGTGCTGTGTGCTAGGCCGTCCCGGACGCGATGCTCCCCAAGACGCCGGCGAGACGAGCACTGCGCCGCCGCGACAATAAAGGCCACGCCGTCGACAGCTGCGCCGCCGACGCGAACACAGCGCCGTCGAGGTGATGAGGGCCGCGCCGACGAGAGCTGCGCCGTCAAGATGATGAAGGCCGCGCCGACAAGCACAGCGCCGCCGAGACGATGAAGGCTGCGCCGACGAGAGCTGCGCCGCCGAGATGATGAAGGCCGCGCCGACGAGCACAGCGCCGCCGAGACGATGAACGCTGCGCCGACGAGAGCTGCGCCGCCGAGATGATGAAGGCCGCGCCGACGAGCACAGCGCCGCCGAGACGATGAAGGCTGCGCCGACGAGATGATGAAGGCCGCGCCGACGAGCACAGCGCCGCCGAGACGATGCAGGCTGCGCCGACGAGAGCTGCGCCGCCGAGATGATGAAGGCCGCGCCGACGAGCACAGCGCCGCCGAGACGATGAACGCTGCGCCGACGAGAGCTGCGCCGCCGAGATGATGAAGGCCGCGCCGACGAGCACAGCGCCGCCGAGACGATGAAGGCTGCGCCGACGAGATGATGAAGGCCGCGCCGACGAGCACAGCGCCGCCGAGACGATGCAGGCTGCGCCGACGAGAGCTGCGCCGCCGAGATGATGAAGGCCGCGCCGACGAGCACAGCGCCGCCGAGACGATGCAGGCTGCGCCGGCGAGAGCTGCGCCGCCGAGATAATGAAGGCCGCGCCGACGAGCACAGCGCCGCCGAGACGATGAAGGCCGCGCCGACGATGCTGCGCCGTCGAGATGATGAAGGCTGCGCCGACGAGCACAGCGCCGCCGAGACGATGAAGGCTGCGCCGGCGAGAGCTGCGCCGCCGAGATGATGAAGGCTGCGCCGACGAGAGCTGCGCCGTCGAGATGATGAAGGCCGCGCCGACGAGCACAGCGCCGCCGAGACGATGAAGGCTGCGCCCACGATAGCTGCGCCGTCGAGATGATGAAGGCCGCGCCGACGAGCACAGCGCCGCCGAGACGATGAAGGCTGCGCCGACGAGAGCTGCGCCGCCGAGATGATGAAGGCTGCGCCGACGAGAGCTGCGCCGTCGAGATGATGAAGGCCGCGCCGACAAGCACAGCGCCGCCGAGACGATGAAGGCTGCGCCGACGAGAGCTGCGCCGCCGAGATGGTGAAGGCCGCGCCGACGAGCACAGCGCCGCCGAGACGATGAAGGCTGCGCCGACGAGAGCTGCGCCGCCGAGATGATGAAGGCTGCGCCGACGAAAGCTGCGCCGTCGAGATGATGAAGGCCGCGCCGACGAGCACAGCGCCGCCGAGACGATGAAGGCTGCGCCGACGAGAGCTGCGCCGCCGAGATGATGAAGGCAGCGCCGACGAGCACAGCGCCGCCGAGACGATGAAGGCTGCGCCGACGATAGCTGCGCCGTCGACATGATGAAGGCCGCGCCGACGACTGCAGCGCCGGCGACACGAACACAGCGCCGTCGAGAAGATGAAGGCCGCGCCGACGAGAGCTGCGCCGGCGACACGAGCACAGCGCCGTCGTGACGATGAAGGCCGCGCCGACGAGAGCTGCGCCGTCGAGATGATGAAGGCCGCGCCGACGAGCACAGCGCCGCCGAGACGATGAAGGCTGCGCCGACGAGATCTGCGCCGCCGAGATGGTGAAGGCCGCGCCGACGAGCACAGCGCCGCCGAGACGATGAAGGCTGCGCCGACGAGATGATGAAGGCCGCGCCGACGAGCACAGCGCCGCCGAGACGATGCAGGCTGCGCCGACGAGAGCTGCGCCGCCGAGATGATGAAGGCCGCGCCGAAGAGCACAGCGCCGCCGAGACGATGCAGGCTGCGCCGGCGAGAGCTGCGCCGCCGAGATGATGAAGGCCGCGCCGACGAGCACAGCGCCGCCGAGACGATGAAGGCCGCGCCGACGATAGCTGCGCCGTCGAGATGATGAAGGCTGCGCCGACGAGCACAGCGCCGCCGAGATGATGAAGGCTGCGCCGGCGATAGCTGCGCCGTCGAGATGATGAAGGCTGCGCCGACGAGCACAGCGCCGCCGAGATGATGAAGGCTGCGCCGGCGAGAGCTGCGCCGCCGAGATGATGAAGGCTGCGCCGACGATAGCTGCGCCGTCGAGATGATGAATGCCGCGCCGACGAGCACAGCGCCGCCGAGATGGTGAAGGCCGCGCCGACGAGCACAGCGCCGCCGAGACGATGAAGGCTGCGTTGACGAGAGCTGCGCCGCCGAGATGATGAAGGCCGCGCCGACGACTGCAGCGCCGGCGACACGAACACAGCGCCGTCGAGAAGATGAAGGCCGCGCCGACGAGAGCTGCGCCGGCGACACGAGCACAGCGCCGTCGTGACGATGAAGGCCGCGCCGACGAGAGCTGCGCCGTAGAGATGATGAAGGCCGCGCCGACGAGAGCTGAGCCGTCGAGACGATAAATGCCACGCCTTGGGAGTGGCCGCCGCTGCACTCCAAGACCTCGTCCTCCGGCACTGCGTCTGGGGCTGCTGCTGCTGCTGTTGTAGCCGCCGCCGCCAATGACGACGAGAAGGTCCTGGGAGTTGCCCCCGGCAGCCCCGTCCTCCGGTGCTGCGTCTGGGGCCGCTGCTGTCGCCGCTGCCGTCTCTCCGGGAAGGCCCCTGTCACCACGCCGTCGACGAGAAGGTCCTGGGAGTAGCTGCCGCCGTGGTCCGTCACGTCCCCGACCTCCGTCAATGCGTCTGCTCCGAGGAGGCCGCCGTCACCGCGCCGTCGTCGTGCTGCTCCAGGTGCCGCCGCTGCCCGCCGTGTCCCCGAGGAGGCCGCCGTCACCGCGCCGTCGTCGTGCTGTTCCAGTTGCCGCTGCTGCCCGCCGTGTCCCCGAGGAGGCCGCCGTCACCGCGCCGTCGGCGAGAAGGTCCTCGGAGTAGCCGCCGCCGTGCTCCGTCACGTCCCCGTCCTCCGTCACTGCGTCTGGTGCTGCCGCCGCCGCAGCCGTCCTCCGGGGAGGCCACAATCATCGCGTAGTCGTCCTGGTACTGCCGATGCCGTCGCCCTGCTGGAGCCACCGCCGTCGCAGTAGTCGTCGTCGACCTCGTGCCGACATGGAGGTGCCGTCGCCCGCCGTGTCCCCCTCCAGTGGGAAGATGCCGCCGAGCCCGTCGTTGTCGTCCACGTACTGACGCCACCGAGCAGGTGCCGTCGTGGACGCCGACTCTCTGCGCCGAGGGACAGGCCGCCACACCTATGTCAACCATGAAAAAATTCAGTATTTATCACTGATCCTGCATTACCAGCTTCCATGGGTACTTCCTCAAAAAAAAAAGGCCTCAAAATCAGGATTAATAGAGCATTTAATATTTTTTGTTTTATCAATTTCAAACCATGAAAGGTCATGTTAGCACAATGGACAGACAATACAATGAATGTTTCCGTAACAACACAGACATATCCTAAATGGATATTAATAGTAGTGTCAAGTCGTATCAAATGAATCTTAGTTTGGCATGACAAACGATGCTTTTAGTGCTGTCTTGAATCCTTGTCCATGAACTACAACTACGACTAGGCTTCAACTAGACTACAAATGATGAACGTTTCTCCTAATTTGCCACATTATTACAAAGTACAGAGAAATCAAATGCCAGAATAGAACTGTACACCAAGTCAAAAGACAACATCAGATTTCAGCACAACTCCGCACCATGAGAGGTTATGATTTGCCACATTAACCATTACGAAGTACACACACGGAGAAATCAAATGCGTACACAAAGTCAAAAGACACAGCACAACTCTACACCATGAGCTCCATGAGAGGTTAGGTCCTGAAAACCGTTACAATCTTTCATTCACCTAAAATGTGACACTACTTACCCATCCTTGGTGTGTTGGGGCAACGGTAAATTGGTTGGATTTGCACTGCAGCATCAGACTAGTCGGCAAAAATGAAATCTTCGAAATTCCTGGTCCTGGTCCTCACTGTCGTGATGTTTCTGATGGCCTCCGATGGCATTACCGAGGACCGGAAATCTTTACGACGGTCATTGTATTCTCTCCGCCCTCGCTGCATTGAAATTAGAGAGGGAGTGAACTTTTTTTTGTTTGGCCTTTGAAAGTAACTACATCAGCTACAAAAAGTTCAATAGACGTTGAAAGCCTCTTTTCTCCTGTGACGTCACGGCGGCCAACCAAACCAAACCGACTGAAACAACATTTCGCGTGTCGGCTGCTGCTGCTGGTTTCGCATGGGCTAGAACTTGGGTTGTTATTTATTGACGTTACCATGTAACCCCAAGCTTTGGTTTCATGCCATGGTGTAACGTTATGTACCGCATTGCCATAGTGCTGGTTGCTGGTTCTAGTTTTCAAGTTTCCTGTCAAGTTTTCAATCAGTGTTTGAAAGGCAGGTAAGTGGTTCATAACCTCTTGGCTACTTATTTTTCCTTTCTTTGGTCTGTTTTAATTCAAAATGGTGCTGTTTGCACAGTTTTATAATTTTGAATTTACAGTTATGGATATTTTATGCATATTTATATAACAGTTTATTTGTTTGTTTGTCTTTCAGTGTATGAGTTTCTTGTCATGCCGTTGCCTGAGCAGTGTAAAGGCCTGAGGAAAAAGTCTCGATTTTTTTCATCGTGGCGATGGATATTATTACCATAAAAACCGGCAGCTTCGTCCTGGTGTGTGGTCAACACGCTGTTCTCGTTGGTACAGTGAGGGTTGTCATGGCAGAGCCATTATCTCGGAGGATCTTAGTTACTTTGAAACTACTCAACCCCACACATGCCAACCTGATATTCTGTTTTGGAAAGTGAGAAAACTGAGAGGAGCCATCTTGGAAAGATGCCACACGAGAGACCCGACAAGTTCAGTGAATATTATAGAGCAGGAGAGTCATGGGTAGGTTGATGTGCCTATTCGTTCTTTTTAGCTGTTTGTTTCGTTAGTTTTATTATTTCCATTTCACATTCTAGTTATGAGCGGGAAGTTCGGAGGAGAAACTCAACTAAAATTCTACGGTCTGCCATTAGAAGAGCCCGTATGAAAGTATTTGGACGTATCCCTCAAGACTTGTCAGCACTTGATGAGATGTTGAGGTCGGACAAATTCCGACACCTTACAAAGACGGAGGGTGGTGATTTTATTTATGCTGGACGGTGTGGCTCTTCTGCTTCCAAGTCGCGCTGTCTGATATTTATGTCAGAGGATCAGAAGCAGTTATTGGCAAAGGCAGAACATTTGTTCTTTGATTCCACGTGGGATGGTCGGCCCAAGAAACCTCGTAGCAGCCAAGTGTTTTCTATAACAACAAAGATCTTAGATCAGGTTTGTGTGAAAATTTGTTTTGAGTGTCTCCTTGTGTCTCCTTGCCACTGACTGGTTTGTTTGAGGAGTTTAAAGACTTGCTTAAACTGTACTCGCTAAAATGTTTATTTGCTGTATTTTGTTGCAATGATATGAGGCTGTGGGTGCTGTGTGAAGAGCGTAATTAATTTCTTATGTCATTTTGTCTTTAATTTGCAGGTAGTCCCACTCTGTGTTGTGCTGATGGAAAGCAAGAGCAAACACACTTACAAGATACTGTTCAAGAGTATTAGGGAGCTTGTACCAGACATGAAACCTGATACTATCAACTGTGATTTTGAAGATGCAGAGGGGGCTGCTAGCAAGGAAGAATTTCCCAATGCCAAAATACAGGGGTGCCTCTATCATTACAGCAATGTATGTATGGTGATGCAAGTCATATTTTTTGCATGTAGAGCAGTAAGCTAAATATTTCATCTTTTATTTTCAGAATGTCAGTCAGTACGCCAAGAAATTGCAGTTCCACAATTTGATCATACTGGAACCAACTTTCAATTCATTAGTTCGTAGTGCATTAGCCATCCCACTTGTGCCCAAAGATAGGATGTTGGAGGCTCTAAGCAGCATCATAATAAGAGCAAATGGTGAAGGATATGGAGATATATTGGACCCTTTGACGGAGTACATCTATAATGAATATGTGACCAAGAGGAAGGAGGTGCTTTCCGTTTACATGGCAGAAGATCGCACCACCAACATTTCAGAGTGTTGGAACCGTATGATGCAGTTGGTAATGGGTGTGAGGAGTCCAAATGTTTTCACTTTTGTTGGTAAGGAAATACAGAAATATAGGAATGACTTGTCAGTATCAAGTTTGAATCGGGTCAATGCCAGAGTTGGTTTCATTCACATTTGTTGTTGTATCAAGAATTTTTGTTTTGGTAATTATATTTACATTGAATTCAGTGAATTGATACAGTTTTTAAGGAGAAATACTAAGTGGAGTTCAAATTTCAGATCAGGATGTGTTCAGTTTCATGTTCCCCATAATTTGATGTGCTATTATCCACTTTTTATAAGTTGAATGTGTTTTAAAAAAAATTGTTCTTAAATTTACTCACAAATTATATTAATGATTTTTGTTTCAGATGGAATTGTACGTTTGCATGAACGATTTTTGCAAAACATGTATTGCATCTTGAGAGGAGACCACACTACCAGGGGCAGAAAGATTTCTGCAGTGAAGAATGACATAGCTCTGCTGGATTTGACTCGCCTGCTGGATAGCGGTTTCATATCCATGACCGACTTCTTGCGCAGAGCATCAATGCGCCTCATCTCACCATATCGTCGTGCATTCCCCCTTCCACCCGCACCCTGAGCCTTTCCTTGTGTATGTTATGTGAATGATAAGGTTGTACAGAAAGTGTTTTGTTGTGGATAGCGCCTATTACCTATATCATATTTCATTATCATGGAGACCTGGAATGTAAAGTTCAATAATGGAAAATATTAGTAATTCATTTAATCCAGTATAATTAGTCCTATACCATATATATGTTAAAGTCAGCATTACCCAAAACCAAACGTTACCCTTGACGTTTATAAATTTCCATTTGGCAGGATTGATACTACTTATACCACTATTCTGGAGATCAGATTTTGTAAGTTGAAGACACTGGATTCCTTTCATTTGTGCAACAGTGTGTGTGTGTGTGTGTGTGTGTGTGTGTGTGTATAGATGCAATGCATTCGAAGGTGTGTGGAAGTTTGTAATGTACGACATTAACTACGAAAAGATTTTTGATCAGTTATGTAAATGAATTATCCTGGTTGTGTAGTGTGTTGGCGGTGAGTCCTGATATGGGAACTCCCACCTTTGGGAGTATACATGTGATATTAGTGCCTAAGAAAAATTGTGCCTTCTTAGTTGTAAGGGAGTTACAAGTAGTTCAGTTTAATAAGCATGTGCACACTTTTAAAGTTAAGGTGAGTTAGAAATGGTGCGGTAATCTACAAGATCTAGTCAGCTTCTTACCTACAGACAGAGCTGAGACATGAGACATGTGACTGATGTAACTTATAGATTTATCATTGCAGCCTTTGCTCAGAATCATCAGTATTACTTCTAGTTCTCTCTCTCTCTATGAAGATGTTTATATTGTTTTCTGCGACTGCTGTGTTTTTATGATGTGATTAGCAGCAAGAAACAAATGATGTGATGTGTGAAAATTTGTCAAATATGCCAATACTGTACAAAAATTTTGTTCCTTTTATTGCCATCAGTAGTCTCTTCAATATCAATTGTTACACTTATCCTGGGGCCAAATGTGCCAAATAAATATTTGTATGACTTACATGATGTTATTAGTATAAATATCCGTGTATTCTGCGCCGGGGAGATAGGCAACTCTTCTTACATGGGTGCTAGACACTAGCACCGATGTACACACACATGCGTTCGCGCGCGCACACTTCGCTGTTACATAATATACTACAGCATTGAACTCATGTAGTAAATGAATTTAAAGTTCAACATTTACTAGAGCATCGATCTCCGGGGCCTCGCCAGGAATGATCATGGGGAGGCGGCGGGGGCACCAGCACGTCCCGGTGCGTACTAGGTGGCCGACTCTAGCCGACTCGTGCGGAGGGAGCGCATGGCCAGCGGCTGCGAGCGAGCTAAAGTTACGCTGCAGTTGCCATTGCGGTTGAAGTTCCCCACCGAGGCCACCCCGTCAACATCAGGCGGACGGTCTTGTCCTCGCGGATACGGCCGCCGAGCCGCCGTGGTGGTCGACGACGACCTCCCTCTCCCCACCACGAGTGTGTGGCCGATATCTAATTTTCGTCGGCAACTCGTCTAACCGGTGCGTGGTGTCTCGGGGACGCCTTCCCCAATCAGGGAAAGCGTCCGCGCGTGAAATCCGACGGGAATGACGGAGACGGCTGCTGGGGGGCCGTCACTAAGATACCATTTTAAAAATTATCCGACTGTTGGGGGTGGAAGGGGCTCGTGTGCCGTGCCGATCCCCACCTAGAAGTCGAGAGTGTGACTCGGGACGTGCGTGCTGCGAGTTTTCGAAGGGTCCGCTCATCACTTAAAAACGCTCCCCCCGGCTCCCCCTAAAACTTCGAAGCACTCCCGTTCGGCCCCCGGTATCCGATCGGGCTGAAATTCGGTAGGCCTGTTGCCAACATTGTGTTGAAATAGGTACACTAAATGACCCTATCAGGCACAAATACTCGTTCTTCTTACCATGTGTATTGGATATGGGATGGTATGTATGGTAAAGAACGGATAAAAATGAGTCATGATCACTCTGCACTACCTCATCTGATGATCATGTCGGGAAGCTGTGTGCCATAAAGTATTGCATTTACTGCAACAGCAACCGCAATAGCAACTGCAGCGTAACTTCAGCTCGCTGCGGCAGCGGTCTGGGGCATCCCGAGTGGTACAGGGCGTGGGCACGTCGTCGCGGGCACCACCTCGTCGCCTGGCCGAAGAGGCACTGGCGACCACCACGTCGATGGCGCTGCTGGCGGCGCTGACCACGCCGTCAAACTCGGCCGAGGCGTTGCACGTCACGAAGGTGAGCGTGATGAGGGACACGGCCCCCGAGATGACAGCGCAAGAGGCGAGGGCGAGTCCCGGGCGGCGGCCCATCCCCGCGCCGGGCCCGCACCACACGCAGCAGGTTCACGGGGGTCTCCAGCACCTGCGGGGGCGAGGCGAGGGGCGGCCATCTGCGAGCCGTCGGGACTCGTTACGTCTTTGCATACTGACACGGTGGATCAGAGTCCGTCGTGGGCACGCGCTGCCTGGTCATGACCATCGTCACCGCCAGGCACGTTTGGGGTCGTCTCCAGGTAGCTAATACCACGGCCGTGCCGCCACCGTATCTCTCTCCACCGTGCTCTGGGTGCGCGTGCGCCCTCTGTGGCGACGGGCCTCGGCGTCCCTCTGGCGGTGGCGGTGGGTAGCGGTGGGTGCTCGGCGTCCTGCGGGGGCGGGCCCGCTGCTGCTGCCGGGGGCGGCCTTGGCGGTGGCGGTGGCGCGACTGCTGCGTCCGGTAGTGGCGGTGCGGCGGTCCCTCGAGTCCCTCCCGGTGGCGGCGGCGGCGCGGCGGCTCCTCCTGACGGTGGCGGCGCGGCGGCGGCTCCCGGTGGTGGCGGGGTGTTGTCCTCTGCCTCGTCGTCGTCCCAGTCCCAGGTGATGATCGGGCCCCTGGTGGCAGCCGGTCTGCTGGGTGGCTCTTGGGGTTCCGGTACGGAGTGCATTTGATTGGTGTTGCGCACGTGAAGGCCGCCGTCGTTGTCGATGATTCGGTACATGCGTGTACCGAGGGTCTCGACGACGCGGCCTGGCGAGAATTTTGGTGCTCTTGGGCGGTGGTCCCGGAAGCTGACGTGTTGTCTTGGATGGAACTTTGGCGGCTCCGCGTCGTCCGTCGGCGGGGGCCTCGTGTCTGGGCGGAGGGCGTCCCATGGTGTCCTCAACGGTCTGTTGAAAACGCGCACGGCGGGGGGCTCGCCGGTGGCTGCCGACGGGGTGATGCGGAGGGCGAACAGGGAGCGTGCGAGCTTGGTGTCAGTGTCGCCCTCGCCCATCTTCTTCATGACGTCTTTGAATAACTTGCCGACGTTTCGTTCGGCGAGCCCGTTGGACTGCGGGAAGTACGGGGCAGATGTCAGGTGTTTGCACCCGTTGCGCAGAAGGAAGGCGTCGAACTCTGCGGAGACTAGCTGCCGTCCGTTGTCCGACACGAGGAGTCTTGGCACGCCGTGGCAGGCGAATGCCATGCGGACGTGGCGGATGAGCTCGGCCGCGGTGAGGTTGCTGACTCGGAAAATTTCTGGCCAGCGGCTCCAGGCATCGACCATGATGAGGAAGTCCTGTTGTTGTAGTGCGCGTAGTCGACGTGCACGCGGTCCCAGTGTTTGTCGGGTGTGGGCCACGGTTTGTAGCGGCGGGGTGGATTGCGGGCGTGCTGCTTGCACGTGGCGCAGTTCTTGACCAGCTCCGCGATGTGCGCGCTGATGCCCGGCCACCACACGAAGCTCTGGGCCACATGTTTCATGTTGGTGATGCCGTGGTGCGCGGCGTGGAGGCTGTGCAGGACGCGTGCGCGAAGTGTCTCAAGGATGACGACGCGGTCGCCGCGGAGAATGCAGCCGTCTAGGGTCGTCAGTTCTGATTTGACATGGTAGTACGCCTGCAAGGGGATCGGCACGGGTGTGGGCCAGTTGTCCTGCGTGACGATGTCGTAGAGTGAGAGCATGACGGTGTCGTTTGCCGTGGCGGTCAGGATGTCCCTCTTTGTGACGGGGCTGCCGGACGACAGCTCCAGGAGGTGGATCCCCACGGCGTCGTGGACGATCTCTTCTTCGGTGTGAGGCAGCGGCAGGCGCGAGAGCGCGTCGGCGCTGCCGTTCTTCCTGCCGGGCCGGTGGACGATCTTGTAGTCGTAACTGCCCAGGATTATGGACCAGCGGAGCAGCCGTGGTGAGATGTGCTCCGGGGTGGGTGCGCCGGGTTTGAAGAACCCGACGAGGGGCTTGTGGTCGGTGTAGATGGTCAGGCCAGAGCGGCCAGAGATGTACTTTTGGAACTTGGTGATGCCGAACATCATGGCGCATGCCTCCTTGTTGAAGGTGTCGTAGCGCCTCTCCGTTGCGGTGAGGGTGCGGGAGGCGTACGTGATGGGGCGCTCGGTGCCGTCCTCTGGGTACACGTGCGCCAAGATTGCTGAGATCCCGTAGTCCGACGCGTCCACGGCCAGGCTGAGGGGCTTCTTGGGGTCGTAGAAGTCGAGCACCAGGTCGGAGGCCAGAACGCTCTTGACGTAGGAGTCGGCCTTGTCGTGCACTTCGGTCCAAGTCCATTCCGAGGCGTCGTCCAAAAGGCGGTAGAGGGGCTCGAAGTGGGTGGCCTTGTTGGGAAAGAACCTGTCGTAGAAGTTGACTAGGCCCAGGAACCTCTGGAGCTGCGTCTTGTTGCGGGGCACCGGGAAGTTGCAGATGGCTTCGGCCTTGTCCTTGAGGGGGTGGATGCCGTCGGCGTCGACGCGGAACCCAAGGAATGTGACAGATGAAGCAAGGAACTTGCATTTGTTCTTGCGGATGCGGAGTCCGGCCTCGAGCAGTCTGTCCAGGACGGCGAGGAGGCGCGCGTCGTGGATGGCCGTGCCAGGGCCGCAGACAAGGATGTCGTCCTGGAGCACTACGACGCCTGGGATGCCGGCGAGAAGGTCCGTCATGAGGCGCTGGAAGATACCGGACGCTGCGGAGATGCCGAATGGCAGGCGGTGCACGCGGTACAGGCCTAGGACGGTGTTGATGATGAGGAGGTCCGCCGCGGCGTTGTCGACGGGAACCTGTGTGAACGCTTGGTCGAGGACAATCTTGGAGAAGACCTTGGAGCCGGAGATCTTGGCAAAGGCGGCGTCCGCCGTGGGTAGTGGGTACTTGTCGGGGCGCAGGACCTTGTTGACTGTGGACTTGTAGTCGCCGCAGAGGCGTATGCGGCCGTCTGGGCGGTGGACAATGACGACTGGCGTCGCGTAGCCGATAGGGGCGTGTGGTGTAGGCGAGATGGCACCCTGGCGGTGGAGGGTGTGGATCACGTCAATCACGTTGTCCTCGATGGCGTATGGCACCGGGCGGGCTGGAAGGTACTTCGGTGATGCCGACCTGTCCCAGTCGAGGCTGATGGGCGGTCCTGTGTAGCGGCCAAGATCCTCTTGAGTCTGGTTGAGCACCGGGTGCAGCTGGATGTCGGCCGGGACAGGTGGGCTCAGCGAGTGTAGTCCTGCGATCGACAGACCTAGTGCTTGAAACCAATTTCTTCCTAGGAGCGTGTGGACCGACTTAGGGCCCTCGACCACGACGATGGGCAGCATGACGTCGTAGCCGTTGAACTGGACGTGCACGGGTCGGGCGCCGATGGCACAGGCGACGGGCGCGTCGAGGTATGGCTGGAGCAGGATCTCCACTGGCGTAAGCCCTTGGCGGTGTCCCGGTGCGTGGGGTGGCCAGAGCTGGTCGTAGGTCCCGGATGGCATGGTGGTGTAGGTGGCGCCATTGTCGATATCCATGACCGTCGTGCGGCCGTCCAGGATGATGTTGACAAGGTTGGGTGCTGGAGGGCGCAGAGATGTCTGTTCGCAGGCGCCGGCGAACTTCTCTAGCGGGAGGGCTGCGTAGTGGACCGTGGCCTTGTCGGCGACGGCGATGTGGAACAGCGCCGCGGAGTGCGGCGGGAACGCTGTCCTCGGGCTGCTTAGATGAGTGTCTGGAGGCCCCCGTCCTGGCCCGTCAGGTGGAAGCCTTGTTGAAAAAACTGGTGCTGCATCGGCGTGTGGAAGGCGCTGCTTGGTGACCTGGCGGGTGGGGGCACGGCGAAGCACATCGGGGGCGCCAGCTGGGCCATGGCCGCCGGCGAGCCGGTGGGTGGTGCCATCTGCTGCTGCTGCTGCTGGAACTGCTGCTGGAACTGCTGCACTTGTTGCATCGGTGGCTGCTGCTGCATTTGCGGCTGAGCGTGAGGCTGGTATTGCTGCTGCATCTGCTGTCCGGGGTCGGTGTGGAGCTGATGAGCCTGGGCCGGCGGCGCCTGTTGTCGGGGCGGGCCTGCTGGTGCTGCTGAAACTGCTGATTTGGCTGATGTCTGCTCATTTGCAAGTTTTTCTGGCCCCGGCATGCGTCGTCGCTGTGCCGCGGAGTAAATGGCTCACGTTTCTCTCGGATTATCAACCTAAAATGTATACGCACCCCGAATAACAACATCGTACCAGATCGTACCTCGCTGGGACTTCCCTCCGTCGATAACGACCAAGGCGCTTGATGTGGTTACTCTGTACATGCATAGAGTTTGTCTGAGGCTCCTGCAAGGCGTATGGTACGCCGGCCAGCAATGAACCTGTCTGTGTCCTCCATACAGAACACTTCTGTTCGGACACTTCCCTCGAAGTCCGCCACTTACGCATTAGACTGTTTCGCGGCTCTGGCCTTTCTCTGGCCATAAAACGGGCCACTGGCCACTGCCACCGTTTTCGGCCGTGAGACACACGCCCGTGCCGCGGCCTATGTAAACTCATACAGCTACACCAAGGCCCGGGTCCAGCCGACCTCGTACCTTTCCGCACCAGAACGCGCGCCGAGCTTTCTCGTCCCGACCCGACGTCCGCCCGCTCCGCTCACGGCACGGCGCCATCCGCGACGCGGACGCGACTCGATCGAGCTACGATCGACAATTACTGTACAAACACGAGAGTTGGGTATCATAGTTTTCCTGAAGTGTGATGGTGCCACGCTAACACTATGCTTTCGTAGACAGCTCAGCGCCTGTGGCGGATGGACAGTCATGTTCCCGAAAATGCTCCGTACACGTACGCCAGCACCGAGCATTAGTTTTTTTTTTTGTGAACGGCCTTTCCTTGCATTTTTTTTTTTGGGGGGGGGGGGGGCGCTCAAGCAGTGCGCTGCCGAGGGGTGCTGCTGGGGATTGCCATTACACAAATGTTGTCCCTCAGCGCCTGCGAGTGCTGACTGGGGTGGGCCAAACCCGCACGACACGTGCGCATCCAAAATCCTTGGTTGCCTACCCACGAAGGGACAGCCGCCGCTCCACCTTCGTTTGACATGTCGAATACCCCAAAACTCTCGTCCCAGTGGCCAACAGGCAAGGCCACTGGCCACGCCAACAGAGTTCGCGGCTACCCCTATGGGATTCTAAAATTAATATTATAAATTTTGTCACACTCTACTTCAACCATGCGTTCTGCCGGACTGAGTCAAACATCCGCGTTAATGTCACTGCCACCCCCGTCACCGGAAGGGGATCTGCTGTTGGCCCCTGAGATTTTCCTTGCGGAGCCGGTGCGAGGCTACGACAGCCAGCGCCCTCAGCGTCAGCGGCGCTCTCTAGCAACGAGCGACACTGCGGACGCAGCAGTGTCCTGCCGTCCTCCCAGTGAGGGCGAGTTCCTGCCGCTCCGCCCGTCTGCCGGTCTGCCGCCGCGCGACAACCCCTCGTCCGCCCACCTTGCTGCAGTGTCGGTGCTGGGGCTGGGAAGAAATTTCCTTCAGCGTGTCACTAATATTCAGGTAAGTTTCTTTGTAGTTTGTTAAGCATGTTCTTTCTGGGTTAGGGTACAAGTCACCCCAAACAGGTTATTCACGTCCTGTGCCCGCCATTCCTTTGTGTCAGCGGCATGGTAGACAACTCTCCATGTAGGGTACCTCGATATGAGCTCATAATTTGTAGTTACAACGGCCCCTGGCGTGCGAACTGGTACCAGCTTGAATTTTGGCGAAGGTTGACAGGTTTTCGCATCCGCTTGGGAGGTTGTTCATTTTAGCCCCAACGCTTGCCGAGAGAAAAGTTCTATCGGTATTACTCGCATTGCTATTGCTGTCGGTTAGGTTTGTTAGTCAAGGTTTGGTTGGTTTAGGTTGGATTGCAATAGCAAAAGTGCAATAGAACTTTACCTTAAACATACAGGTCGAATAAGGGGTTGTGGTGCGGATGGGAGGGGCAGGGAGAAGCGTATTCCCCTCACTATCGGAAGTTACAGAAGGAGAGACGAGTCACAGACACAGCCCGTCCTGCGAGAACCTACGCGTAAATCCAGGCCTTGGTTCCACCCTCGGGTGTACATGGCACGGAGGGCTCTGAATCGGAATAAAATTATTTCAATGACTTCGTCGTGTGGATTGTGAACGATCCATTCCTGAGCACGCGCTCAGTGCGTATCCACGGGGCGGGGTTAGGGGTGGGGGGTTACAGGGCATTTGCCCCCTCCCGCCTCCCCCTCCTGCCTTCGGGCGTATCGGACGTTGGCAATCTTAGAAGCTTTACCGCCTATTAGTAGACAAAAAGTGGAACATTCCCTCCCTTGGGCCGCTCCTGGATCCGCGCCTGCACGCGCTGCATCATGTTCCTCCCAGACACAGCCGGCTGGCGGCCAGGAGACAGTCTGGTTATCGCAGGCGGCGGATGCGAAGGGTGTCCGGTAGCGATGACCATGGGCGTCGGAACTTGTGTGTGTGTGTGTGTGTGTGTGTGTGTGTGTGTGTGTGTGTGTGTGTGAGAGAGAGAGAGAGAGGGAGAGAGAGAGAGAGAGAGAGAGAGAGAGAGAGAGAGAGAGAGAGAGAGATAGAGCGGAGGGGGGGAGGGGGGGATAAAACGGACTTGGCCAAGAGCAGGCACGTAGTGGCCGGAGTTTTCGGAGGGTGTCAAGTCATGCTTTTTGCCTACTTACAGGCTGAAAGTCAAGCCGCTTGCCTACCTACCAGGCTGTGCCCTTCGAGCACCGATGCGTTGGGGGGGGGGGGGGGCGTCAGGGGCCCCCACGGCTACGTGCCGGGTCAAGAGAGTGAGTGAGTCAGTGAGTGAGTCTCAAGTGGTGAGTAGCCTCAGGCGGGAAGGGGGTTGGGCGGGGGAGTAGCGGGATATTACTCGGTTATTGAAGTTTGAGGTGGGGGGGTGGGGGTTGCCCTAAGCAGAGCGTCTAATGCATTAGCCCTTTAACCGGCCTTGTTGCCGTCTGGCTATAACTCAGTTTTTGAGGCACTGCGTACTTCAGTTTTAAAGCTGGCGCCGAAATTTCGACATGAGTGTACGGCGTACTAGGACCACCTGGTATGGAGTACCCTCGAGTACCCTGGAAGAACGTGTAATTGTGGGTGTGTGGAGGGTGGGGGAGCACGTTTCCTGTCCATCTTTGTACCAGGTGTACCATTTACCCCGTGAGTTTTTTTTTTTTGGTAGGCATACTGTCCCGCCGACACGGGTGGATTGGGTTGCCTATCCAATTCCCCCGCAAGGGGCCATGGCGCCGTGTAGATAAGCTAGGCCGGATTCACTGATGCGGGCGTGATGAATCACTATAAGATTTACTGGGTAAATGGTACATCCGGTATGTTAAATTGACGAACTTTTACAGGAATGACTCGAAGGAGCAGGAGCAGGGATGCGCGCTCGTCCCACACCGCCACCCGCCACTCCTCACGCCGGGGGAAGGCTTCCTCCAGATCCAGCAGGGACGGGAGCAGGAGCAGGGATGCGCGCTCGTCCCGCGCCGCCACCCGCCACTCCCCACGCCGGGGGGAGGCTTCCTCCAAATCCAGATCCAGCAGGGACGGGAGCAGGAGCGTGGGGCGTGCGCTTGATGACACTGTGCTCTCGCCGATCGCATACAACGTTGTTGATATGTGGGATGCAGATGCAGACGATCCGCGGAGCCCTCAGTGCTCGGCGCCATCTCTTGCGAGTGAAACTCCTCACCCCGCAGCTTCGCCAGAAAAACTGAAAGAGGTATTTCCGAATTCTTATCTTTTCATATAGTTCAAGCCATTAATTGAGGCAGGGAGGCTACTATATTTTGTTGCCTTGAGAGGATGTGGTTGGTGAACAGACTGTTTTAGGCAAATATAAAAAATTAACAAAGGGGTCTAAGTGTAAAATGAAAGGTATACCATTAACAAATGTATCTGTGGTACACCTGCAAGCCGTCTCTTAGTGTTGGAAAATGTGCTTAAAATTTCAGTTTAGTATAACAGTTTTGGAAAATTTCTGCGATAAGATCTGAAATGTGGAGTATGAGAAATGCAGCGTGCACCTCGTAGAGGGAATGTCAATACCAAGGCATCCAAAATTTATTTCTGGCTCGGCCAAGCTGTCTCTAAATTATCCATATTCTAACATCACGTATGCTCCCTTTTACAAAGGGATCTATTTTATGAACCCACAAAGTTGACTTGTACAAGGGTGCCTCCGAAACTTTATGACTGTCTTTTATGTGCTTTCTTTCCTAGTTTGACGACAATCCCACACAGGAAGTAGGCTTTGAAGAAATTAAGGTAAATTTTTAAGAGGTTGACATAACTGTCAATTGCACGAAATATTTCCTGTAGTTTAATTTAATTGTTGTGTTCTTATTTGTTTCAATTCTGGACAGGCTCCTGGGAAAGAAACCTATGACGACTTTAAGGTAAATTTTTTGCCAATTGCATGAAATACTTTATGTAGTTTAAATTAATTGTTGTGTTCATATATGTTTCCATTCTGATCAGGCGCGTGTGTTGAGAAGCGGGAAAAATTTTGCCCCCGAAGCCGCAGCCACAGGTAAAGTTGCTTGTATATTTTCAGTTCTGTATGGATAGCTGTACTTGTGGTTCATGGTATTGCAGTTATTGACATAAGATTGATTTAATCTTGTGTCATTCCATCCTGCTTGATGTAGATGAAAAGGACAACTCTAATGGTGTTGGTGCTGTTGGTAAAGTAAAGACCAGTGGTGTTGGTCTAGATGAAGCAAAGGCTAAGATCAATGCCCCAAAGCCTGCACCTAGTAAGAAGGTTGTGGAGTCGGCCTCAAAAGGGCCTGGACGCCCTGCTGGGAGTGGAAACAAAAAGCCTACTAAGGCCGAGTTAGAGATGCAGCTAAGAGCTTTACGAATGGAAATAAAAGACTTGAAGAAAGGTATGGAGATGACAAAAAAAATGAAAAATGAACTCATGAGGCATACTTCATTTATCCACCTCCAAATCTATGGCAGTAATTGCCATGAAAAAGTACTGTTTACTGTAAAAAGTGCAACTGCTGTGCTGTGTACTGACTTGGGTGATTCCTATCATGTTTCAGGCACATCCAATTCGAATGCTGGTGGGGGGAGCAATGATGTTGTCCACATCTCTGATGATGACGATGATGATGACAGTTTTACAAGTAATTTTAAACCCATCATGCCACCAAAGCCAGGCGTAAATGAGACAGAAATTAAAAAGGTGTTTATTAAGTGCATAAAAATTTTTCCATGGTGAACCAGAAATAAGTGTCATTTATATGTTCTGTTCTGTTTGTAGACAAGGACCAACCCAAAACTGAAGAGCCAAATCATGGTTGAACAAATTAAATTTGAGTTGAACAGCACTGGATTAATGAATGCGGGCAACTCAAAATACATTGAGCTGGTATTAAATGAGTGCCTAGACAATAGCCCTCAGGTCACATGGCAAGACATTAAGGGACTTAAAGAATTGAAGGATACAGTTCAGGTAAGTAAAAGAAGACTGATCAGAGTTATTATCAATTGTGTAGTGTTAATAAGATGTCATGTTTAACTTACAATTTCCTTCAGGAAACCGTGGTATGGCCCTCACTTAATCCCCAGTTATTCACAGGGCCCAGAGCCCCTGCCAGAGGCATATTGCTTTATGGTCCCCCTGGAACAGGGAAGACTATGATTGGTGTGTATTATACAGCTCTGCTTGTCTTTCTGCATTGTGGCTGACATTACATCACCTCACTGAGAAGAAAGAAAGCTCCATGTAATGAGACTTTTTTTTTTTTTAAATTGCAGCCAAATGTATAGCTAGCGAGCTACTAAGCAAAGGGGAGGGAGCTTTCTTCGCCATAACAGCTGCAGCTATTGCAAGCAAGTGGGTCGGGGAAAGCGAGAAAATAGTGAGAGCTCTGTTTACAGCTGCCAGGTATTCAATAATACTTACATTTAAATGAAGTAGTGTTTATGATGTCATCTTGAGCATGAAACATGGTTTTATTTCTATATCCTTAGGGCATGCCCTAAAAGATGTGTAATTTTCATCGATGAAATGGAATCATTACTTTGCGAGCGGACAGGCAAAGAGAATGACTCATCTCGTAAGATCAAAACTGAATTTCTGGCTCAGATGGTAAGTATTGCCACTATTTGTCCGAGTAAAATCAGTCCATCCCCTTATGAATTATGATCCAATGTACTGGAAACTGGTGTCCGCAGGATGGAATGGCAACTGATGGGAAGCCGCCACTTGTAATTGGGTCAACAAACCGCCCGTACGAAATTGATGAGGCGGTCAGAAGGAGGCTACCAAAGAGGCTTTACGTTCCTCTTCCTGATGGTGAAGTAAGTATCCGTATGTCATTTTGGGTAGGTTGATTAATGTGTAGTATTGAAGCAGCTTACTACATGCACTGTTAACTATTTTTCTGCATTTAGGCCCGACTTGACATGCTCCATAAGTATATAGATGGAGCTCAAATGGAACTGAGCAAGCAGGACCTGAATTCAGTTGTAGAGATGACATCCATGTACTCGGGTTCGGACATGAAGGCTTTATGTAATGAGGCTGCCATGGGCCCCATAAGGAGGATACCAAAAGATATAATGCTTATTATTAAGAAAGAGGAAGTGAGTGTAACAAGTAATAATTTTGTAGAAGTAATCACCTTGACACCATTACATAACTGTTTGCTCTTGTTCTAGGTACCTCCAATCACATACAGTGATTTTAGTGCTGCACTGAACGTGGTACGTGCCAGTGTCAACTGGGACCAGCTGCAGCAGCACCAAAAATTTCGAAAAGAATTCGGCATGATCCCCTAGATGTACCCTTTTCATTTATTTATGTACTTATTCTTATACCAACTACCAAATGTACTGTGTGACATTTGTGGGTACATTTTTAAGTATTAGAACCTTCTTTACTCCTTCACTTAGACTTTTATAACGTGCTGCGCTCCCTATTTGATTGCCAAATTTGTTAAGTTAAGATTTTTTATAGTGCGTGTGGTTTGGTGTTTTAGTTATGGACCCATGGTTTTGTATTGTTAATTGTGATAATTATACAGTTCAGTTTGAACAATGGATTTTCATTTCTTTTCCCACATCTTATAAGCAGAAAAAATTGAGTAAAATACAATTTGTCATCTCACTGAAAAAGTGTTATTTGCTCAGATAATTCACACCCTTCGTATCCATGTCTCTAGAAGCAATTGAAGTGTGTTAAGTAAATGCTGTTCACGAGGTCAAGTATCAACAAGGGTATGCTGTGTCAACTGTATCATGCTTTATAGGTGCTGAAAATTTTGTACTGTGTCAATGGCACAAGAAGTCAAATGCCCTGCGATTTCATGATGTCTTGGCTAAGCAGAACACATTAAAATTAGGTACACCTGAACATGTTGGAAGTGAAACAGTCAAATGTCCACATCCTTGAGTATTGAGTAGGGCAAGGTTCAGAAGAATGCAGAACACAAACTTTCAGGAGCTTCTTTTTTTTTTTTTTTTAATCAGTGAAAGCTACTAAAGATGTCAACTATTATAAAAGTCTATTGTAAAGTGTGATGACCTAGTTCTTCCTTAACTTCATGCACTAGCAACTCAACGAACACTTGTAGAAGAGAAATGTAATTATACATCAATACCATACATTAACAGAGACCAAAATAAAAATATAAATGGAAAGAGACAGCTAAATTGAAATTTATAACATGAGGAAACATGAAAATTACCAAATTGTACCACAGGCCTATGCAGACCACAACTCTTCAACATTTCCCAAACTGGACGGGTGATGGATGGTTGTTTCCATATCATGCAGCCAACCTGTGCATAACAAAGGATTATAAATTTAACTCCTATATACTCTATCCTGTGAGGCCACTATTCGTTTGCCACACTTCAAAACTTTTTGACTGCAGGTCATGTTCACCTTGTGTTGCTATGTGAACCAGCTATGTTTAGAACATGTAAATATCTGTCGTTGTCTTTCTTTATTCAGAGTGATTATAGAAATCTTTTGTACAAAACAAATTAAAGTTTTGTGTCTTCGGTACATTCTGTTCATCTTCCCCTACCCAAGAAGTTGAGCAGCAAGTCAATGGAATTCTTTGTACAGAAATGAAACGTTTCCAACCTTCTATTATCACTCACATCTTATAATCACTCACATACACATACAGTTAAGGCTATAGAAATGACAAGAATCTCTTATGCACAGGTAATATCAAACAGACAAAATACTTACACAAAACAAAAACTGACAGGCACCACATAAGAGAACGCCAACAGAGTGCCTCCACAAGATGCAAGTGGTGGTCCGTGTGGTAAGAGTGCACGAAACAGTCTCCAGATAGCCATTGCAAGCAGTATTACAGATCTGAAACATAAATGATTAACTCTTCAGAAATTGCACATAAAAAAGATATGCTTTGCTTGAATACGCTCCAGCTTTGCATTAGCACATTTATTCTGTTGATAGACAATACAATAAACCTCATTATAAATCATCAACACTGCAACACTTATTTCTAAGAGCTCCAACCTACAAAATGGGAATTGCAGGCATAAAAAAAGAGAAGAAAAATTTGAAATGCTCTTACCATTCTTTAAGCATCACTGTAGTCTGCATCACCGCCCTTCAGTTCGGAAGCTCTGCTTGCTCAGCATTCGTGTTCCTGGCTGGTGGCATTCCCAAAGTTTCCAGAAAAACTGCATCGGCAACACAACCCTAAAACTGAGACAAAGGTATTGTTATTCTCGTTGGTCATACCTGGTTTACATACTCCTGGCCATGATTATCAGTACACCAATTAAATTCAAATGTGGTTTCCATTAACAATGAAATGGAGAGGAAGAAAATTTTCTTGTACATCTGATCTAGTACAAATTGCCACGTAAATACATAGGTAAAAGTATATACAATTATGGTAACTGAGGTCAAAACTCAGCTCTTCCTAACCTCTCAGAATGATAAAAAATCTACTTTCATACAATGGTCAGCAGGAATCACCCAAGCAATGAATACGGCAACTAGGTTATACTTCCCTGACGCATTCAGACACTTACGAAGATGGTGCAGACTGCCGTGACTCAGGATGCGAGGTAGACTTAGCTGATAATTTGTTTCCACTCTCTTCACATGGACGTGCATTGCCAGCGGGCTCAAAGGGGTTACCCACAGGTGGTTTTATTTATACCTGAGGCATCGAATTTGGATTGTACGCGATTGGATCCCCCACACGGGACCGCCCCCCTCCCGCCTCATCCCGGAACGTAGTTATATACAGTATAACGTACTGCACCCAAGCGCCATAAGACTTATTTGCAGTACAGCGTACTGCAACTGCAACCAGCGCTCGCAGCGGCCCCAGCGGCCGCTCCGGGGGCATGTGAGGGGGCGGGAAGTAGAAGAAAAAAATTGGGAGTACAATTTTCGAAAATTTGGGTCTGATTGCTATGTATTTACGCAATGCTGCTTAAAAAGTGCTCATGAAATTATGTTGGTGACCGTTGGTGACCGTACCGTGACAAGGCCGATGCTGCGTGCTGCGTGCAGTTGCCCCAACCAATGCAACTTTCGCTTTCGTTGCTGCGTACTTAGCGCACTTCAGCGCACTCTTTCCATTTGTAATGTAATTGCTGGACAGTGTGGTGAAAATTGTTGCATTTAATGTAACCAAATCAATTCGAGACCCGGTTGAAACGTTAACGTTAGTCCCAGATGTCTTCGGAGTTCGGACAGTATGTTTTGAGAGTTCATATCGTCGGGTGAGCAGAACCGCTAACTGCTTGGAATGTATATTTTATCTTCACCATTCTGTCAGCGAGTATAAATGCCACTGCCACTCCAATCAAGCAGCCGTAGACCCAAGAACGCCGACGCCAATGGTAGGTAAGTACCGTCGCAGGTTAGGTGCTTAGGGCACTTAGGGCTTGTAACGGTTTTCAGCACGCAAACATAAACCTCTCATGTCTTGGAATTTAGCTGGGAAATTGGGTGTCTTCTTTCGCCGATGTGTACATTTCTGTGCTGGCATTTGATTTCTCGTGCTCGTAACGTTTTTCTACTGACAAGAAATTTCAATTCTGATATTTTGCGTTAGTAGCGGGGAATGTATCAGTGTGTACAGTCAACGCAAATGGTGTTATGAACTTTTTAAATAAATCGTGATGATGGTAGGGGAGGGAGAAGTTAAAGAAATTTGTACCAGTTTGTTCAACATCGTAGCAGTTCATGCGAGAGGCCTTTGAAAACTGTATGCAATGTTCGTTTATAGTAAGAATTCTGGGCAGAATTAGCCAGATGTAGCGGATAAAGTTTTCAATGAATAATATTTGCTGGAAATCAGAACCATGCTTGAATCATAACCCCCGTAAGTGTGGATGCTTAATTTCTTGATTCAAGTGTTGTCAAGATTCTTTGTAAAAATTCTTATAGGCAGAGAATATCTGGTTTGGGCATAAAAATTGAATTCAAGGAAATGTTTTTGGAAGTGAGATTACAGAAATCCTGATGGCTTATTATGAGGAAGTACGCATGGAAGCTGATGATGCGGGAGCAATGGAGACTGATTTTTTTTGCAGCGGCGGCACCTGGAGCAGCACGTCGACGGCGTGGTGACGGCGGCCTTCCTGGAGGACGGCGGCGGCGGCGGCAGCAGCAGCAGACGCAGTGACGGAGGTCGGGGACGTGACGGAGCACGGCAGCGGCTACTCCCAGGACCTTCTCGCCGACGGCGTGGTGATGGCGGCATACCCGGCGGGGCGGTGGCGGCGGCGGCAGCAGCAGACGCAGTGTCGGAAGACGGGGACGTGACGGAGCACGGCGGCGGCTACTCCGAGGACCTTCTCGCCGACGGCGCGGTGACGGCGGCCTCCTCGGGGACACGGCGGGCAGCAGCGGCAACTGGAACAGCACGACGACGGCGCGGTGACGGCGGCCTCCTCGGGGACACGGCGGGCAGCGGCGGCACCTGGAGCAGCACGTCGACGGCGTGGTGACGGCGGCCTTCCTGGAGGACGGCGGCGGCGGCGGCAGCAGCAGCAGACGCAGTGACGGAGGTCGGGGACGTGACGGACCACGGCGGCGGCTACTCCGAGGACCTTCTCGCCGACGGCGCGGTGACGGCGGCCTCCTCGGGGACACGGCGGGCAGCGGCGGCACCTGGAGCAGCACGACGACGGCGCGGTGACGGCGGCCTCCTCGGAGATGCGGTGGGCAGCGGCGGCACCTGGAGCAGCACGTCGACGGCGCGGTGACGGCGGCCTTCCTGGAGGACGGCGGCGGCGGCGGCAGCAGCAGCAGACGCAGTGACGGAGGTCGGGGACGTGACGGACCACGGCGGCGGCACCTGGAGCAGCACGACGACGGCGCGGTGACGGCGGCCTCCTCGGGGACACGGCGGGCAGCGGCGGCACCTGGAGCAGCACGACGACGGTGCGGTGACGGCGGCCTCCTCGGAGACACGGCGGGCAGCGGCGGCACCTGGAGCAGCGCGTCGACGGCGCGGTGACGGCGGCCTTCCTGGAGGACGGCGGTGGCAGCAGCAGACGCAGTGGCGGAGGACGCGGCCTTCTCGGAGCACGGCGTCGGCTACTCTGAGGACCATCTCATCGACGGCGTGGTGATAGCGGCCTTCGCGGAGGACGGCGGTGGCGGCGCCTGACACAGTGACGGTCGTGATCTCCTCGTCGGCGTTGTCCTCCTGTCGTCGGCGGAGCCCACGTTGGCGCTGTCGCCTTGTCGCCGGGGAAGCGTACTTCTACGCGGTCTTCTTCTTCTAGTCGGTGCTCTCCTGGTGCCGGTGGCCCTCTCTGGTGCATGGCACGCAGCGGGGACAGCGGCAGCACCAGCATGTCGGCGGCGTCTGCTACGCCGAGGCCCAAGGACCTCGTCGTCAACGGCGCGGTGATGGAGGAGCCCATCCTCGACGGCGCTGTCGTCTTGTCGGCGGCGGTGCTGTTGTTGGCGCGGTCTTCATCTTCTGGTCGGCGCTCCTGGTGTTGGTGGCCTTCCCCGGTACACAGCGGGGCGGTGGACAGGGGCACAGCGGCAGCACGATCAGGACTCTACAGCAACGACTTTGTTCCTGTCAAACGAGGACGTCGACCGCGGACGTGATGACGGTGCCTCTGTACGTCGACGTGGCGTTAGAGTCAAGGTGAGATGAGTGTTTTTCGAATATAGCATTTTGCAGTGCAGTTGATATTGTTAGTTTCATATACATTTTGACATGCTGTTAATATCCCCCCTTTTGGTAATATAGCTTCTGTAAATCCTAGAACCTCATGTGTTTTCCCTGTTCTGATTACTTTCCCATGTTGCAGGTTGTGCAGTTTCGACTGTTGTGAAAGATATTACATCTTTGCACACATGGCAGAAGGAAGGAGCCAAATTTCACTACTATTGATGCGAACTTGAAGGTGAGAGTTTTGCGTAAGGCACCAATATATCAGTCTGCATGGAATTATTCTTCACTGACCATTTCATTGTCTTCTTTACAGAAAGTTTGGGGAACTTCATGAAAAGTTTGAATTGCCTGGAGGTCGAAAAACATTTTTTGCTAGACTTGTGTGCAATGGCATTCCCGTAATGAATTCACTTCCTGCAGATTCACCAACAATGAAAAATTTTGATTCGATTGTTAATATTGTTTCTATAACGTCTTAACTTTCATGACGTTGGTTCTTCTCACATGATGTTTTTAAGTAGAGTCTGTTCGCATATTTTTGGTACTCAGTGGGTTGTGAGTGTATACTTTTGAAATTCTGAAAAATGTGTCAAGTGGCAAGTACTGTCCGATTTTATTTCAGATTCAAGTCCAAGTGAAAGTTTAACATGTATCCAGCAGTAATTTTGGACTAATATATGTAATAATTATGTGATGCAGTCCCTAAGTATTAAATAAAACCATAAAATATCCATCCATCATACGTATTGTGTTATTTCAAATTCACATTCCTTTCTTTGAATTTGGTGAGAAGGAATAGCTTGTGAGAGAGTTAAAAAGAATGTGGAAAAGCATTAGCGAACCATCATATTACTTCCGGAAGTGACGATACGACGTAGGGACCACTCATTAAGTACGTCCACGTTATTACCGCAAGAGCAAATCTGATTTGGCAAGTCTGCGCACAAATGACGCCTGTTGGGTAGGCAACTGGGACATCTACATGCACGCGTGTCATGCAGGGTGGCCTACCCTGGCATTCGCTGGCGCTCGGCGTCGCCATTCGCGTTGTGAGCGAGGAAATTCGGACGTACGTTATGGACGTCGCCAACAGGAGAGACACGCGCATACCCGGCGAACCTTCCGGCAGGCCGGACGTGGTAACGTTCAGGTGGGCTTGGCCTCAGCTATATCCTCGATGCCCAAGGCCCTCTGGTCACACTTCGAACGCCACAGTGGAAGTCTCATGGCTATTATACCGGCAGGCTCGTTCGTGCACTCGTCCTAGGGACGTCAACGGCAGGTGCGGTTCCAGAATGCCTTTTTTTTTGGGGGGGGGGGGGAGCATTATTCCCATGTTGTTCCTATCCAATGGACACGCGGCTGGTCATCGGGATCCTCCAGGTACGTGTCAAAGTCTTCTTGACATAGCCAGGAGTGAACCGTATGACGATTGACCCAAATGGCCGCAGGGGCCGTAAACAAACCACGTGGTCAATAAAGGGGGAGGGGAGTATACAGCCAAAAAACACGCCCCTGCAGTAAAGTATAGGAAAGGTTAGGTTAGGCTGACCACGAAGGGGGAGGTGGGGGTCTGATTTCGATACAAATTTGACCACGTGGTTTGTGTACGGCCCCCGAACCGGCACATCCCATGGACACGTACCGGGGACGTCAGCGGGGACCTCGGGGTGCAAGGGGTCCCTCACTACGCACACTCATTGTACGCTTGAGCTCTACACTCACTACACTCATTTTCATTTTGCCCCGAAAACGCCTGTAAGCAGGCAATTTACGCTACAATCTCCTATAGGTAGGCAGCCCGTCTGGCAAATTTATAGATAAACTCTCATACACTCACACTCACTTGCACAAGCTTTGGGTCAGTGAGGGACCCCTTGTCGTGGTGGTGGTCGCCAACATACAGTATCTTGTGGACACCAGATAGTGGTGTCGCTCTGGTTACATCGGACGGATAAACGGCACCCCGATGGACTCGTACTCGTACCCCTCGTACCGGGGACGGCATCGGGAACCTCCTGGACACTGCAATAGACGCGAACCGTTTGGCGAGGTCCCAGAACCCTATGCCCCACGTTTACCACGGCCCACGGAATTAGATGTCACCAGGGCCGCCTGTAGGGTAGGCAACCCATCCGGCGGCGCACATCGGTGCGGAGGAGGGGGAGGGGGGTTCAGTGTTGCCAGATGGCCCCCCAACGTCACTCCCCCCACTCCCAATGCACACAGGAGCGGAGGGGAGGGTTCGGGAATATTTATATTACCGCCTGCAATATTTATATTCCACAACTGAATATTTTTATTCCACCACTGAATATTTATATCCGTCACAAGGGCAGAATATTTTTATTCCGGTAGGACAATGGCTCAGCAATATTTTAGGCACTCCCTCCGTAATATTTTTATTTAATATTTTTAATATTTATATTAATAAATATATTGGTAGGACAACTGCACCGTAGGACAACTGGACCCTACCCGTGTCAAAGGGAAATGATTGTGAGGTTGCGAGCCGTATTAATTCAAAGTGTTGTTGTTTTTTCATTTCAGCTTGGTGTTCCTTGGACAGTGTCGACAGTGTCAAAGGGAGATGATATGTGAGGACGCAAATGTGACAGTGAAAGGGAGATAATTGTGAGGTGATGGTGTCAAAGGGAAATGATTGTGAGGTTGCGAGCCGTAGGCAGACCACGCAGCCATTAGCACTCTCCCGCACGAGCCGCCCGACCGAGCCGCCGACGCCGGTGCCGACGGGGTTCGGTGTTCGGCCACCAGTCCGGCGCTGCGGTAGCGCCGCATAGCCTAGGGTTACCACTCGTCGAGCGTCGCTGTGGGGAGAATCGCTGTAGCAGACGGATTTATGGTGTTTGGTTTCTCTAAGTTAAACGCGAAAGTGTGTACCAAAAGTCTTCCCTGAGAAAAGGCTATACTTGAAAACGACGTTTCACATCGTTTGATGAATAATCATGCAGAAATGTGTCCGAAATACCCGTGTTCCTGAGCACTGTGACAGGTTAGGTCGTCTCATATTTTTATTTTTTTGGTCAAAACAAGGCCTTCTTGGGCAGGAGCAGGAACAAATAGTAAAACTGCTAAACAAGCTGTATTTTGAGCTTAAAGATCGGAACCGACCCCGCTCAAAATACACTCAGAACTTCAATTACAATGCCAAAAACGACCCCAGGTGCTGCTGCAGGTGCGGGTTGGCAAAACTGGGCCTTCTTGTGCAGGAACTGGAACAGGAGGGCAAACTTCTAAACAAACCGTATATCAAACTTGAACATGGCGACTGACCTCTTCTAAAATCACCCAAAGACCCGAGTAAAGATGGCGAAGTCGACCTCAGGTGCTGCTGCCGGTGCTAGTGGTCAAAACAAGGCCTTCTTGTGCAGGAACTGGAACGGGAGGGCTAACTTCTGAATCGTGCCGATTTTCAAACTTGGACATGGCGAGCGACCCCTTCTAAAATCACCCAAAGACCCGAGTAAAGATGGCGAAGTCGACCCCAAGTGCTGCTGCCGGTGCTAGTGGTCAAAACAAGGCCTTCTTGGGCAGGAGCAGGAACAAATAGAAAAACTGCTAAACAAGCTGTATTTTGAGGTTAAAGATCGGAACCGACCCCGCTTAAAATACACTCAGAACTTCAAATACAATGCCGAAAAGGACCCCAGGTGCTGCTGCAGGTGCCGGTTGGCAAAACAGGGCCTTCTTGAGCACAAACTGGAAGATGTGGGCAAACTTTTAAATCGTGCAGAATTTTAAACTTCAACATGGCCACCGCCTTCGTCTAAAGTCACCCCAAGACTCCATTCAACATGCCGAAATTAACCCCAGGTGATGCTGCAGGTGCCAGGGGTCAAAACAGGACCTTCTTGGGCAGGAACTGGAACGGGGGCCAAATTCTAAATCGTGCAGAATATCAAACTTAAACATGGCGAATGACCTCCTCTAAAATCACCCCAAGACTCCATTCAACATGCCGAAATCAACCCCAGGTGATGCTGCAGGTGCTAGGGGTCAAAACAGGGCCTTCTTGGGCAGGAACTGGAACGGGGTGCCAAATTCTAAATCGTGCAGAATGTCAAACTTTAATATGGCGACCGACCCCCTCTTAAATCACCCTAAGACCCCATTCACAATGCCAAATTTGACCTTTAGGTACTGCTGCAGGTGCTGGGGGCCAAACCAGAGCATTCTTGAGCAGGAGCAGGAACAAACGGAAAAACTGCTAAAAAAAAGCAGTATTTTGAACTTAAAGATGGGAACCGATAACGCTTAAAATACACTCAGGACCTCAATCACAATCCTGAAGAAGACCTCAGGTGCTGCTGATGGTGCCAGTTGTCAAAGCCGGGCCTCCTTGGACCGGAACCGGTTAGGCTTGGGTAGGTTAGGTTTGAGCAGCATTGAGTACGGTAGAGAAGTCCACAATGAGTAGCTGAAGTTGGAGTAGGCTAGGTCAGAGTAGGGTAGGTTAGTTTAGAGTAGGGTAGGCTAGGTTAGAGTAGGAAAGGGTAGGTTAGGAAGTCCACAATGAGTAGGTACCTTGTTTTAAATAAAGAGGTTGAAGAGCGCCGTATATGATTGGCATATTCCAATTCTAGGCGTTGAGCCGGTTCCAACGGTACCGGCCATGTCTTTATAGGTGGTGGAGCCCCTAAAGTCCACAATTACCAAAACTTGCACAGAAATCTTAAAAAGAAAACCCTAGTTTGTATTCAGAGAGCACACATAGCAACACAAGCCCACCAGGTGTAATCAGGAATGTCCAATTTCAGTCAGTTTTAAAATAAAAACAGTGCTATTCACAACTATAGCAAGTACGGCATATTACAGGTGATGTCGTAATACAACAAATCGCTCACCAGTGCCAGCACAAAAATCAAAGAGTGGAAATGGGTCAAGCAAGTCCTCTTGGAAAATGCAACAGTAGGCCACCTTGCAGGATACTCTAACTTCAAAGCCTCCTATGTGTTCAGAATATCCTAAGTTATTCAACATTTGGCACAAAAATAATGGCTTGTTTTGCACGATAAAAATGTCACGAACCTTGCCAAATTTGTAGCTACATTCATCATCAGATCCGAGAACAAGAACCATAGCTTTTTCATAGCGAGTCCCTTTGAAGTCAACCCAGTTAGTAGCATGCACCACTTTCAAACCAAGAGGCAAAGATGACTTAAATTTAAAGTAATCATAGTGTTCTTCAATTTCAAATTCTTCTGAAGGACCACAAACCATAGGTGAAATCAAAGGACTCTTTAAAAGGAAGCGATAACACTGACTGAGCTGATGTTTGATTGCAGCAGATTGCGGAAGATCTCTCCTTGATGTAATAGAAGTGACATAATTTCTAAAAAAACGATGTTTAGCCTCCCCTCGCATTGATGAAAAGTGACATAATGGACCCGCTTTTTGGAGCAAGGTGCCATAATGAAGTGTGTTATGAAACTTACTAGTCAGATGTCTTCCAGTCAAATGCATGTAAAGTTCATGATGTTCCCTGATCAAAACATCTATTTCACACTTCATGTCAGATGGTAAACTTCGAGCCTGCAATATCTCAGTTATCTCTTTGTGCAGTTTGTAGAGCTGCCAAAATTTATCTGTTTCGGGCACTAGATCACCGACAAACACTCCAAAGAGACGAATGAAGCAGAGAGTTTCTGATGCAGTGAATTTTAATTTACTTTTAGAATTAAAGTCATCAACGATAATGGGCGGCTTGTTGTCACTGTCAGAAGGCCCATAATCACACATGGCCATTCGGGAGTTAAGCCTATCCAAAGAGAAAAACTGTTGATCTACAAAATGTTTGATTATAGGGATTAATACATAATGGCTAATACCCTCAGCCCAATCATGCATCACATCCAGACTGAGATTTTCAGTCACGTGATAGGAATTTACTTCATTGAAAACACAATTTTCCTTAATTCCTGTCAGTTTTACATTATTTCGCAATAGGGAAAGTTATGCAGCAGATGTTGAAACAAATAATGATGGATCTTCTTTTAACATTGACCACATCATTTCTTTCGGTGCCCTACACACAGTGCAAGGGTAATTGCATGTGAAGGTTTCTGCAAAACCGTTTCCGGACGTTTGGTCCAATATTTTTTGTCCACGTAGGATTTGTCCTGTATTTGAAGTCCTTATAAGACATAGTCCACGCAAATGTGTCCAAATACCAGAATGTCCTTCTTCATAAGTGCGTCCAATCAGTGTTTCGATTTTAGTTTGAATCGGATTAATTTGAGGGAGCGCCATGGCCATTGTCGTCGGGTGCCGATTGTTGAGAGAGGGAGAGGAAGCGTTGCCGCGGGACAGAGCGCAGCGCAGTTCAGGCGAGCAGTAGCATGGTCATTACGCTGCTGAAAACGAAGAAAGGCCGGGATGCTTTGGGCTATCGTGGTCACATCTATCACTATCACAGCGCAAGTCCCAAGAGGACTAGAAAATATTGGAGGTGCGAAATGAGAACGTCATGCAACGCCAGAATGACGACGTCCTTCAATATGCCGTACCACCTTTTCAAGGACGGTACCGACCAACATCAGCACCAACCTGCGCCTGAAACAATTGAGGTAAGATATACAAGGCGTTTGAAGTGTGCGCGTATGTACATGTGTGTATATGTGGGTCCTCTTGGTCTAGGTTCGGGAAGTGGTGCAGGCGATAAGAGAGAGGGCGGCGGAGGAGCCCGGAGTACCGCCGGAGGCTATCATCCGAACAGAGCTCCGGGACGTCGACAACCCCGAGGTGCAGATGCAGCTGCCCGAACGTGCTACACTCCGGCGCATGGTGAATCGGGCTCAAAACCGGAACAGACCAGGTGTGCCCGTCTCTTTGCAAGACATCGAGATCGTCAACCCGTTTGACATCACCTTGGCCGGAGAGAAGTTCCTGCAGTACGATAGCGGCGTGGGAGACGAGCAACGAATTATCATTTTCACCACAAAAGAAAACCTACGTGTCCTGTGCTCAGCTGTTATCATTTTTGCGGATGGAACGTTTAAGACTGTCCCTTCCATGTTTCTGCAAATGTACAGCATACATGCTGAATTTCGAGAACATGTTTTCCCCCTCGTCTACTGCCTGACTGTGAAGAAGAGTGAAGATACCTATCGACGTCTCTACACAGAAGTTTTGCACATGTGCGAGCGTTACCACCTGACACTGCGCCCTGAGATCATCATGCAGGACTTCGAGCTGGCAGCAATGAATGCTGTTGCAGCACTGTTCCCCGACGCGCAGGTCAAAGGTTGCCTCTTTCATTTTTCCCAAGCTGTGTGGCGGAAGGTGAGCAACAGCGGACTGCGCGACGCCTTCACGGATCCGCAAGACTCTACTGTGCGAGACAACTTCAGGTGCGTAAAGGTTGCCTAAAGTGGACTTAGGCGCAAGTTGCGCCACTAAATGACTGCGCCACTCTGCTTCAGAGAGCTGGTTGGCTTGGCCTTCGTCCCCATCAATGACGTCGAACGCATCTTCGACGACATCAAGGGTGACATGGACCCGGTCATGGCTCCCATTGTCACCTACATGGAGACGACATACATACGCGGCACTCCGCCACGCAACCTCCGCGGCGGCCGCCGCAGACAACAGGCAGCAGGCGCACGCTTCCCGCCCAGCTCCTGGAACGTCTTCGACTTGGTGACCAACCGCCGCCAGCGCACCAACAACAACGTGGAGGGGTGGCACGGCCACTTCCAGCGCATGGTCGTCGCGCACCACCTCAACCTATGGCGCTTCCTCGACGAGGTCAAAAAGGAGCAGCATGACATCGAACTCAAGCGCAATCAGCTGCTCGGTTGGTGTAGACGTGAAAGATTAACGTCGAGAGTATTAAACGCGTTAAAATAAGGCGGTTGTGACTGGTTGTAGGAGGACACCAACGCATCAAGGACCCTCTGCCCGCCGTGTACAAGCGGAACCATGCCATGATCGAGCGGATGGTCGGCCAATACCAGCTCTACGTGGACGAGGGAAGGGTGCGCGAGTACCTGCGGGGTATCAGCTACCGCCTAAAGGTCAACACCGCTGAGGTTGGAGAGAGTGATGATGAGGATGTGTAAGGGCGCGGTGTAATAAACGTTTCTATCCTTTTTGTTTGTTTTATTTCATAAAAATATATACTTGACATAAATATCAGCACTGGACACAACTCTAGACTGGACCTCAAATAATGGACACAAATTATAGGACAAATATATGATGGGCATAAAAACGTAGGACAAAATGCATAGGACCCAAAAAGATTGGACGAAAATGTCACGGACAAAACGTCGTTGATGCCATGAACACCCAAATTATCTCCATTTACCTGGTTCAGCAAAAAATGTATATTGTATACTGTAGTATTTAGAGTCAATCGGAGCTCACAAGCTCATCTCGCGCCAACATCTCTGCCAGAGTCCTCTAACAGTGGCACTTGCACTGCCGCACAACCAAGGCCCAACAAGGGGCCCCTCGGGCGAGTCGCTGTCTGGCCGCGCTCGGAGCTAGACGCCTCTCTGTACTACTGTGGTATTTGCCAATAAATCACTTCTGGTTCCAGCAGCCTTTGGTCTTATTCCAGTTCTGAGCCTGACATTACAACTGGCGCAGTCGGTAGGACTCGAACCTACGCTCCCAAAGGGAAACTGATTTCCAGTTCCTGCTAAGCAGCCAGGTAAGTAATAAACACTCATGTAAGTCATCCAGGTACGTATACACCGGTAGGAAAGATATATTTTCTCACAAGGATGACAATTGACAGGGTAGGATCATAAAATGCAATTTAAAAAAGAAAATCACAGCTGGTTAAAAAAAAAAAAAAATTCACGGAGTGTAAAATAAAAATGTACAAAATGTACAAAATGTACAAAATCTTCATAAATGAATTACAAGTTAACAAAAATTTAAACCAGTTTGAACTTCAAAATCGCCGCCCAAAGGCGGCACACTTCGTTGGCACAATGTACTTGTATCACAACCCCTGATTTAGCTGCCGAATACCAGGCGCCTGGGTGGTGGTATGCATAGTGTCGGCGCATCTGATTCCCTGCATATGGAACCATGCAGTTTCCGCACATGTTCCATGGTGGGTTTGGCAATGGCCCTGCGTCCAGTGCCGGTTCCACTCTCTTGATGTTTGCAAGGGAACATTGAACGAACGCCGTGTGGTCGTCCCTGTGGTTGTCCGGGAGGGGTAGAAGGATGCCACGCCGCAACTGCTTCCTTGCCATCGCCTCCACGCAGGCGCAGCTGGACACGTTTAAGGTCGTGCGGAGGGCTGGTTGGTGGACGGCCACCAGGCCGCTCTTCATGGCCACCGCCCACCTGTTGCTCCGCATGAACCAGGTTGAGCGGTGGCCATGGAAGCACCCGCAGCTGGCAGCCCGGACGCTTTCGTTTCTCAACCGGCCTCCTCCTTCAACGGAGTGGGGCACGCGCACAGGTCGGAAGCATAACGTGCAGTTGAGATTCTGCACCCCTGGACCGCGGCACGTCTGAGTTTGTAGTTGCAGGTCTTGAAAGTGCACGTCCGCCGCCGCGCGGCACCGCTGTGTCAGTTCTTCGGCGTTTTCCGCCGCGGCGATCAATCGCATTGACTGCAGGAAGGTTGGAGGCGGCACTGGCACCACCAGCCGCTCAAGAACCACGCGCGGTTGCATTCCAAGCTGCGCCGGGAAGGCAGCCTGCGACAGCTGCACTAGTGCAGCGGCAGCTTCGCGCTCCGCAGGTGAGTCCTGGTCCTGCGAGGCAAGGAGATGAGGCTGCGGCGTGATCGGGGTGCCTGGTTCAACCCCATGTGGAGAAAGAGGGCCGGCCACAGGTGAGTCCTGGTCCGTGTCGAAGTCCGCCTCTGAGAATGTTGACCCCTACCCCGTAACATTTGGTGTCAGAAGTGGTGCCGTGCGCCCTCGCCTCTGTTAGAAGTGCGACAGTGCAGTTTCCCACTCGGACTTGTACCTTTCGTGCCTACTCATGTGCACTTGTCCCTCTCCAACAATGCCGGGCGTCATGTCGTCATACCGCGCCATTCCGTGTTGGCACATGTGTACCCACTGAGCCCGCGGGAGTTGGCATTGGTTAGCAAGGAGGAGGAAGTGGCGGTTCGCGCCGCTACGACCGACGAGGTGCCCATCCCGGAGCAGGCCGAAATAGACACAGAGCCCCGCCGGCCCCCGATACCTCCGGATGAGCCGTTGCCGGCAGACCTGCAGGCGATGGTGGATAGGTGCGAGGATTTAACAGTCGACCAGAGAGCGCAGGTTGCAGCACTGGTTCGCACTAATCACGACATTTTCGTCAAGCACAATGACGAATTTGGTCGTTGCCCGTGGGTGAAGTTCCGGATTGACACAGGTGACCACCCACCAATTAAACAACAGGCCCGCCCGATTCCAATTCACCAGAAAGAAAAGGTAGCTGAACTCTACCGGCAGCACTTGGAGCAGGGCACGTGTAGGCCTAGTCAATCCCCATGGGCCTCGCCTATCCTAATCATCCGTAAAAAGACGTTGGACAAGGACGGTAACCCGGAGATGCGCCCCGTCGTGGATTACAGGGCCCTCAATGCGATCACCCGCATTCCGGCGATACCGATCCCCCGAACGCAAGAGTTGCTTGAGAAGCTGGGCGGTCATAAGTGGTACTCCCACGCCGACTTGGCCTCGGGTTATCACAACCTTGAGATAGCCGAGAAGGACATTCCAAAGACCGCCATAGCTCTCCCGGATTCTCTGGGGCTGCCCTCCAGATTTCTGGAGTACACACGGCTCCCCTTCGGTCTGTCCGCCGCACCGGGCGTGTTTCAGAGTGTCACGGACAGGCTGATGAGACCGTCACGCCATCCGACACCTGACGACGACCTAGGCGACGCGCATGGAGTCTATCTGGACGACATTTGTGTGGCCGGTAACGAGTTTACCCGCATGCTCCAGATGATTCGCGCGTTGTTTAATCGAATCCGAGCATCAGGCTTTAAACTCAAGGCGAAGAAGTGCTTCCTTTTCAAAAGGATGCTGACCTTCTTGGGGTTTGTCCTTACGTCTGAGGGTATTCGAGTCGATGAGGCCAAAGTAGAAAAGGTTACACACTGGCCGAGACCTGCCAACCTGTCAGAGTTGCGATCTTGGCTTGGTCTGGTGACTTTCTACGCGCGCTTCATCGACCACATGGCGGACATTGCTGCCCCTCTGTACGCACTCATGGGCAACAAGGTTCCCTTCGTTTGGACAACAGAGTGTCAGACAGCTCTCGACAGGCTGAAGCAAGCCCTTACGACAGCTCCGGTACTGGGCGTTGCCCGAGCTGACGGCGGCGTCTTCACTGTCCACTGCGACGCATCCCAGAAAGCTGTCGCGTGCATTTTATCACAAGAACAGGGAGGGCGTTCTGTGGTTTTGCACTTCCACTCAAAGTTGCTCCCGCGCAACAAAACAGCTCTCTGTGCCACACATGCAGAGCTGTATGCGCTGGTCGAAGCAACAAAGGCGTTCCGCTTGTATTTGTTGGGCCGGCCTTTCGTGTTCGTGACAGACCACGCCGCCCTCCAATGGCTGCGAAGTTTCAAACACCTTGAGGGCAAGCTGGCCCGATGGTTAATGAGGCTAGAAGAGTTTCGGTTTGAGATCAAGCACATGAAGGGCAAGGAACTCACAAACGCGGACGCTTTGTCACGTCGTCCCACGCGTCCGTGCTTTGACGGGTGCCGAAAGTGTGGCCGCATGGAAGAGCGAGACGACGGTTGTGAAGCCAACATCCATTTCGCAGTGCGTGCATTCCACGCTGTGGCTGACGAGTGGACTGACGCTGGCGTGTCCGCAGACCAGCGAGCAGATCCGGACATCAGTCCGATCTACGCTGCAGTCCACGAAGGACGGCGACCTCGCTTACAAGAAATTGTTAGCTATGGACCCGTCACTCGCGCCCTCTGGATGCAATTCAAGTCTCTCGAGTTAGAGCGCGGAGTTCTCAAACGTAGGCTCGTGCATAAGACGCGTGACCCCACCTTGGACGTCTTACAAACGGTGGTCCCGTCCGCTCGCGTCGATAAGCTCGTGGTACAGTACCATAGCGGCCTAAGCTCAGGCTCGCACTTTGGCGTGGCCAAATGCTGCAGTCTACTTAGACAACGCTTCTACTGGCCCGGCCTGTCCGCGAGCGTGTGCCGTGTTGTCAACGCGTGTCTCCCATGCCACAAGGGCAAGTGGCTAAAGGACCGCACACGGGCACCTATGCACATCTACCGTGAAGGCTGTCTCTTCGGTCGTTTTCACGCGGACTTCCTGGGCCCCCTGCAGGCTTCCGAGCCTGACGGCTATCGCCACGTCCTGGTGGTGGTTGAGGCGTTTAGCGCGTGGCCGGAGGCCTTGCCGCTGCGAACCCAGGAGGCGTCCGAGGCAGCCAACGCCCTAGTCACTCATGTGTTCAGTCGTTTGGGCGCGCCACACACGATCGTGACAGACCAAGGGAGCACCTATAAGTCTGAGCTATTCAAGGAGGTCATGGCGATCTACAAAGTGCACAAGGCCAAGATCACTGTAGCCCATCCTTCCAGCAATGGAAAGGTGGAAAACTACATCAAGAGCCTGACTCGCCAGATCCGGGTGCTTGCTGAAGGAGAGCCGCAGAGGTGGCCGGAGCTCCTCCCGCACATCCTGCATGCCTACAGAGCAGCCGAGAACTCTGTCACGGGGTTTTCTCCTTCGAGGTGCTGTTCGGTCGGCGCATGCGTGTCCCCCTGGACATCTCCCATGGTGTACCGCCGACCGGTGAGACTGGACAGCACCAGGACTGGTATCCGTCCGCCTTGCGCGCAAGGCTGGACAGGATCCATCGTCTTGTGCGAGAAAACACCCGAAGTGCGGCGATCAAAATGAAGGCGCACTACGACAAGTACTCCACTCTGGTGTACTTTCGTCCAGGCGACTTTGTTTTGTTCTACAACCCGCGCCGTCGGATAGGCAAAACAACAAAGCTGTATCCGGCGTGGCATGGCCCGTATGTCATCCTGGAGATGGTCAACGATTGCACCGCCCTCATCCAGGAAGTGCTGCCACAAGCCCGTCATCGTGAGAAGCCGCACCGGCTGATCACGCATGTGGACAAGCTCGCCGCCATTGGGTCCGCAAAAGTGGACCAGAACGGGCAATGGCTCAGCTTTGCTGATTGAGTTGGAAATTTCCTCAGGCGACAATGAGCAGCAGGGGGCGCCAGCGTGAGCGGTCGCCGTCGACGTCGCGCCGCCGTGAGCGCTACCGATCCCGGACGGTCACCCTGGACCGAAACGACGTCCGGCGCCGACTCGACGAGCGAGAGCGGCAGCAGGAGCCCGCCCACACCGGAAAGCGGCAGCACCAACGCCCGCGCCGCAGGGTGCAACCCCCGCAACCCCCACAACGGCAACAGCGGTGCGCCAAGAAGCGCCGCCGCCGTCGCCGCGCCCGCAAGCAGAAGGCTGCAGGGGCACTCGAATCGGCTCCAGAGCCCTGTGCCCTCAGCCCCGAGATGATGCTGCATCAGCTGCAGCTCAAGCAGCAGAGGCAGCAGCACCGCCTAGACCAGCTGCAGCAGCTCCAGCTAGAGCTGCAAGAGCAGCTTCGTGCCCGTGGCCAGCTGCCACCGCAGCACCAGCAACCCCAGGCGCCGTACCCGTCGGCTGTGCCGCCGCCACCCGGTTGGCCGGCAGCCTATACGGCTGGCCCTGGCGGCTATTTCCAGTGGCCGCAGCCCCCTTATTTACCCTACGGGTGGCGTTAAAACATTTTGGAACTGTGAACTTTTGTTTGTTTGTTGTTTTTTTTTGTTTTTTTTTTAAAGCTGTAAATGGGGCATGAGTAAATAGATTTAAGTGATTCCCTAAACCCTTGTTTACTCTTTCCCGGGGGAGGACGAGGAGATCGTGACACTTGACCCAGTTTGCAGTCTCCCAGAGAACGAGAACCACCCCACCTGGACCACAGCCTCTAGCAGACAACCAGCCAAGCAGCTAAAAAAAAAAGGGAGTGTCTCCAAAAACGGCAGTCATTCAAAGACCTGTTAATTGTCAAGTTGAGTCCTGTTCCAGACTGCAGCTCATCCCAGACGTGCCTGACGGAGGCCATCTCCCGCGTCAGAGGGCTCTGCAGTGTTCGGTTACATTGCAGCTTCTCACATTGTAGCCCTCTCCCCACAGCTGACGCATCGTGTACAGAACGCAATTCTTTCCGTTTCTGAACGTGTTACAGCTGTGACCTGATCCCGATCCTGACCCCGATCCTGATCCTGTCCCGATCCGGCCCGCATCCCGATTCTACCATGAACTTGGCCGGTTCCACCACCATCGGTGACGGGTAGCGTGCCAAGTCGGAGTTCCCGGCCGTAATGCAGACGTGTCCGCCTCCTACGCTATCGTCCTGGCGGTAGCACTACAAGACGGAGACCCCGGCCGTAATGCAGACGTGTCCGCCTCCCGGTGCTGCCGTCAGTCGAGACATCTCAAGCCGGCCTTTGATTTGAAGGATGAATGCCTGAGTCGGTTTTAACCACTCAAAGAGTGGATTGTTCCCGTACTCTCTGGACCAAATGGGGGTGTTCATCCTAGGAACAGAAGTTTGCTCTCGCGTTTTTGTTTGTCAATTTTTGCAACTGTTAAGGACTCTTTTTCCTTGGGGTGGTTAACCTCTCAAAAGAAAGGGAGGAGAAGTTGTAGTATTTAGAGTCAATCGGAGCTCACAAGCTCATCTCGCGCCAACATCTCTGCCAGAGTCCTCTAACAGTGGCACTTGCACTGCCGCACAACCAAGGCCCAACAAGGGGCCCCTCGGGCGAGTCGCTGTCTGGCCGCGCTCGGAGCTAGACGCCTCTCTGTACTACTGTGGTATTTGCCAATAAATCACTTCTGGTTCCAGCAGCCTTTGGTCTTATTCCAGTTCTGAGCCTGACATTACAATACACCATTTTCAGTCTCACAGATCACACCTGCACTTTCCAAATGCTTAAACTCTTTAACAACAAGCCTGAACACTTCTTTGTTATAACTAATCCTACCAATCTCATCACTTTTTCTGTCATCTCCATCAATTAGCAACACAAGAAGAATATTTTCCAATTTTGACTGACGTAAGTCCAGGTATTGAACATGTACGGGGCTCAAAATTTCGTCTCAGGGTGATCATCTACAAATGTTTAATACCTCTTGAAACGCCCGTTTAATATGGTCCCACGGGACGATTTTTTTCAGCGGAATCAGCAAACGTTTTCGCAGAAACACCGAACTTTATTCCGTCTCTTATCAAAAAATGTTCGCTATCACAACGAACAGACGATGGATGAAGCAGCAAACCGGTTCGATGACGTAGCGAAACGAACCACTCCTGCAGCGAACAACGCATTAGCGAACATGTGTTCGCTATTTTAGCAAACACAGTTTTTTCCGTGAGAGCGCGCTAACTTCGAATCAGCCATTTCCCTTCTCCGCCGCCTCCAGTGCTAGGAAACTCCCCCGGTTTTAGCGATTCGCTAAAAACGCAAACTGGAGGATCATGTAATACCAACCTGACAATATTAAAAGAAAAATTGACATATTTAGCGATGATCAATTTTTTCAATACTTTCAGGACTCGTTTAGTAAATTCCAATGTATCTATATCACAACTGCTTTTAATTTTTTAATGCTGGCTTTTGAAAGTTGGTTATCGAAGTTGGCAGTAATTCATTTGTTTTATCCTCCAGTTTTGGCTTCCCCACCTCCTATCTTTTACCACCGAGAGTTTCCTACCACTGGCCGCCTCCGGGAAACGTCTGCACTCGCGTTACGCCGGTGGAGGGGGAAAGAGCGACTCGAGAGCTCGTGTGTGGCTTGCGCGCGTAGCTTGTCCTGTCGTGTGGAGAGTCTCTTAAAAGGACACACCCAAGCAATATCCACCCTTAGGTTGTGTCCTCCTAGCCGCGCTGCCGCCGCCTTCGCCTGCTGCTCACTCGCTACTCGCTGGGCCGCTGCGCATTGTCTCGCCGCATTCGCACGCCACTCGCCACTCCGGGCTCTGTGCTCTGTCCGCCACTCAAGGTGGATTTAGTTTCTGACGCTGATCGTGAAGCTCATCGCGTTGTGTTGTTGTTTTGGGTACGTTCATCGTTCGGACACCTCGAAAACGGGCAGATGTGGGCAGTAATAGTTCCATCCAGACCGTAAGAGGGCGCTGGGTGTAGTGCGTGAACGCTGAGTGCGAGAAGTCCAGAGATTGAAACACTAGGGAAGTACCTTATTGCCTCGATGATTTCTATGCAATTAGAGGCAACTAAGTTGCAACGCACGAGATTATACCGTCAGAATTCCCTGTAGCAAATAAGGTGCCCAGTGAGAAATTGAACATTGGTTCGATGTCGAATCGACATCGATCATAGGTGTCATCGTTATCTATCCACTCTGAGTGTGCTACAATATTTCGATTAGCCAATTACCGACGATGTTTAGAGAGCCATCCACATTTCGCAGTGTACGTTTTCGCTCAAATTTGCAGTTTTTTGAGTCTTCTCCGCGTTTTATTAGCATCGATTTCGATTCGATATCGCACGTGCGAGGAAAAGGGGGGGGGGCGGGGGGCAGCCACTTTCGAGATCAGATCAGGTGACCCCGCCCCCTTCCCCTCCCCCGCCCGGGCCTCCCCTCGTTCCTCCGGGTATCAACGCAGTCGAATGGATCAGTTGTGCGTGCACGATGGTGACCAACAAGCGTCGGCTTGTGCGCCTGGCGCTGTTGAGATGTCTTCTCAGAAGGAAATATTTTAGAGAAGATGGCTATTCCGAAGTGCCTGATCTTCTTGGAAGTAAGTACTCACCTGCACTTCACTTGTATTTGCGAGCACCGTGTACGGAAGCATGACGGTGGCTAATCTGTTTTTGTGGCAGCGGAAGACATGCGGCTGCGACGGCTGCTCTTCATTAGAGCGGTACAGGCCCGCAATCGACGGCGTGCTGGCCGTCGTCGCCCCCGTAGGTGGTTTCGCCGCCCCACCTGGCAAAACCGCGAGCGGCACGGCGCGTGGCGGACAGTTATCCGCACCATGCTGACAGGGGATCCGGAAGTATTTTTCGACTACTTCCGGATGACGCCGGAGTTTTTCGAGGAACTCCTTGCCCGGTTGCGGCCACGCCTGCAGAGGTCACCAAGGTTCGGGTACCTCCCACCCGGAGAACGACTGGCCCTGACAATTCAGTAAGTAACGCCGCGGATGAGGCATCATCGTGTGCCTGTCCCGATAATCACTAATTTTTTTCTTGTCATCTTTGCAGTTATCTGGCGTCAGGATCATTGATGAAATTTGCTGGTGGCATGTTTTGCGTGCCTCCAAGCACAACTTCAGTTGTGATTCGCGAGACATGCGAAACCCTAAGGGACGAGTTGAGACCGGAGCTCTTCCCTCCTTTTACAGAGGAGCGGTTGGCCGGCATTATGGACGACTTCTGGCGAGACTGGCAGTTTCCTAATTGCTTTGGCGCGATGGACGGGCGACACTGCATCATCCAGGTAGCCCCCCCCCCCCCCTCGCTTCGCATTTGGTTGCACCATGACAATTACCTTTTTCTAATCCGTTTCCTTTTTCTAGAACTTCCCCAACGGCGGCAGTAATTGGTTCAATTACAAAGGCACCCACAGTATGGTCATGACGGCTGTGTGCGATGCCAAGTACCGCCTGCTGCACGTGGACATCGGTGGACGGGGACGGCGCAGTGACGGTGGGCTGTGGGACATGTCGCCCCTCGGCACGCTGCCCCTGCCCCCGCCCAGGACGCTGCCTGGCTGGCCGGTAGAGATCCCCGCCGTCATCGTGGGAGATGCGGCTTTCCCGCTGGGTCCGCATCTTATGAAGCAGTTTCCGGGACAATTTCTGCCCGATGATGAAATCATTTTCAACTACAGGTAAGGAATTGTCGGAATGAGTTCTAAAGGGTTGGGGAGAGGGGGGGGGGGGGGGGGTGAGGAAAAGGGAACAGAGCTGTCAAGTAATTGTTTTTTTTATATCGGTCCGTACAGGCTGTCCAGAGCTAGGAGAGTAATTGAAAATGTATTTGCGATCATGACGGCGCGGTGGTGGGTGCCGCGAAGGACGTTCCTGGCGTCCGAGAGATCGGCCAGGGCCATCATCTGGGCGGTGGCGTGCCTCCACAATCTGCTTGTCCTCAACAGCGAGAACATCCCCCCGCATCAGCGGTGGTATGATCCGGGGAACCAAGGAGAGGAGGAAGAAGTGCTGCCCCGTCTCCCAGATGAAGAGGCAGAGGCAGAGGCCGAGGATGGAGAATCGGTCCGCCAGCACCTAGTTGACTTCGACGCGTCCTAAGAACAAGGGCAGATCTCTCAGGTCCGAGCGAACAAAGGCAGATCCCAAAAGTCCGAGCGAACAAGGGCCGATCTGTCATTTCGACCTCCGCGCCCCTCCCCTGCGATCGGATGGTGAGAGGCGAGGAGGAGCAAATGAGACATCGGCCCTTTTTCGCTCGGACTTTTGGGATCTGCCTTTGTTCGCTCGGACCTGAGAGATCTGCCCTTGTTCTTAGGACGCGTCGACAGTAGTATAGATGCCCCATTCTGACGGGTCGCCATCTTGATGCCGCATTCTGATGGGTGTCCCATTCTGACGGGTCGCCATCTTGATGCCCCATTGTCACCCTGTCCCCAGTTGACTCGTGCCCCATTGTCACCCTGTCCCCCCAGGTCACCTGTCCCCCTCCTTTGGGGGTGTAACCAAAGCCTAACCCAACCTAACCTAACCTAACCCACGGTTGATGGCCCATTGTTGCGGGTGCCCGATGTTGCGCTCGGACGGAGGCGTAACCTAACCTAAGCCTAACCTGTCCCCTTTCCCTCTTTCTTGTGGGGGCGGTCCTTAAAGAAGGTTTTCATGAAATTCAGATTATGTTCGTGCCAGCGAACGCAATCTGACATTTTGTGAATACCTTTATTTCCCCTTCCCTTTGTGGTGGGGGGCGTAACCTAAGTGTAGATGGCATGACTGAAATTCGGATTATGTTCGTGCCAGCGAACGCAATCCGACATTTTGTTCATGCCGTCCTGTTACCAACTTTACAATCACAAAATTCTCTCAGCGTTTCCAACTGCGCCCATGAGGCACGCTGAATGCAGTCGTTAGGATTTTTTGAGCGGAAATCCTTTCCCCTGTGGGCCTATACAAAACCGCAAAGATTTTTTGATTTTTTAGTGCAAAATTATTTTCGTTAATTTTTATTGTGAAAATTTTTTTTGTTTTAAAATTTTTTTGTTTTAAATTTTTTTGTTTTAAATTGTTTTGTTTTAAATTTTTTTGTAAAACTTTTTTTGTTTGAAAATTTTTTTGTTTTAAATTTTTTGTAACACTTTTTTTCGTTTAAATTTTTTTGTAAAACTTCTTTGTTTTAAATTTTTTCGTTTAAATTTTTTTTATAAAACTTTTTTAATTTTTGGAAAACTTTTTTGGTTTTAAATTTTTTGTAATTTTTAAAATTTGTTTAACTAAAGAATTTATTTTTTTCGCGTAGTACACCCTTGTGAATTTTTGTCAGGGACTATACACTTCATGCTATACATACGTTTAAACATTCTCCTCACTAAGTCATCATTTTTTTCTGCGTGTTTTGTGAACAGCGTTTTAACAAACTTGTGCAGAGTGAAACTGTGTGCTCTGTGTACCAGGTATAGAACACAATACTCGCCACACACTTTCGAATCGAGTGCTTGCAAACTGGTGTGATTGTATGTCCACTTTTTGAACACTCTATCTAAGAATTTGCGATGCTGTGATACGACGGGTGGCATGCCATAGGAATCCGAGAACTCCCCAGCCCCATGTTTGTCGATGAAGAAAGCGACCCAGTGGCTGCCGGGTTTCGAGATCGGGTCTGTGTTACAGATGAGTAATGCTGGACGTTTCTCTAGTCGCCGTGGCAAGGTGTCTGCCGCGAAAACACCTTCAAAGAGAGGAGCGATATGCTTGTCCTTTCTCATCATCGTGTCCAACGTGCCTCCATCCAAATCGTCGTCCATGATCACACGTTGTAGTCGACAATCACGTTCCGATTTTTATCGATTTCGATCAAGTTTTGGAACTCCGCGTAAATGATGCAGTTGGCGGGATGTGCAACGGGTACTCCGAACTTTACTTCAAGACGAAGTGTCCCTTGTCTCTGGAGATTCCAGTGGGGTTCGTTTGCAGACAGAACAGGAGAGAGGTCGCAACAGTGTGAGCCGAGTCCTTCCCTTCCCTCCCTCCACCGATCCTCCGTGGCCGCCGCCGCCGGGGTCTGCAGGGTGAGGGGTGAGGGGAGGGTTCGCGGGGGAGCGAAGCGACGCGGTGGTGAGGCAGCGAGACCGGCCAGCGCCTCAGACGTGTGGCAACTTTCAGACAGGATGGATCCCATGCAACAGCTCGTCGCTGATCTCGAAATGAGCACCTCCACGGAGGCCTCGGAGGCGTCAGATGTCTCAATTTCTTTGGACGTGAGCGGGTCACTGTACCTGCAAGATGAAACCGTAAGTACAGTGTTGAATGTCGCGCCCTTTTAATGGTGGTGTGATTCTTCTGTTTGTACCGTGACGCGTCGCGTCCTTTGTTTCATCGCGACCAGCATCGGCTGACAGGGTATGCTTTGTCGCTTGCTAAGGGGCTTCGTGCTTTGCTAGTGTTTAATGAGAAGATGTTAAGATTTTTGTTCGCAACCGTCCGCGCGAACGCCGTTGCCGGCTGTTCCGCCACGCCGTGGCGTGGTGCGCTGTGTAGGGCTCTGAGCCCTTAAGATTTCGTGTTGTCTAAGTCCAGGGTTTTCTGTCGCCTGTTGTAGAATAACCAGTACCTCCAGGTGCCGTGGAGGCCGCGGCGGCGGGCCGCGAGGCTGCTCGCCGTGGACGGGGTAGGTTTGGGGATTCGTTTTCTGAGTTTCAGCCAAAATCTATCTCGCTTGTTTAACGGCTTTTACATTGTTTCTGTAGTCCACGTGCGTGTCTATGTCCTTTGTGACGGTGTTTTAACGCATGTGCTCCTTGTTGCCGAGACGTGTGTCCACGCGCGCGTTGGTGTGAGCCTCAGTGTGCGTTTGCCCCCATAGGTGCGAGAATGATGAAACGAGACGCCTGCGTCGCGTCGCTTGGGGCAGGACACGCCACGCCAGTCAGCCGTGGCGAGCCAAGCGTCTCCTTCGAACAAAGAAGTGTTGCAGTGGTAGCGACAGCGTATTCCCCCTCGGAGCTTCTCGCTCCTTCCCCACTCAAGGCGAGGTGAACTTGACCTTGAATGCGCTCGAAGCACAGCTGTGCTGTAGGGATCGTCCTTAACTGCGTACCGCCTGCAGCCCTCCGTGCACCCGTGTTGTGCGGGCTGGCCTATCTATTAGGCGTCGTCTAGCATCGTCTCTCCACTTCGACCTGCTCGAAGATCGAACCTACACCCTCGTGTCGCCTCTCCACTTCGACCGAACCTGCGCCGTCCGTCGTCTCAACATGTGTAAGTGACGGGGAATCGAACCTCGCTTTCACCATGCGTTATCGGTTTGCGTGCATGAAAGCCGTGGTACTGTCTTGTGTTTTGTTAAAAACACGATACGATGCGACGACTTTTTTTACGCCGCGTTTCGGCCCCTCCACTCATCAGCTGTTCCGGCAAGATCGTGGTTACAGCTGCTGGGCGGAAGGGTTGAAGTCGCTCCTATTTTTTCATGTACATTTTCATGTCCGATTTCAGGCGGCGATCTCGAGCCCGTGGGTGAGGGCACCGCTGCCGCCCCCACCAGCTCCAGCAATCACCACTAGCAGCAGCACCGCCAAGAGCAGCAGCGCCAGCAGCAGCAGTGCCAGCAGCAGCAACAACAGCAGCAGTGCTGCCACCCCTGCCGTGCCTTGCCCTCTGGCAGAAAGCACCCCTCGCAGGGAGGTGCAGGCCGTGCCTAGGGTGAGTTCTTGCACGCTTCCTCCAAATTTATGTCCTATTATACGAAGCGACTCACAGTCACGTTTCCTTTACAGAGGCTGTTTTCTGTCCTGGGGCCGCAGCGCCCGCCCCTCGGCAAGCCGCGGTGACCGCCCCTGTGCCCGCCCCACAGCCTCATGTCGTAAGTTACAACTACATTACAAGCTCACGTTTTTATTATAATATCGGATTTCAATTTCTATACCATCTTTGTTTCAGAGTGTCTTCGACCGTGTCGTTGCTAGTGTGTTCAACCGTCTGGGGCCGCTGGTGCGGGACCAGGGGTGCGGTCACAGGCGGGGACGTGGTCGTGGACGTGGGCGGGGCCGCGGTTGCGGCCATGGCTACGATCCGCAGGCAGCAGCACGACACCCTGTGCCACCCCCACCACGCTTCCCTGTTGCCCCCTTCCAAAGGGGGCATAACTACGGGCCACGTCCTACGATCCAGGGGCCAAGGGCTTTCCCCAGGGCACCACCGCAACGCGGGGTCGTTCGGGGGTCGCCCCAGCCGTGGGTGCGACGGTGGGCCCCCCGTCCTCCGCTCTAGAAATGTGTTTTTTCTTTCTATAGTTTCAGTTTCTGATAAATTGTACTAATTGTACTAACGTACTAAAGATGTGTTTTGTTTCTATAGTTTCAGTTTCTGATAAATTGTACTAATTGTACTATCGTACTAAAGATGTGTTTTGTATCTATAGTTTCAGTTTCTGACAAATTGTACTAAATTATACTAATTGTACTATTGTACTAAAGATGTGTTTTGTTTTATGCAATGGAAAATTCTGTATCTAAAAACTCTGTTGTATTTTAAATCGATTTACCTCACACGAATGATACTTTGTAACTTCAGTCTTTTTACGAGTCTGGCATCGTAACTGATCAGTTTTTAAATCTTTCAAACGAGCGATCAACTCACTCAATTTTGCTAGCTATTTCCAACTGCGCCCAAGAGGCAAGCTAGCTGCAGTCGTTAGGATTTTTATTTAACGTGCAAAACCCTATCCCCAGGAGGCCTATAGAAAACCACAAACTTGCTTTTTATATTTGTTTTTCAGTTTTAAAATTTTTATTTCTTTCAACTTTTATTTGTTTTTATTCTGTTTGAGCAGTTTTTTGTCGTGAAAAAAAATCTTTACACGAAAGAAACTAGAAGTGATGAGATGCAGCGCCTAATTTGAAGGCAAGCCACAGAGCAACACGCTTGGCGTTCTTTAAAGCACAGGAGTAATTAGAGTGTATAGTGAACCTCACTGTTACACGCTGCATCTAATTTTGGCAGTGAGTTTAATCTGGGACATTCCAGAAACTCTGCATTTATAATTGGAATGGATGTCAAAATAGTTGAAAGCACAGATTTCTTTTCTTCACCTTTAACATACAGATAAGTAAATGGGGCTGTCATAGCGGCAATAGTCTCTACTAATTTACTGAATTCAGTGTCACCATCATACCAGTCCAAGCCAGGAATTCTTGCTGTGACAAAAGTGTTATGCCGCCTGACATCTTTTGGTAGATAAATTTGTTCATAAGGTGGTTTGAAGGTGACAACATTAAACACATCACCATACTCTGATGCTGAGTACACAGCAAACTCTTTCACTATCAGTTGTCCGTCCTGATCTCTCAACATCTGCATATCGCACACTGCATAAGCCATGGCTAAGATTTAGTTAGTCTTTACCACACAAACGATTTGAATTCTGATGACTTTCCCGACCGCTGTCGTCGCATTTATAGGTGAGGGTTAGTTCTGATAACCGCCGTGAGGTGGCAGCACGCGCTGGGCGGCGCCACAGTGCACCCCAGTGATCAACCAATCAGAACACTTGGATGACGTCATCGAACAAGATTAAACACGCTTAGGGGTGGGATGGGTAGTGGCGCGGGAGGGGAGGGAAGGGAAACAAGTTTGAACATGTCTGGCGCAGAGCGGGAGCCGGTGACGTCGCTTTGCTGCGCTGTGATTGGTCAGCCGCACTGTGCGCCGCAGCGCCCCCCGGTGTGTGGTGCCGCCTAGTGGCGAAAATCGGAACTAACACCATTGCATAAAAGCGAGCCTCGCCGTCCCAGAGAGCATCAGTCATTTCGTTGTCGTCAAGTGCACAAGTGCCTTACGCATCGTTCTCTCCAAGTGTCAACTCCCTGTTAACTGTCTTTCTCAAGACAATTTTAGTAAAGAGCCGTGTAGTTTCTTGTGAAGAAACTTTTTTTGTCTCTTCAAGACATCTGTCTCTTCAAGACATTTTATTATTTAAATAATGGAGTATCTTGTACTAGATATTTTGAATGAATGGGAAGGCGGCTGTTTTTATAATGATGAATATCTTTCTGAAGCATATACTGAGTTTCTCACGGCTCTCTTTGATACTCCTGCGCAAATATTGCAAGACCAGCGTATTCCTGCATTTTTAAAAGCCGGATTTGAAGCTTATTTGAGGCACCAAGGCGGATCGGATAAACAGGCCGCCCTAACCTATAGGCTTGCTCTTACAATGGTCGGCGGAAGTGTTGTGGACACTACCCCGTCTGAACCGGCCCGTCCGGCCCCGCGTCTGTTCCGGCCGTGGGAGTCGCCGCGCCGCTCTCCGTCCCCACAACCCGGACCGTACCGTACACCGATCGGGTCACCCCAGCCCGGTCCGTCCGGGGTCAAACGGTCTCGGAAGGACGAGCAGGCCGTCGAGCAGCCTAGCATTGAGTTGATTCAGTCTACGGAACGCGAGCTGAAGCGTTTTAAGACAAAATTCCGAGAGGAGGTGTTTGTTGTGAAGGGACTCGGGGACACGCTGCCCTCCGAAGAGCTCATGACGGGGCTCTTTGACACGCTCTTGCAAAGACAACGGGATGCCGTCCAAGCCAAGGACGACGATCGAGTTGTACTGGAAATTCACAATTCGGAAAACACCGAGAATCCTCTGTGGTTCAGCCTGAGACGCACAGACCAAATTAACGGCAAAGTCGTTCTCGACAAATTGGCTCGCGTCCTCAACTCTAATCAGAGTTTTATGTCTGAGGGGCAGCTGAAAGTCAGCTATATTCATATCCCGACGCCACAGGCAGGAGGACGACGCACTGATCGCGTCGCTAATGAAAGTATGGAGCAATGGGTGGAGAGAAAAATTAAATCAAAATCAATTTACTCTCCAGAGAATGTGAATGACGCAATGTGCTTAACACGTAGTGTCGTCGTAGCTAAAGCCAAAGCAAGTGGTATGCACTACCAAGCCTTTGCCCGTCTGAAAAAGCCAAACTCAGTCATACAGCGCAAAGAGGGAGAAAAATTATGTGAAATGGCTGGTATAAATCCCACTCAACCTTGCGGTCTAGATGAGGTCCGTAAATTGCAAGCTGTTATGCCGGAGTATAGACTCTGTGTCTTTACGGACAAAAAAGGACAAGAGTGTGTTTTCAAAGGGGAGTATGGTGCGGGACGTAAAAACATTTATCTTCTGCTTCACAGAGAACACTTCTACGCCATATTGTATCCCTGCCAGGCATTTGAGACTCACTTTAGTTGTGAGAAATGTATCAAATTCTATAATAACAAAGGAGATCATCGTTGTGAGGGAACGTGTTGGCGTTGCCTTGGTCCTCAGCCACACGATGACCCTACCGTACCTTTGACACGTTGCCCTAACTGTTTCCATCAATTTGCCGGACCGGAGTGCTTTGAAGCACACAGAACTGTTCTGTTGCCTCACAGTAAATTCACTAAGTGTCAGCAAAGTTACTCGGTATTAAGAGGTAACAAGCATACTTGCGGTTTTGTGTACTGCAAGTATTGTAAGTCAAATGTACAGGAAAATCACTTGTGCTGTATGTCCGAGTGGAATGAGAAAGAAAAGAAACCTAAATGGAACTATCTGTCGGTTTACTATGATATTGAGACTACTCAGTGCGACCCCGTTGAGGGAAAAGCTGACACTTTTGTACATAAACCTAACCTTTTGGTGTGTCAGACCGTGTGTGACACGTGTTGTGACATTCCCCAAAATGATTTCTTCTGTACGGTGTGCAAAAATAGACAGCACATGTTTCATAACTTGGACGATCCTAACCTCAGTGTCATGGGACAATTCCTTGACTATTTACAGTCTTTCCCGGCTAAGACTGAAATTTTGCTACTGGCACATAACGCCAAGAGCTTCGACGGTATTTTTGTGCTGCAAGAAGTATTAGCTCGTAAATTAAAACCTGAGCTTGTATTGCAAGGGGCTAAAATTCTTTGTATGAAAGTGGGAAACTGGAAGTTTATCGACTCCCTGATGTTTCTCACAATGCCCCTTAGTGCATTGCCTAAATCGTTTGGTTTAACCGAACTTAAAAAAGGCTACTGGCCTTTCTTGGCTAATAAGCCCGAGAATTATTCTTATGAAGGCCCTCTTCTTGACAGGGACTTGTATTGCCCTTCTGGCATGAAAGCTAAGGCTGCGGCCGCATTCCACTCTTGGTACGACGATCTTGTCGCCAAGAAGTATGTATTTAATTTCAGGAGAGAATTGATAGAGTACTGCATCTCAGATGTAACTATTTTGAGAATGGCCTGTAATGCGTTCCGCAAACTTTTTGCTGAGTACGCTGGGTTTGACCCGATGTTTAATTGCATCACCCTTAGTTCAGCATCAAAGTCATATCGCCTTGAAATGGCTGGACTTCGAGTCCCATAGGCTAGGGAAAAAAATTAGCACGATTTACACGGACCGTGAGGTCTCTGTTCTGGGCCGTCGTGTGGATGGCTACGTGGAGATAGCTAATCCTGATGGTAGTGTGGAGAAGCGCATCTATCAGTTCCATGGGGACTACTGGCACCAGTGTCCCACACATTTCCCAGCTAATGCAGACTCAGGCGAGAACCGGTATGAGAACACCATGCGGCTCACATCTATTTTCCGGAATGCCGGATACAAAGTGATAGAAAAATGGGAGTGTGAGTTTCAGAAAGACCTTGAGAGTGACCCTGAAACAATGGCCTTCGTCGAGGCACACCCTACAACACGTGTAGATCCTCTTGTCCTGCGCGACGCCCTGACCGGCGGACGCACCAGTGCTTTGCGCTGGGCGAACAAAGCCGACCTGACCAAGGGTGAAAAAATAAAGATGGCAGATGTGGTGTCGGAATACCCGAATGCTAACTTGAGGGGTGCATACCCTTATGGACACCCGACCATCTATCTTGAGGGTGATCCTAAAATGCCTCCCACAGACCAGTGGAACGGCATTATTAAGTGTACGGTCATTCCCCCACGGGATCTCTTTATCCCCGTTCTCCCGTATAAGTGTAATGGGAAACTCATGTTCCCACTTTGTCGGACATGTGTAGAGTCGGAAAGTACTTGTCTTGACAACGAGGAAGAGGGAGAGGAGTGGTGTCGTCATGGCGATACAGAGCGTCAACTGTGTGACACATGGTGTGCTCCTGAACTCAACCTTGCACTTGCCAAGGGGTACACGATTACGAGTGTGCATGAAGTTTACCAGTACCCTGGTACGATGCAGTATAATCACGAGACTGGGGAGGATGGTTTGCTATCATCTTACGTCAGGTGCTTTCTGGCACTGAAGATTCAAGCCAGTGGATGGCCGGCAAATTGTAAAACAGATGCAGAGAAACGCCAATTCGTGGCTGATGTTTCCAAGTATGATGGCATCACCATCGATCCTGAGAAAATGGAGTACAATCCAGGGATCCGTACGCTATCGAAGGCGATGGCGAATTCATTTTGGGGAAAATTCGGAGAAAAAACCCTTCGCTCAAAGCCTCAGTTTGTTTATGATTATGCCGAGCTGATGAATATCATCACAGATCCTACCAAGGAAGTGAGTGGTTTTGTTCCGTTGGGTGAAGACTGTCTGCAGGTCACTTATAAACCTATAGAGGACAGTGATGAATCCCTCCCTACTTCCTCTCTTGTGCTAGCTGCTTTTACGACTTGTTTTGGTCGCCTTCAGCTCTACAAGTACCTTGACATAGTCAAGAAAAGGGCACTGTACCACGACACAGACAGTGTAGCGTACATCAGTCGCCCTGGGGAACCAGACTTGCCTCTGGGTACCCACCTCGGTGATCTCACCGATCAGATTGAGGAGGAGTACGGGTCTGGCTCATTTATTACTGAGTTCTGTGCCGGTGGGCCTAAAAATTATGCCTACAAAGTTGCCGTAGGCGGTGACGTAGAAAACGTGAAAGTGTGTATTAAAGTGAGAGGAACCACAATTAATAAGTCATGTGATGAGCTAGTGACCTTCCAGAACTTGAAGGCGATGGTCATGGGGGAGAGTGAAAAAGTTCATGTTGCTATTCCTCGCCAGATTGCAAGGACTGCACAATGGACTGTTGTCACTAAGCCAGCATCGAAAGACTGGCAGGCCAAAAACACAAAGCGCCGTCGTGTCGATGTAGAGAACACGGTGGCTCACGGCTATAACGAGTGGTATCAGGACGACATTGCCGACCAGGAAATGTTGGAGGCTTTGGACGCCCTCGCTGACTCGTAAAAAAATGTTATGTTTTAAAAAATCTGAAAATAATAAATAAAAACTAATATAATAATTAAAAACACAACAAAAAAATTGTGTTCGCGGTTTTGTATAGGCCTACGGGGGAAAGGATTTCCGCACAAAAAATCCTAACGACTGCAAACAGCGTGCCTCATGGGCGCAGTTGGAAACGCTGATCGGGTATAAATACAAGCTCTGTGCACGTGTGTTGCATAGTCTGACGTCACCTTCGGTGAACGATGGATCTAAGATTCCAGCATCCTTGTACTGCTCTCATTATCGGTGGGACAGGAGCTGGGAAAACTTACTTCATGAATCGGGTGATAGAGCACAGAGTTGATTTGTTTAACACGGTCTTTGATCGCATCATCGTGTACTACTCAGAGTGGCAGCCTCTGTACGAGGAATTGTCTAGTAAGCACAAGGTCGATTTCAGACAAGAGCTTCCTATGCTCGAGGACCACCCGCAGGGCCACGGTCCTAAGCTAGTTATGATAGACGATTTTATGGATGAAGTAAAACAACACAGCAAAGAGATCTTGAAATTTTTCATCAAGGGGTCACACCATCGAAATCTGTCGATTTTCTTTTTGAGCCAGTGTTTGTTCCCAGACGGACTAAGACAAATCAGTTTGAACTCACACTATATTGTGCTCTTTAAGTCGAGCCGCGACCTAAGTCAGATCCGCACCTTCTGCCTACAAGTGGACCCCCAGCACTGGCGGGCTCTGCTCGAGGCATATGAGGACGCGACCCAGGTGGGACACAGCTACACTCTGTTTGATTTCAAGCCGAAACAGGTGGACCATCTGCGCATACGAACTCGCATCTTCCCCGAGGAAACGGGGGTGGTTTACATCCCCAAGGGAAAGTATAAAAGGGGCCTGCACGAGCAGTAGATAAGCCATTCGTGAACGATGTCTCAGAGCGTGAAGACGCATAAGGCGCTGCTGCAAGCTCTGCAAATAGCGGAAGCGGTATCCGAAAAAAAACGGCAAAACATATAAAAAGCGTGATTTTTTGTAGGCTTCTTGTTTAGGTCATAACGGTCATTTTGAGCCGCAGCACACTCATGTCGGACCCATAGGAGCTGAGCAGCGTTCAATTTTCTGATCAAAGTGTTCAAAATGCTCTAAAACTTATTATTATCGCGCACAGATGATCTAGGTGTCATTTCCGCACAGTTTGACGAAATTGAATGGAACACATCGTATATCCGTACGACCCGCCATTTTCACCCCATGAGCCGCCATTTTGAAAATAAGGGCCTAAATGTAACTTTTTTGAAACTTGAGCAAATATGTCAAACAGAGTGTTTTTCCTGGGTGTAATGACGGCGCTGATGTTGAAAATGACGGTTCAAATATTGTAAACTGAAGGGCTGACCAGCTAGTAACGTTCAGTGTTTTGTTCAAAGTGTTCAAAATGTTCGAAAACTAATTATTATCGCCGAGAGGTGATCTAGGTGTCGTTCCAGCACAATTTGACGCCGACAAATGGAATGGAACACATGGTATATCTGTACGACCCGCTTTTTTCGCCCCTCGGGCCACCATTTTAAAAATAAGGGCCTAAATGTAACTTATTTTGAAACTTGAGCAAATATGTCAAAGGGGGTGTTTTTCCTGGGTGTAATGACGGCGCTGATGTTGAAAATGACGGTTTAAATATTGCTGACAGTAGGGCTGACCAGCTAGTAACTATTAGTGTTTTGTTCAAAGTGTTCAAAAACTAATTATTATCGCCGAGAGGTGATCTAGGTGTCGTTTCTGCACAATTTGACGACGGAAAATTAAATGGAACAGACCCCATATCCGTACGACCCACTATTTAGGCCTCTTAGCCGCCATTTTCAAAACATAGGCTTTAATTTATTTTTCTTGAACCTTTTCAATTATGTCGAACGGGATGTCATATCTGGCAAACGCCGATTGCTAAAAACAACACTTAAAACAGTGTCAAATCTTTGGGTGATCCGCTCAGTGCATGCAGCTCATTTGAACTAGCTATTGTTAACACTTTTTGATCGAAACAAATTGCGGTTGGTTGTGAAAATGTAATGAGTATGCGTCTTATTTCGAGAAGTTAGCCCCACCCTGCACGCCATAAAGATGTTTTCACCTTGCTCTGTAATTTATTTCACATGTTTCAATTCCGATGAAAAAAACACGTAACACCATGTACACATTGACATACGTAAGTTTAAAGTTTTAAAACAATACCTATAAGTCAGACACACAAACATTACTTGAATTTTAGAAACACAAACGTGACATGGATGTTAGAAACACAAACGCTACATGAATGTCAGAAACTCACACATCACACAACCGTTAGAACACATAAATGTAGAAGAAAAAACACCTTAAAATAGGTTTGAACGTAATGCAGATTGTCGTCTACATCTTCATCGGTAAGTATTGTTGGATTTTCTTTCCTGTTAATGAAATTATTTGTGTATTTAATTATTGCATCTTACTGTTTTTTTCTAACTGGTCACTTGAATTTATTTGAACTTACGGCACATTCATGCAATCCCCCTTGCACATTTGCCACTGGGCCAACGCAAGGCACGGGCATAAAAGCCTTCACAGTATGTGATCAGGTTTCATTCCTTGCCACAAAAGGCAAGAAATCTGGAATTAATACATGGAAGAATGAATTTGCTCAGGCATTTTAGCGACTTGCCACCCCTGATTCTTGCCCGTCAGACGACCAAGTAATGGCAAAGCTGGAACTATTTGTAGTAAAACTATATGGCGCCCAGAGCCAGTGCATGGAGTTAAATGCTTCCCGAAGGGATATGTTCGCCACAAAGCTAAGGCACCCTTACATGTTTACACCAACATCTGCATGAATGTACCGTGAGTTCAGATAAATTTACGTCCTCAGTCAGATAAAAAACAGTAAGATGCAATAATATGAAAATACACAAATAATTTCATTTACAGGAAAGAAAATGCAACAATACTTACCGGTGAAGAAAAAGATGTAGACGACGATCTGTATTAAGTTCAAACCAATTAAAAAAAATTATACATATATGTTCTAACGTTTGTGTAATGCGTGTGTTTCTAGCATTGATGTAATACACTGTAAAAATTTGGGGTAGAAATTTCAACCCTTTTGAGAAAAAGGGTTTAATTTGTTACACCCGAAGGGGTTAAATCGAACGATAGGCTGAAAAAGTCACCCAACAGGTTGAATTTTAACCCAAAAGATGAAAAATTGCACTTTTTGGTTTAAAACTGTAATAGTTTGGTTGAAAAGTCGTCCAGCTTGGTTGAGTTTAGTATATTTCAGCCCACTTGGGTCAGAACTGACACCCAACGGTTGAGATTTCAGTCTTTTGAGTTGTCGATTTCACCCCTTTTATGGAGGTGGAAGGAAATCGAAGTAGGCTGGGTTTAATTTTACACCCTCAGGTGGGAACATCTAGCTGCAAGTGGATTGACTTGAGCTTCACTCAAGAGGCTTCAGGAAGGCTACGGTCCCAGAATGTCTCCGTAGCCGTGTGGTCTAAGGAGCTTGGTTCCGAATGGAAAGTTCTCGGGTTCAAATCCCAGGTAAGTCGTGTGAGTTACGAACCACGTTTAGGACGATGAATGCATAGGTCAAACTTAACTTGTCGAAATGTATCATTTTTGTGTACCAACATTTATATTTATTTAAACCAAAGAAGTGTAATTTTCATCCATTCATTGGGGTGTAATTTTTAACCATGTTTGAAGGTGTACTGTTTACACCATTTAGGATGGTTGAAACTTTTCAACCCTTAGGTTGTACTTTCTGTGACTCCGAAAAAGGTTGAAATTTCTACCTCAAATTTTTACAGTGTACCGTATCGGTATTGTTGTAAAACTTTAAACATACGTATGTCAATGTGAACATAGTGATAAGTTTTTTTATTCATTGAAAATGAATTGAAATATGTGAAATATATTACAGAGCAGGGTGAATACATAATTACGGCGTGCAGGGTGGGGCTCACTTCTCAAAAAACGCATCCTCATTACATTTTCACCACTAACAGCGGTTTCTTTCGATCAAAAAGTGGTAACTGTGGTTAGTTCAAATGAGCTGTATGCATTGAGCGGATCACCCAAAGATTTTACACTGTTTACGTGTCATTTTCAGCATCAGCGTTTGCCAGAAGTGACATCATTGTTTGACATAATTGTGCAGGTTCAAAATAAATTAAATTGAAGCCCATATTTTATAAATTGCGGCTCAAGGGGCCCAAATGGTGGATCGTAGGGATACGGGGTGTGTTCCATTTAGTTTATCATCATCAAATTGTGCAGGAACGACACCTAGATCATCTCTGGGCGATAATAATTAGTTTTTGAACACTTTGAACAAAACATTGAACGTTACTAGCTGGTCAGCCTTACAGTTAACAATATTTTAACCGTCATTTTCAACATCAGCGCCATCATTACACGCAGGAAAAACACCCCGTTTGACATATTTGCTCAAGTTTCAAAAAAAGTAACATTTAGGCCCTTATTTTCAAAATGGCGGCTCAAGGGGCGTAAATGGTGGGTCGTACGGATAGAGGGTGTGTTCCATCCGATTTGTCGTCGTCAAATTGTGCGGAAAGGACACCTAGACCATCTGTGGGCGATAATAATTAGTTTTAGAACATTTTTAACACTTTTAACAAATTATTGAACATATCTCGGCTCCTATGCGTGCTAGGTGAGTGTGCTGCGGCTCAAATTGAAGCTTAGGACCTAAAGACTCTCTCTGCAAAAATTCACGCTTTTTATATGTTTTGCCGTTTTTTTCTAGAATTTGCTGTGTACCCCTCCCGCTAAAACAGCAAAGCCAGCCCTGCGTAAGGCGATTCTAGAGAAAGCCGACCAAGCACTTATTTTCGCGATTTGTGAAATCTGTGAGAACCTTCTGATCGGGAATATAAAAATAACAGAGGAACAGAGAAATAAACTTCGCAAGCACCGTAACCAGTTGCGCGCCATAGCTCAAAGAGGTCGTGGCGCTGGTTATCAGGCGAAGAAGAAAGCTGTTTTTCAGCGGGGAGGTGCATTTCTCCCTCTGCTTCTCTCTATCGTTAGTTCTGTGTTGCCATCACTCCTATCATGAATCACGTCAAGAAAATGATTCTCGTTCCACACGACAGTGTGGCGCGGATGCATGATGCTCCCACGGCTAGTCCCCAAATACAGATGAGTGCACTGGACTCTGAAATGAGTCATATTTTAAATAAACAATATGTGAATGACTCTGAAAAGTGGAAAAGGTACAACGAGGCACTGCAGCGTTATCTTCACTTCTCTAACGAGTCTCGAAAACCGATTTCGATTCAGCTCGAGTCTGTTGAGGGGAAAAATGAGGGCACGAAGGGCGATGAGACGCAAATGCGTGTTCAGCTCGGGTCAGTGGTGCCAAAGAAATATAAGGATCAGGCACTGCGGATATACGACTATTTGTGTCAGTCTGGCTCACGAGTCACATGGAACACGACAGGGACTGTGACGATAGATGGTGGTCCACTCAAATATTATCGATCTGATCAGTGATCTCACACGATTTCGGAAAAATATCGAGCCTACAGGAGTAGGGAAGTTCATCCAGGCCTTGGCACATATGAACATTCCCTTGGAATTAATAGGGAACGATAAAAGACGAAACGCTATCCATCAGGCAAAACAGTCCGGTAGTGGCCATGGTGGCGACACGCCAGACACAGCGCGTAAGCGACCCACCCCCAAAACCAGACCGAAATCTAAGAAGGGTGTCACAACCCAGAAAGGAGGGTGGAAATCTTGGTAAAGTGTTTCACACACCGTCCCACCCTGCCTCGTACAGTACACCCTGGAAACTGTGGCGTGCTACGGGTGAGAAGAAAGCAAAAGTGGACTCCTACTTGCAAGGAGAGGATGCTTACACCTTGCACAAGCCAGCTAGGCGACATTTTCCTCGTAATGTGACTTACGCAGACAACATAGACGATTGTTGGCAGACTGATCTGACCGATTTTCAGTCTTTGCGTGAAGACAATCACAACTACGCCTACATTTTGTGTGTCATCGACGTGTTCTCGAAATTTGCCTGGGCTGTGCCCCTCAAAGGCAAATCAGCAAAGTCGATTGTCAGTGGATTCGAAAAAATATTTAAAGAGACCACACGACGTCCCACACGTCTCTTCTCGGATAACGGGAAAGAGAACAGGAACAAGCCTTTTCAAAAGTATTTAAAGGAGATGGACATTCAGTATTTTCACACTTACGATCCTGAAACGAAATGTTCTGTGGTCGAACGTTGGCAGAGAACACTGAAGACTAAATTATTCAAAAGACTTACTGCGACTGGAAATTACTGTTATGTAGACGGATTACTGGACGATACTGTTAAAGCCTACAATAACACGTATCACCGGTCGATAAAACTGAAGCCTGTGGAGGTGACTGCCGATCGTGTCCTAGAAGTCTACAATAATCTCTATGGCGGGGAAAAAGAAAAGAAAACCCCCAAGTTCAGAGTCGGGGACTTCGTCAGAATCAGTCGAGAAAAGAAAAGGTTCGAAAAAGGATACCACTGGTACTGGAGCGAGGAGATTTATAAGGTCGTTCAGGTCATTCCTCATGACATGCCGGTGTACCGGCTGGAGGATCTCGATCAGGATGAAATTGAGGGCACGTTTTACGAGCAGGAGCTTCAGAAGGTCACCAAGCCCGAGACCTTCCAAATCGAATATATAGTGCGGTCTAAGACGGAGAAGGGCATTCGTAAACATCTTGTCCACTGGAGAGGTTATCCTGAGAAATCTCGCTCTTGGATTCTTGACCGTGATCTGATCACGACTTAAGATGGATTTCTATGCTTATCTTCCTAGTAATGCTAGTCCCGATGTCTATCCCGACAACAAGACATCCCACTTTAAAATCGAGCTGTCTAAAAGGATGGAACTGCACGGGAGATGGCAGGCCGCACTTATTGAGCTCCACTATCCGAACACCGTAGCACAGGTCCTTGAGGGAGAAAATGAGATCACGCTTCAGTCTGAGCACATCGTTGACACCGTCTGTGTGCAACCGGGAAGTTATCCGAACAAGGACGAGTTTCTCGTCGCTATTCATCAGGCCATCAGAACGTTTGATAATGATATTCACGGCAAAACTCCTTTCGAAGAAAAACCCGACAATCGTCTTGCGTTTGATGCATTCACTCCTGATGAGAAGGCTAAGGTCTCTTTTTCGCCTCGTCTCGCTCTTCAGCTGGGACTGGAGCATCCCGGTCCTTTCCCGGCGAACGAGCGTATACACGCCGCAAAGCCAGTTGACATCTCGCTAGGGGTTCCCTCTCAGATGTTCGTGTACCTGGACATACTGTCTGATCAGATCGTGGGTCACACGAGGGCACCGCTCCTGCGGACGGTACCACTCAGCATAAACACGACCTACGGGAGCATGTCGATATTCCACTGTGAACACCCCATCTACTTTGAGCTCAAGACGAAATCGTTTGACACCCTGGAAATAGATATAAGGGACCACGCAGGCCGATACGTGCCATTCGATCACGGAACGTTAACGTTGCTGGTTCACTTTATACAGCTGTGATGGCTCCGCAAACGCATTACAACGACTATTACGTCAACCAGGCGGGCGGCGGCGGTGCGGGTAATTACTACGCAGGCGCCCCGTACCAGAAAGGCTATGGGATCGGTTCATGGCTCGGCGGTCTTTTCCGCTCGGTCCTTCCGCTGTTCCGTAGCGGCGCGGCTGCATTGGGGCGGGAGGTAGCACGGTTCTCGCTGACGTCGCGGCCGGTCAAAATTTGAATGAGAGCATGAATAAACAAATGCAAGAAATTGCAAATCGGTTGAAACGAAAGGCCGAGGACGGACTGAAGGGGTCTGGGGCTATAAAAAGGCGTAGGGTTGGGCGTGGGGCTCATTCCGCACCGAGAGGTCGTAGGAGAAGCACGGCAAATATCAAGGACCTGCTCTCATAATGGCTTTTATGCACCCTCAATCCAGCGAGTGTCTCCGCTCCGAATTGGACTTGTGGCTGGTTCCATCAACTCAAACCGTTCTGGAAGGAACACACTGGGTGCCTTACAAACCACTCACCACACTCGATGCAGCAAACACGGTAGAATTTGCCGTACCTGGTGTGGGTCATGAATACATCGATCCAGCTCATACGATGTTGTATGTAAAAGCAAAAATTGTGAAAGCCGATGGCACAGACCTAGTGGCTAACGATAACAGCGATGCTGCCCCAGTTAATTATGCTCTCCATGCTCTATGGAGTCAAGTCGACATCAGTCTGAATCAAAAAGTGATATCTCATTCAAGCATGACGTATCCGTATCGAGCCTATGTCGAGTCTCTTCTTAACTATGACACGGCTGCTAAACATTCTCACATGACACAAAGAATGTGGTATGATGATACGCCTGGTCATTTTGACTCTGTGGACGGTGTGGAAAACACAGGCATTGCCGAACGGCGTGCACTCACAGCAAGAAGTCGGGTGTTCGAGATGATGGGTCCACTCCACATCGATTTTTTCAACCAGGATCATTTCCTTTTGAATAATGTGGAGCTCCGTATAAAACTGATCAGAAATCGCGATGCGTTCACACTCATGTCCGCAGCGGGGACAGAAAAGATACGTCTCCTGGACGCCACACTGTACGTCAGGAAAGTCACCGTATCACCGTCTGTTCTGCTCGCACATGCACAAGCACTGGAGAAGGCACCGGCAAAATACCCGGTGAATAGAGTGGACATTAAAACGGTCACGATCACACAGGGGCTGAGAGATAAAAATATCGATAATCTGTTCATGAATCAGATGCCTCAGAGAGTCATTATAGGATTCGTGGACAACCGTGCATTCAACGGCGATTTCACACGAAATCCCTTTAACTTTCAGCACCTGAATGTCAATTACCTCAGTCTGATGGTGGACGGACACCCCGTCACAGCACAGCCACTCACACCTGACTTTGCTAATGGTCTGTACATGGAGGCGTACAACACACTCTTCTGTGGGACCGGCATACATTGGAAGGACGAGGGAAACAATATCAGTTTTGCTGATTACCCCGGTGGGAACACCCTGTACTGTTTCGATCTCTCTCCTGATCTGTCTGCAAACGAACCCCACTGGAATCTCCAGAGACAAGGGACACTTCGGCTTGAAGTGAAGTTCGGAGTACCCGTAGCACATCCCGTCAACTGCATCATTTACGCGGAGTTCCAAAACTTGATCGAAATCGATAAAAATCGGAACGTGATTGTCGACTACAACGTGTGATCATGGACGACGGTTTGGATGGAGGCACGTTGGACACGATGATGAGAAAGGACAAGCATATCGCTCCTCTCTTTGAAGGTGTTTTCGCGGCAGACACCTTGCCACGGCGACTAGAGAAACGTCCAGCATTACTCATCTGTAACACAGACCCGATCTCGAAACCCGGCTCACACTGGGTCGCTTTCTTCATCGACAAACATGGGGCTGGGGAGTTCTGGGATTCCTATGGCATGCCACCCGTCATATCACAGCATCGCAAATTCTTAGATAGAGTGTGCAAAAAAGTGGACATATAATCACACCAGTTTGCAAGCACTCGATTCGAAAGTGTGTGGAGAGTATTGTGTTCTATACCTGGTACACAGAGCACACGGTTTCACTCTGCAGAAGTTTGTTAAAACGCTGTTCACAAAACACGCAGAGAAAAATGATGACTTAGTGAGGAAAATGTTTAAACGTATGTACAGCATGAAGTGTATAGTCCCTGACAAAAATTCACAAGGGTGTACTACGCGAAAAAAATAAATTCTTTAGTTAAACAAATTTTAAAAATTACAAAAAAATTTAAAACAAAAAAAGGTTTACAAAAAAATTAAAAAAAGTTTTACAAAAAAATTTAAAACAAAAAAGTTTTTACAAAAAAAATTTAAAACAAAAAAGTTAATACAAAAAAATTTTAAACAAAAAAAATTTTTAACAAAATTTTTTTTACAAAAATGAAACAAAAAATTTTCACCAAAAAATTAAAGAAAAAAATTTTGCACAAAAACTTTGCGGTTTTGTATAGGCCTACAGGGGAAAGGATTTCCGCTCAAAAAATCCTAACGACTGCATTCAGCGTGCCTCATGGGCGCAGTTGGAAACGCTGAGAGAATTTTGTGATTGTCAAGTTGGTAACAGGACGGCAGGAACAAAATGTCGGATTGCGTTCGCTGGCAGGAACATAATCCGAATATCAGTCCTGCCATCTACACTTAGGTTACGCCCCCCACCACAAAGGGAAGGGGAAATAAAGGTATTCACAAAATGTCAGATTGCGTTCGCTGGCACGAACATAATCTGAATTTCATGAAAACCTTCTTTAAGGACCGCCCCCACAAGAAAGAGGGAAAGGGGACAGGTTAGGCTTACGTTAGGTTACGCCTCCGTCCGAGCGCAACATCGGGCACCCGCAACAATGGGCCATCAACCGTGGGTTAGGTTAGGTTAGGCTTTGGTTACACCCCCAAAGGAGGGGGACAGGTGACCTGGGGGGACAGGGTGACAATGGGGCACGAGTCAACTGGGGACAGGGTGACAATGGGGCATCAAGATGGCGACCCGTCAGAATGGGACACCCGTCAGAATGGGGCATCAAGATGGCGACCTGTCAGAATGGGGCATCTATACTACTGTCGACTTTTTCCTGGGCCCTGGCAATGTCAGCTGGCAATGGGAACACCTTTTGCATCCCTAAGAACTTTTTTTCATTTATGTTCGTTTTTTCTTTTTTTCTTGGTCTGTCCCTCCCAACTTTTTTCTTTTCTTTGTTCCTGTTTTTTGTCCAATAGTGATTTTCAGTTTGTAAATTTTTGGGCACGAGCTTGCTTAAGGGATTTAAAGGCCGGTAATATTACCGGTAAGATTCGGTAAGTTACCGTTACTTACGATAATATTACCCGACCTCGAAAAATGTGGTATTTTTCGGTAATATTCAGACTTGCAAAACTCTGAAAATTAGCTGTGCTTGCTGTTCCAAGTAGTGAAAAGTGTATCTTTTTGGTTCTTACCATCACTGCAAAGCTTGAACCTACTCTAAAACACATCCTTCAAGATTGTTTTTGCATGTTCAAGCAATTATCTAACTTCTTGCTGGAAGACAGCCGTGGCCATATACAATCTGTAATTCTGACACAAACTCCTATTTCGAGTGATGAAAGGTATGAAGTGTTATAGCACATCAAGCATTACAAGGATTGACTACTGTTACGGGGAAAAACGTAAAAAAAACACTATTTTAACAAATACCTGCTGTAAATCAATCTTTCTCATTATTACCAAAAATACCCGTAACTTAGCAATCTTTCCGTAACTTACCGTAAGATTGAATCTTACCGGTATTTTTAAATCCCTAGCTTGCTTTATAGATCTACCCTCATATCTGCGTAGCATAGGGTATTTGAAGTTTATCTCTTTCTCCAACTTTTTTCCATGTCCAGTAATGATATTTAGTTCATAAGTCTCGGAGCGTTGACTTTGTACAATAAAATGCAATAAGTAGATACGCAATTGTAAAAAATTTATTAAACAGCACTATTATACCCCCAAAAAAATGTACAAACAATACAAAAGTGACACAAGAATGACAGGGGAAACAAAACAACGCCTACGCCCCCATTACAAAAGAAAATGAAACACCAATAAAAATTGGTGGAGCACTTTAACCATCCTGCTGCTGGTCCATGGCTAAAAGTTCTGGGCCACGCTGCCGCAGGAAGTCCCCCAGCTCATCTTGCAGCTGGAAGGCAATGTGGTCCGGGTATTTGCTCAGACGCTTGGCTAGGTTGAGGCACCAAGCCACATTGTGGTCTTGCGGATCCAAGGGGCGCCGGTGAAGCTCCGCGAGGATAGTTTCCTCCACGGCGGCCTCCATATGGTCATTGCCTCGTCTAGCCACGGCACGACCACCCCTGGGTCCAGGTGCCACCCCGGGCAGGCGCGTTATGGCCTGTATGGCCCTGGCCCTGCCACGACCAGGGCCGGCGCCTACAGGTCGGGGCTGGGCCCGGACGCCTCGCCCACGGCCAGCAGCAGCGGGGCGACAGGCGGACGATGAGCCTCGGCGACTCCTTCACCACGTCCAGCAGCACCGACGGGGTCCTCCTGGACATGGCCGTCGAGCAATGGCACGTCGTCGTTCATCTCGAACCCGTCGTCCGTCGAGTCGCTGCCCTCCGCGTCGGCGTCCCCGCGGCGCAAAGCCCGCTGGCGGTTCCGCTCCTGGTATCCCAGCTGCAGCATGTAGTCTCGGAACCGCCGCTGGTCGCTCTCCGCCGCTTCAGGCCCAGGAGCCTCAACCGCGGCTGCAGGTGCACGCGGAGACTGCTGCTGCTGCTGCTGCTGCTGACGGGGACCAGCTGCAGGCTGCTGCTGCTGCTGCTGCTGCTGCTGCTGCTGCTGGCGAGGACCCGGCGCAGGCTGCTGCTGCTGGACGACGAGTGCCGGTGCGGTCAAGCGTGGACCCGCTGCCCGTAGCAGCAGTAGGGGCTGGCGCTGGGGCACACCCACTGACGCCTGACGGGGACCCGGTGCAACTTGCCGGACAAGTAGCACCCGCCCACCTGCTGCAGCTGACTTGAAGCTCTTCCTGGGCAGAGGACAGCCCTGCTGGCTGTACACCGGGCCGGGGCGCTTGTCGGCGGTGCTGCTGCAGCCCGCAGCACCCACGAACGCGATGCCGTCAGTGCGTGGCCGAGGCTGCACGGGGACGATGCCACCCTCGTCCAGACCCACGGTGGCGGCTTGTCCCGCAGGCCCCTGCGTCCCGTCCTGGAGAAGGACTGGCAGCTCCATGGCTGCAGCGAAGTCTCGCGCTTCAACCTGGTAACAATGACGTTTCTTTCAAAAACCAACACGACCTAATACAGCAGCCCAAAATTCTTATGTGAACGCAGCCCCCCCCCCCCCCCCCCCCAGTAGGTGCGGCCTAGAGCGGCGGTGGATGTGGCTGCCCGCTGGCTGCCCGGAGTGTGATGAGGCCGTGTTGACATGGATCCAAGGGGCCCGATGCTGTTTGCAAGACGTCTCGCAGCCGACGGAGTCATGTAATTTATGGACGTGCCCCAGGTTTATGTACTCACCCCTGCCGAAATCGTGGACGAGCCGTCGTCGACCTCCACAGCCAAGGAGGACTCGAGGTTCTCCTCGCCGAGGTCCGCGTCGAGGAAGGCGAGGTGGTCGGCGTATTTGTGCCTCTGCGGCAGCTCGTCGACCCCCATCCCGCTCCTTCCTCTCCTGCGCCGCAGATTCTGGGCGTACCCGGTCCTGATCCGCTTCCATATGCGGTGACATTCTTGGGCTGAAAAGTTTAAAACCAGGATCAGTAATGATGGTCTAGCTACACACAGAGAACGCTTCACATACACAAAAGATGCTCTAATACTTACGATCCTCCGCCCATATGGTCCCCACTTCCGCCCACAACTGCTCGAGCATCCTTGCATTTTTGTGCCCTTTCGAACTTGGATCCCAAAGGGCACGCCTAGATTCTACCAGTTTTATCAACTGCACTTCCGACGAGTCAACCACCACATCGTCCATGTCGACCTCCATGGCGAACGTTGACTTGTCGAATGGGTTCAGTGTTTTGGGAATGACCGGAAAGGGTGCGGTCGTGTTGCAGGTGTACGCGGGGGAGGCGGCAATGTAGCCATTAGAAGGACACTTACCCGCATGAAAAAGTTGTCGTCTGGACGACAGTACGCTTAATTCGCAAATTTCTTATCGTCATCGTAATTTTTTCCACGGCGGATTAAAACTAAGTGTGAAAGTATTGTAGCTGTGGTTGGTATATGTGAGGCGTGCCGAAGACATGGGTATGACTATGTAGTCTGTAATTCTGTGCCGGAACGGAATAATAAATTCGTCGAAAATTTGGACGAGAACGGGGCATGCGATTACGGTGGCGACGGTTGTGCGCCGTCTTTTGAATTTCCGCAGTTGTACTCATTTGTTTGCCGATGCTCAGCTGTCGTCATGGGCACGCCACAAGAAGAGTAGAACGTACCCAAAACAAAAACACAACGCGATCAGCTTCACGATCAGCCTCAGAAACTAAATCCACCGTCACCCAGAGCCAGCCAGCCGGCCCCGGCCAGCGTAGTTTGTTGTTTACTTTTCGGCGTCAAGCTGCGGCTGCGGGCGTTCTGTGCGTTGTGCTGTGCTGTGTGCCTCCGTGCGAGTGCGTCTTTCAGTGATGTTGAAAAGCAGGAAGACTTCGCCGAATGGGAATCATTTTTCCATTTTGAAAGATGTGTCGCCACCGCGCGCGAAATGTAACTATTGCAGAACAACTGTGTCCATTCAAGACAGCAACACTACAAACATGAGGTTCCACATTAAAAACAATCATGTGAGTTTGTTTCTCAAGCACGTACATGACCCGAAGATGAAAAACAATGTTTCTGGTGATGAAGAGGAGGAGCAAACTGTTGAAGAGGATGGATTGATAGAAGCAAGCGGCAGTGACGATGCCGGTGCTGCAGTGGGGCAGCGGCGGAGAAGTCGGTCCTCTGTATCACCATCACCTTCGCCATCACCATCTCCAACGTTTTTCTCTCCTCCTGCCTACCCTAGTGGACAGCCGCAAGCCAGGTTAGTAATGCGATGATTTCTTAGTGAGAAAATAGAGCTTTCCGCCGGCTCTTCGCGCGTTGATGGCCCGGTACGCAGAGCCGGGAACCTCGCAATCGGTAGCGAAACGTAGGGACCGGCTGAGTCGCTGGGTTTTTCACTGGATTTTACGCCTTGAAAGTTAAACGAATGGGCATTTCCAATAATAGAGTACTCTCTGAAGAAGCCCGAAATGGAAGTCTGAAGTCGTCACGAAGATTAAGAACGCCGGAGAGTTTGAGAAACCTGAGTAGAGAGGGATCCCAAACACGCGATTTCTCATGCTTTCGCTGCGTTCTTTTTCGTAATTCTTATTTCGGTTTGGGGACTCCCAGGAGTACTTTTTTGTTATGGAAGAGCGGAAGTTGTGCTTTCGAAGCGAAAAGGAATGATTTCGCCTCTAACACTTGTTTTCGGTTTGTAATTATCCTCCGCCTATTTGGTAAGGGTTAGCGAGCGCTGATCTATAGGGGTTTCTAGCGCGGCTCAGAAGCGGAAGCTGAAGAACTAAAACCCTTCCTTACCGGAAACTCTCGAGAGCAAGTATGAGAAATATTAATGGGCAAGGGCCACGCCACATATGGAATATTTACGCCACATTCACTGAAAACGCCATTCAAGTTTCTCAGACGTGCCCTCCGGAGTTTCCGATCTGGACTGGAGGTGTATTTGTTCTTCAGCTTCCGTTTCCAAATCGCATTGGAAACGTCTATTGCGCGCGGCTGCGGGGTTTGTCCGCCCTTTAAGTGTTTCTTATCCGACGTGCCCGAAATTTCAAACCCGTCAATACTGTGCGACAGAAACTGTAAATCGTCTGGAGGAACAAATCGGCACATTGGCGGGTTTCCGTGGATTTTCGCCGCGCACGTCGCAGTTCGCGGTTTCGGTGGCGGCACCAGCTACCGGCTAACGCTGGGATCACGCACCTGAAATTTGGCAGCGACGTTCAACGCTCCATTAACAGAAATAGATGTCTTGGACAAGGCTAGAAAACGGAAGCAGTGGAGCAAAAATGGCACCGAAACGCTAAGTTGTGAAGTTTAAATAAATTTCACCGGAATCAGTTTTGCTCCTCAACTTCCGTTTCTTTACCCTCGCCCGCCGAGAAACTGTATTTCAAGTAAAAATAAAATTTTATATCTGGTTTAATTCTTGTCTTTTTTTTTCCTGTGCAGTACGTCCACTCCAGACGGATCGAAGAGCTCATCCTCATCCACACACCAATCCAATCTAGAGTCTTTCCGCGTCCCAGACTCGAAGACAACAGACAAACTGAACATCGCGGTGACGAATTACATCATGAACTGCAATAGGCCTTTGAACACAGTCGAGAAAGAACCGTTCAAGAAAATGCTTGAGACCTTCAAACCGGGCAACAAGATTATGACCCGACGCAGGCTCACTGACCACTACCTGCCACGTCTTGTTGAAAAGGTTAGCACCTAGTATACTGGTAATCATTCGCACGTGGTACTGTTCTTTAGTTTGAAACGCATCGCATACCAAAAGTTGCATCGAAGATGTCATTGCAAACCATTCCCAACGTTTGTCACAACATTTTGCTGCGCAAAATATTCACTGTTTGCGGTACACGTTACAATATTTGCTAGAAAATTAACAAAAAATTGTGATAAACATTGCAAATGACTTGCAATGATCGTCGCAAAGCTAAAAACCAGCGCGCGAACGTTTTTCTAAAAGTTGTTTATATTTTTTTGCAGGTGAAATCGACAGTGAAAGCCCTAGTTAAGGACGCTAAGTTCTTTTCCCTGACATCCGACAATTGGACGTCGGCCGATGATGTGCCGTTCACGTCGCTGACTGCGCACTTCATCGACTCCCGTTGGCAGGATCTGCACGCCGTGAACCTTAGTTGCCGCGCCACTCACATCCAGCACACCGGCCTGAACCTGAGGGACTTGACGACGAACTCTTAAGTTGGGAGCTGAAGCGTCAGAATGTCACGGCAGCCACGACGGATAATGCTTCTGAAATGCGCTTTGCCATGGAGTTGCTTGAAATCGTCCACATGCGTTGCTTTGGCCACACACTGCAAAATGGCGTAACTGATCTCCTTGCAGTACCAGAAGTGACCAAAGCAAGTCTCGCCGTCAGGACCCTTCGTGCCTGGATCACCACCCCTGCTGTGTGGCGCGCGTACAAGAAGTATGTGTCCGAGCACTACAGACATGTGCCACGGGAATGCCCCTCTTCATCTCCCACCCGCTGGTGGTCAGAGCTGCCAGGGATTGAGTGGGCCAACGACAGCCACGAGTACCTGATGCCGTTCGCAGCCTCGTATAAGAGAGGATCACCAGAAAAATTTCAGGTATTTTTTACTTTTTGAAAAATCTTAAACTTTCATTCCTTGAAAACATTAATCTAATAACTAAATTAATAACATGAATCTTGTAATCGCAGGTGCTCGTGACATGTATGTGCTCCGTGAGGTTCTTCGAACCCTGCGCCATCTCGCTAAGCTGTGCACCACATTGTCGGCGGATACTTACGTGACGGCGGGTGCTGTCCTCCCTGTGGTGCATCTGCTCGTAGCAGGACTCACGACCGATGACGATCCTCCTCCGGTGCCTCTGGTAAGATCTATCTGCTTTTTGAGCTCGAGGGGTATGTCTTTGCTTTATGCCCGTAACGTTACCGGTGCGTTTTTTCTCTCAGCTTCTATAGTTTGTATTTGTCACGTCCGTGTCGCGTCTACGTGACGCCCGTGTCACGCGGTACGTGACGCGCTTTCTATTTCTACTTGCATTCACTTCGTTAATTTCAATGTTATGTGAACATGGGTGTACTGGAATTTTTGTTCACGTCACAGCGCGGTTGGCTGTTCATTTCGGAAATAAATTTCCCAACTTTAGCGATAAGCAATATTGACACGCCGAATTGCTAAATATTTTTTTTCAAATTTGTATACACCTTTGAGCAGAATTAAACAACCATACAATTTGCTCTATTTTGTGTCTTAACATGCACACTACATATGCTTGTTGTTTAATTGTGTTCATAGCTACGTACACATTTGTACCAAAAACACTTAGTGTGTTCAACTGAAATTTTATGTGGTTCGTATTTCTCTGACAGGAGGACGACGACCTCGACGGCTTTGATCCATCTTCGGTGGCTCCCGCCGCGCTGCGGAAGTTCATCGTGGTCAAGCTCAAGAAGCGCTACTGCCCTGACCCTGATGAAGAGGTCTCTGGTCTGACGCCTCAGTTAGCGGCTCAGGCACGCATTGACAACCGCTGCGCCGTGAAGTGCCACGAGCTCCTGTGCAAATGCTCCTACCTTGACCCTCGGTACAAGGCAGAACTAACCGCGGCGGAGAGAAATCTGGCCAAGTCAAAGCTTGTTGAAGAGTACGAATCTTCACTAAAAGGTGAGTTTCTCTTGCTTCAATAGTTTGAACTAGCGAGCCCGTTTTATTTCCAGGCCGTGAAAAAACGTGCCACGTTGTGTAGTTCTAAAATCGTCTTGTCGTGGTAGTGTGTTGAAAGAAATTCATTTGAAATTTCTTATTTTCAGGTGAAGGTAACGAAGACGAGAGCAGTGGTACTGGTGAGGACAACACTGAAAAGAACCGGGAATCACTTGAGTCACTTTTCGCCTTGAAGCGGCGAAGGGTTGAAGATGGCGCTGGTGCTACCGCTACTACACAGGCGCAAACCCCCTCAGATTTTTTTTAAAGAAGAGATAAACCGCTATGAGTTGCTTCCTAATGTGTCAATGAATGCAAACATTATTCAGTGGTGGCGGGACCGGCAAGATACGTATCCTCGTCTCCAGTTCTTTGCTAGGAAGTATTTCGCTGTGCCTGCCACAAGCACTACTTCTGAAAGACTGTTCAGTTTAGGTGGCAACATTATAGTAGATACAAGGTGCTGTTTGTCCGACCTGCATGCCGAACAACTTATTTTTGCAGCTTCGAATGTCAAATATCAGTAGTGCTGCCTGTGACTGAAATATCACTATCTTGTGTTTTTTCTTAACATTGTAATTAATGTAGATGGCAACATTTTTGATAAATGTAAATTATCTGTGCACAGTACCATAATTTTTATTCCACATTTTTCCATATTCCATATTTTTTATCGCATTAAACTCTAAACGGATACAAAACCCCGTAATCAATCAAATCGGGTAGATAAATCAAATCCGACCGATTTTATTTTAGTAATCGACAGTGGCAGGTTAATTGAAGGGTGTCTAATCGAGAGGTGTCGATTAATCGTCATGGGTCGGTCAATCGAGAGGTGTCAGTTAATCGACAGTGGTCAGTTAATCGAGAGGTGTCGATTAATCGAAAGGGGTCGGTTAATCGAGAGGTGTCGATTAATCGACATGGGTCGGTTAATCGAGAGGTGTCGATTAATCGACAGGGGTCGGTTAATCGAGAGGTGTCGATTAATCGACAGGGGTCGGTTAATCGAGAGGTGTCGATTAATCGACATGGGTCGGTTAATCGAGAGGTGTCGATTAATCGACAGGGGTCGGTTAATCGAGAGGTGTCGATTAATCGACAGGGGTCGGTTAATCGAGAGGTGTCGATTAACCGACAGGGCCGATTAATTGGCAGGTGTCGATTAATCGACAGGGGCCGATTAATCGGCAAACGAGTCGATTACCGGCCATCGAATCGGAACGGTTATCGATTATTTCATCAATCGATCGATTCCGATTAATTTCAACAATCGCACAGGCCTAGTCCTCGTTATTGCTCTATGCCGTGTTTTTTTTTTTTTTTTTAATTCCGGGTCGAAGGCTTCCTCCCCGTGTCTTTGCACTTTGTTCCGTGCCACTTTTCTAATTCCGGGTCGTAGACTTCCTCCCCGTGTCCCTGCACCTTGTTCCGTGCCATGTTTTTCTTCCGGGTCGTAGGCTTCCTCCCCGTGTAGTGTTTATTATGCACTGCTTTTATTTGGAATACATTTTATTGTATCCTTAACCAACATTTTTTTGAAGGTCAGGTGGTAGTTTGTCTCCCTCCCCTCTCACGTTGTTGTCAGGCAAGGCCAACCAAGGAACGAGAAGCTCAGATTGAAAAGAAACGGAATTTATTAATATGGCTCTGGTGAGCGTAACTAAAGATGATGATGGCAAACACAGATGGAACATGAAAATGATAGAGCAATGATGGAAATGATGACATGAAACACTTGGAGTTAAAATCTTGCAGTCTTCAGAGCTTATGACTAGGAATTTTGAACTTAATAAGTTGGAATTTTCCAAAAGGACTCCGCGACATATTGGAGGGCACTAAACACAGAAAATTTTCATGGGCACAAGGCCGCAATTACACCGGAATGACATTCAGTCTAGTAAAATTCCGGGCTTCCTGAAAAAGTAAACAATCGGCCAGCCATGGGGCCCCTAACCTGTCTCGTGTCAACAAACACGGCTCGGCTCCTGCCGCGCCCGACATCCGTACACACACGCACACGGCCCAGTTCCCCGCGGCCCGGCTCGCCACGGGTCAGACCGCCGCAACCGCATCCTCGGTTCCTTGTAAGTCGCTGACATCGCCGCCGCTGCCGCAGCTCAGCTCGGCTCGGCTCATCCCGGCTCGGCGCCGTCCCCTTCGGCAGTGCTAGAAAACTCCCGGCCTTATAGCGATCACGGTTCGTGACCACCTCCCCCACCACTTTTTGAAAACTGGAGGACGGTGAGGGCCAACCGAAGAGAAACAGTAACGAAAACGTCTCATGAAATAGGGAGATTTTAAAAATACATCTCTTTATTGTTCCAGATCAAATATAATTCACGAAAATAGCATAAAAGTGAAATTAGATGATTATTTGACTCATATTACCGGGAAAGAATAATAACAAATTAATGCCAGGAAATGCACTTTCAGATTGGTAGAACTGTTATAAATATTTACAAAACAAACGGCGTCTTCTGCTATGCTTTCTGCTACATGTAAACAATATGTATAACGTGTTTCTTAATTTATTTCGAGATTTGACTAAGTAAATCTTCTTTTACTGGCATAACTTGAACAAGAAGAATGTCCTGTTCATATAATCGAATCCTTTTGATTTGGGACTTGGAGGTTAAGAAATCTTGTTCAGTTCTCACGCCACATTTTAACATGTTTGTATATTATCTCTGGCTTTGAAGAGACTTTACCCTCAACTTTAGAAGTATTAAAATTGTGCAAATCGTGTGTTTGGACCTCGCAATAAATAAGGCTTTCGGTTTGCACTTTAAAGTGTAATTACAGGGTTTAGGCGAGGGACAAAAGAGAATAGATCATTTCACAAAACAAGGTTTTATTCCTTACATCTTTTCAGCAACAAAAAAAAACCATGAGGGAGGAGAGAGATAGGGAGGAGAGGGAGTTTGGAGGGGCAGTTAAGGCGATCCCAGATAACCAAGTGGAGTGACATCCAGAAGGAAGAGAGGGAGGCTATGCTGCAGACCTGGGAGCAGTTTCTCCAGGAAGCCAAGGATTAGAGGGTGGAAGGCAAAGGAGAAGAGAGAGGAGGAATGGAGATGAAGATGAGGAAGATGAAGAAGACTGTCAAGTTAACCCGCACCAAAAAAAATTTAAAAAAAAAAAAAAAAATTAAGCTAAATGAACCCCAAATTTAAATTGTTCCCCTTCCTCTTCGTCGTCCTCTTCTTCTTTCTTTTCACCCCACAATTTGTTCCCTAACCACCCCACCCATGTCTTCTTTTTTTGCAGCTCTTCAATTTTCTTCTTCATCTTCCTCATCTTCATCTCCATTTTCTCTTCTCGGATCTTCTTTTGTTTCCTTTCCTCTTCTCTCTTCTCCTTTGCCTTCCACTCCTCCCAGGTCTTCAGCATGGCCTCCCTCTCTTCCTTCTCTCGCTTTTGGATGTCCCACCATTGGCTTATCTGGGATCGCCTTAACTCCCGCTGTCCCCGCCGCTGCTGCACCTCCAGGCGCTCCCTCTCCTCCATCTCTCTCTTCAGCCTCTTGTTTTGTCTTGCCAGGTCCTCGACCTCCTCTCTCAGCCTTTTCACTGTATCCTGTAAACACAACGAAGAAGACGATTAAAATTAAGGGCTGAGATTTCCAGCGTGCAGACGAGGAGTACAAATATTTAAAGTTCTACTTACAAACTGACGCTCCCGTCTCCCATTGTTTCTATTCTGCGACATATGGAACACAAACAGCACACTTAAGAAAACATAGAAGGTACCAAATGATGTGTTCTCTTTACACTGAACTCGCTGTTAATATTAAGGTAATCATAAATGTAAACATTTTTTGTTATTTTAAGAGCTGAAACTCAACACTTAAGAGCTGTTACTCATTGATTTGGAGCTCAATAAAAATGTAATATAATAGAATCAATCAGATCAAACAGGGAACCAAGAAATGAATTTTTGATGTGTCCACAAAAATGATTGATGATGCTCTGAGATACCTCTCCTTCTATCCCAATAATGTTTGAAACCATATAAAGATGATTGGAAATGTGCATTTATCCATTAAAAACCAATCCCTCATCTAAATACAAATATAATGATTAGCAATGTCACCTATACTTACCTTGCACAAACCTTGGATTTAAAGTATGTCAAATCTCGCCTTGTTTTGAGCCAAACTATAGGCGTGTCCCTGGAAATTGAAAGATAATGATGAAATGTCAAATAGAGAGCATTCTAATTCAAGCCAAATAATAAGAAGGAATACAGCAAGTAATGAAAAGGGAATATGACCATTTGAATACTTATCAAGAGAGAATGGGCATTAGATTCACATGAAAAACCTGGCCCGTTTGCATGAGTGTGAGATCAGCATATCCAAACTGATGCCGCACAACTCATCCCAGGTCCTACCACGGGGAGGTGGGCCTAGGTATTTACATGACTTCAAGGCAAATGCTTGACCAGTAAATTTCAGGACCCGTCACCATATTTCAGGATTTTAAACAAGACAAGTCAACACCATATTTCAGGATTAACAAGACTGTCTGCACCAATAGACGACAAGTCGACACCATATTTCAGGATTGACAAGACTGTCTGCACCAATAGAGGACAAGTTAACACCATATTTAAGGATTAACAAGACTGTCTGCACCAATGGAGGTTTTTGACATATCGCAGTTGGAAAGAGCAGGGCTGGAACAGAAACAGAATTAGAAGACCACAGGAGGCCATGCAGCCAGATAAGGGCTGCTGAGGGCAAACCCGCACCTGAAACTGTAAGGATTTTTACTCGGACAAGTCTACACCATATTACAGGGTTTACAGGACTGTCAAATCTTCTGTCAGGTCTTCACATTCCACATCCCTTTTTCTGCTCACTGTTCTTTTTCTTGAATTACAAGACAGAAGAATCGTTCCCAATACATGTTTTACTCTTTCTTCCCTCTTTTTCCTTTTTCTTGAATTCACCATTGAACACTTTACACGCATTCCTTACGAGAAAATGTGAAAATCTAGCATATAGGAGCTTCTGCAGTTCATCCTTGTGTTCAGAATGGCTTATCCAATCATAATTCAAACAATCCAGAACTTGCTTTCTCACCCTTTCATAGATATTATAGAGGGAAAGATACATCACACATTTTGCTTCAAAAAGATCAATCCCATTTCTTACAAACTGTACCAGATGCTTACTGGGCACTCCTGCACCAGTTAGGTGAGGCTGGAAACGCTCAACTTCACTGTAGACTGATCCTTCTACTTCACCAGTCATGTCAAAAACACATGTTTGACACTTCATAGATTTGATGCATTCCATCCTCAGTTCACGGGCTATTTTGATGTCATCGTAGTTTTCCAAGCGAAGGCGGAGCTGTTCTATGCGGGAATCAGCATTCGGATTTTCCACAGTTGATGAACCACTTAAAACCTGCGACACAGAGTGCAGCTTTCCATTACGTGACTCAAGCTGAAGGTCGTCACTCAGATCCTGATTCTGTTCCTCCTCCTCATCATCATCATTCTCTTCCTCCTCCTCCTCCTCTGCCTCATCATCATCCTCATCGAGGTCATCCTAAATGGAGGTCAACTGTGGCGGCTGCCAACAAGTCTGCAGGAGGTGCAGCAGGTGCACCACATTTAGCAGGTGTACTTGAGAAGAAATATTTGACACTTTCCTGAATACTCAGACCCTCTGCCTCTGCATTGCCATGCGAGCTAGGAGGTATACTCGCCTGGTACACAAGTAATCTTTTCAGACCTGCTATAAATTTGACAGCTGTCAACTTCGTATCATGTCCTCCATCACATCTACATTCACCATTTGTAGTTTCCAACTTATCTTGAGTTAGACCAACTCTGGGATTTATGGGAGGAAGTTCTTTGTTGGTTCTTTCTCTTAAGGCATCCATCCCTCTAATTGTAGTCACAAAACCCTTCAGAGTTGGTGTAGTACAATGAATGTACTTGTTGGTGGCTGGATCCTTTTTCAGAAATTGCACTTTAGGTAGTATCTCCAGGTATTTTTTAAAAGACTCTTTGTGCAAAGAGTCACCACTCATAGGTTGACGGGCAGCCTTGATGGTTCCAGTACTTGCTTCTTTAGAAGAGTGTCCATTGATAAGGTCAAACAACCGATCTATTTCCCGCACCACTTTAGCTGCCTCTTTAGCTTGAGGAATAGTGGCTGCATGTAGATCCAGAAGAGTTGCATTTGTGTCACTGATAAGTTGAGCTGGTAATTTGACTTTCATCTTTCTTCTGTATTGCGGATCCAGATGCTCTTTAGACAATTTCATCAACGTTCCTGGATGACCTATTTTTTCACATTCCAGCTGCAACTGCTCAAAGACTTCCCAGGGGATTATTACAGATTTCAATGTCCCATTCACCTCAAGGAACCACTCCAGATGCCTTTTGAGCCACATGTTCCTCAAACACTTCATGAGATGGGACGGATCAAAAAGTAAAATTATTTCTTTCCCATTGACGAGTATCTGACCTGGCACCTTTACACCATCCTTTTTGACTCCATGGGATACCTGTAAATCGTCTACAGCAGATCGGTTTGATGAACCTTGATCACAGACAGTGGCCAACAAATCAAAATTCAAATCAAGCACAGCAGGTTTGACTTCCAGAACAAGTGTCTTAAGCCTATCCTTAGGCACTGTAGATTGGCAGAGTACAAAAGCTACGGGGAATTTCCAATGACTGTATGCCCCCTGCAGTTGAAATATCAATATGGTATCAGCAAATCGATCAGTACGATCACCATTACCAAAATCCTCAAAGCCAATGACAAGTCCTTGATTCAGAGAAGCTAATAAGAATTTGGAATACTTTGCTTCATCCCATGCCAAGGTACATTTTAGGTCACGGGTCTCCATATTGCGTGCCATGTTTTTAAGGGTGCTGAGAAGTGGGCCATTCGTGTCAACTCCACACTTCAATACAACATTCTGCATGCATTTGTTGGTAGTTCTTAGTGAAGGAAGTTTTAAGTGGCTTTGACCTGCACGTAGTGCTCGACTGCTACCAGACTTAGCCATGGACACAGCTAATGCTTTGACACTGGCAGGAAACCTATGCCCACGAGGTTTTTTCCCCTGGTTATTTGCTTCACACTCAACGAGCTCTATGGTATTTTTAGAGATTTTGTGTCGTGACAAGAACTCCTGCACACTTTGAGTGCGAAGCTGATAACGTTGCTCTTTCAGAGATTCTATCAACTTATCCTTGGAGATGAGCATTTTGGTCAGGCACCGAACTTTCTCAGCAAGTGCAATTTCTGTCTTTGTGGCTTTCTCCACATCATGCACACCAACCGTTCCAAGAATAGATTTCAGTGCCACTTTGTGAACTGTAAATCGTTCTGCAATAGAAAAACCAACAATGTAAAAATGAGCACACAATTCGATCAGATTAAATGCACCGACAAAGATTCACTCACTCTTTTGACGCTTCCTTGGTTTGTACTTTCTTTTCCTCCTTTGTTTCTGTGAGAGTTCATTTGGTGGATCATTATGGATTGGTTTTCACTTCCTCCACAGTGGTTGGATCTTCAAGGATAGATTCTATTTCCTTTACAGTAAGTGGCTCATGCAGGTGGATAATAGTGAGAGGGAAGACTTGAAATGGTCCCCTCTTTATTTTCCCTTTGTCAAAACCTTCAGCATATCTAAAGTTTTGATAATAGGCTTTACATAAGTCCTTCACTGAGTTGTAACTTCCACAGAATGAAGAGCCATCTGGGTCAACCTTGCACATGTTATCTCTCGAATGGGAGTCAAACATCCAATACAGAGAGTGCTCCTTCCAAATGGCCATTGTATAGCTGTGTGATGTAAGCAGCAGTCCCGTCACATCTCTGGAAGTGACACGTTCAATCACATCTTCTAGGCTACTTGAGGTAAAATTTTCAAACCATTTGTATTGCTCATGCTCATCATGGGTGTGAGAACCAGTGATGACATTTCCAACAATTGCAAAAACATTTTGACCTAGCACTTCAAAAGTACTCTTTACTTCCTCAGGTGATAAATGGGCATAACTTAGTTGAATATTTTGAGCACGCTGGGCTGCCGAGTCGGTCTCTTTACTCTTGTTACTTATGTTTTCTGCCACAGAGGTCTCATAGAGTTCATTGCCTTTCTCATTTACCTCATTCATTACATCAGTGTTCCAATTCATTGGATCAACAATGGAGGACACAGCAATGGACATGGTGGCAATAGCACAGCATTGTTTCCCTCTTCCCAGTTCAGAAGCTGACACCAAAGAAAACTGTGATGCACTTGCCATGCAAACATTAATCGGTGAGGGCACATCACCATCCAGGCCATCTCCATCCGAAGACCAGCCCATGCCACTGTCATTTGGGTTTGGGCTTGTAGCTAACCAGGACCATTCATCCTTGTCCCATGACCATTCTTCATCATTCAAAACACGGCCATCTGCAAGGGACATTACTTTAAATAGAACTTCATATCAAACTTTATGACAAGTGTCAAGTGACTTACAAGCTTACAAGCTTAATTATTTACTTGCCTTCAATCACATCAGAAGAGGTAAAAAACTGAGAGATACTACTTGATGGTGAAGTTGTGACTGCACTTTCAGGGTTATCAAGCGGGGTAGAGTCTGAATCAATGCCTGTCTGCAAAACACTTTCTTCCCCATTGCGGATAGACTCACCTATAAGACATGAAAATAAAAATTAACAAAGAAACCATGACAATTTTGCATTCAAAAGCAGAGGTGTCGAAATCAATAGTTTAGCTTACCTCGATCCACAAGAGATGCACATTGTGATGATATAACACTCGATGAAGAAGAGAGTGGGTTTATGTCAAGCACTGGATTCACTATCTGTGTCTGATGTTTTCGTAGCCATTCGGACAAGGCTGCCTCAGGCAGTGGCTCTTTCTCCAGGCCCAATGTGGGAAAAGTACCTTTCTTCAGCTGCTTACTAGGATGAAAGTCAGATTCTTGAAAATGTTGTGAACAAACCCATCTGTTTGATAGCGTTTTCCATGGAATATGAAGTAAATCACTGTCACCACACTTCTCAAGCCAAAGCTTACATCTGTAAAGAATCCCCATTAAATAAATTATAGAGACAGAATGAGAGTGAATTTTGTCAATCATAATCATTAATAGCAATAAGCAATCACCAAAGCATAGCACAATGCAAACACAGGATCAAGAAAGGTAGGAGATTAAAGTAAAAGAAAAAAGGTATGAAAAAAGGCAAGGGAAACATCAGCATCTGTGAATTCATGCTGAGACTTCTCATATCACAGCCCTCTCCAGAAACGCGAAACAAAGCACAGAAGGACAAAATAATAGGAATACAATAGCAATCACAAGAAGCAAACCAAAGCCGTGAGACAGAGTGAAAATCATGAAGCAAAAAGGAAGAAAATAATTATTTTTACCAAAAGTAAACTGCGGAGAAGTGATCACATTATACAAACCTTCATGAAATAACTTGGGTAACACAGAACCAAAGAGTTTCTCTTTTTTATGCATTCTACATACTTATTTCACTCAAATGTTACAGTAGCTAGTGTGCAAAAACCTGCAGAGACAACACACAATATAAGTGGTATGCATGATGACAAATATGATGTGAAACATTTGACTGGCACACGCAAATTTTTGTATGCAGGAACAGCCACCTTCAGCAGCATCAGCTAGGAACACACTGAAAAAAAACAACTGCAGTTAGATTTAGCTTACTTCATTACCACCCCAAGAACTTCATTAATGGCCCAAGAAAATTCTAAATCGATTCACTAAGTAGAGGAGTAAGTTATATACTCAATCAAACACTTGGAAATAATTTTTGAAAATTCGCTGAAGCAGGAGAGAGCAAAAAGGGCCATCACTGGTCCCCTTACCCTAAATTATTTCCAGTATGTTCAGGGTATGTAATTCTGTATCCAAAGAACTTGTGTAAGCAAAGAGTCAATGATGAAAGCCTACCACATCTTCATTACTTTGATAGCAGTCAATGCTGAATTTAATGCACCTATCAGAATAAAACAGACATGCAGAGAGGGATTCAAGAAATATTAGCTATATTAACTCAGCCAGCCATACAGATTACACAATGTATTCCGTACATCACTTCTCATAGCAAAATGCTACCCATAAAAAGTAATGGGTACATTAACAGAAGCAAGGCTCACATCCACACAGACCCAAAAGAAGCTACAATTAATCCTCACTGATCTTGAGCCATATGCTGTATAAGACTATCAAAGGTCTGTGCATACATTTTAACATGGATAGATGCATTTTCTATGTGCCCTATGATGAAATCTATTTTACGTTCAAACTAACAATACCGCAACAAACTATTTATTCACTTTACACTTATGATGCAAATACTGTGTAGGAATGTAAAATTAAATTTATAATGGTATAGAGTTCACTGCGCGAACGCATACATTCCCTCTGCCCAGAAAACAATTAACATATTCCACAGCAAGCAATGCAACATTACCAATTCCTAGTGGAGCAATGAATTGAATGTACTCAAGCAAAAGTTAAAACCGAAGCAAATATTGCATGATACCATAAACCTACACTTTTCTAAGTAATTCAATCATTCAGTCACTTCAAATGCAACCTGTGTGAGCACTTTTTTCTAATTCAGTGGTACTATCAGGATATGGAAGCGATATACAGCATTGTGTGGTCACAAACTAAAAATAATGAGTTAGGTGAAGACATCCAATGCCTCGGTAATCTGAAACCGCGTCTTCAACAAAGGAGGGTTTACATTTACAGTTAATGAACCACTACAATCAACACAATTTTGTTCACCTCTTCTCAATTCTAGTACTGTTCAAACCACATCAGAATAAAAGGAACTTCCAACATGGTACATACATGAACAATGTGAAATCATATCAAATCTGAAGTGGCTTCCCAACGTTGAGTAGAAAACCAAATATGCAAATCCAGTATACACTTTGTTCTTTCACTAATGCTATTACACCACAACTGGGATGGAATGTTTAATTAATTTGAATGCAAGTTCACAGCGGGAACGCTACGTGAACTGCAAGTGTAGAAAAACATTCATTTTCCACAGTTCCCTAAGCTTTATCCAAAATCTGTTACATCTCAAGTGGAACGGAATGTTTAATTAGTTTGAATGCAAGTTCACAGCGCGAACGCTACGTGAACTGCAAGTGTAGAAAAACATTCATTTTCCACAGTTCCCTAAGCTTTATCCAAAATCTGTTACATCTCAAGTGGAACGGAATGTTTAATTAGTTTGAATGCAAGTTCACAGCGCGAACGCTACGTGAACTGCAAGTGTAGAAAAACATTCATTTTCCACTGTTCCCTAAGCTGCATCCTTAATCTGTTACATCTCAAGTGGATCGGAATGTTTAATTAGTTTGAATGCAAGTTCACAGCGCGAACGCTACGTGAACTGCAAGTGTAGAAAAACATTCATTTTCCACTGTTCCCTAAGCTGCATCCTTAATCTGTTACATCTCAAGTGGAACGGAATGTTTAATTAGTTTGAATGCAAGTTCACAGCGCGAACGCTACGTGAACTGCAAGTGTAGAAAAACATTCATTTTCCACTGTTCCCTAAGCTGCATCCTAAATCTTACTTGATTTAAATTCAAGTGTACTGTAGGAATGCCACTAAAATTTTGACTAGAAGAGTCGTAAACTTTGGCACATTAACTCAGCTTTCCAACTTAGAGCAAGGAATTCAATCTACTCTCTCATGAAATGAAAACTAAGCTCAAATTAACAGGAATATTGGTATACCATATTTCTTTAACCACTTCAGTCTTGATAAAATATTCAAACCTGTGTTAGAAGCTTTTCAAATTCTGTTTTGGCTTACAACATTATCAGAATATGGAAGTGATGGACACAATTTTGTGGCACGGAATCTAAACTGATGAGTTAAGGGTTGACATCCAATGCAGTGCAAATCTGAAAAATAGGAGGGCTTACATTCATGGTCAATAATTTGAAGATCTGGATTCGGAGATTAAAAGAATTATTTTCACTATCATAGGCAATGGTTTTCAGAAAAAATAAGTTCATTACCATGACATTTATTCATTCCAGGTAAATACTTGTATTTAGACAAAGATAAAATAAAAATGAGAGAGCAGATTTCAAAATGCTTAAATGATTTTAGTTTCCTTGTTCAACAGCTGGCTAAAACTCTACTCTTAAGCAAAAGCAAAGTACTGTGGTGGCAAGAGTCAGTGGCACAGATGTCACTGCGCGAACGCACGTTCTCTCTGACCATAAATGTATTAAAAGTTTCCACAGTAAACAATGCAGTCCCTCTAAACCTATTAAGCAAGTACTGTGGTGGCAAGAAACAGTGGAACAGATGTCACTGCGCGAACGCACGTTCTCTCTGACCATAAATGTATTAAAAGTTTCCACAGTAAAAAATGCAGTCCCTCTAAACCTATTAAGCAAGTACTGTGGTGGCAAGAAACAGTGGAACAGATGTCACTGCGCGAACGCACGTTCTTTCTGACCATAAATGAATTTGAATACTCCACAGTAACCAATGCTTCCCCACTAATTGTAAGCAGAACAAGGAATTGAATCAACTTTAGAATATTACATGTAGTTCTGTCTCTAGACAAGAGAAGTGAACTGTGGGAGGGTAAACTGAAATAGCAATCACAAGAAGAAAACCAATGCCATTAGCTAGTGAAAACACTGAACAATAGTAAAGTAAACTATTTGTTTTTCACAAGCAAAATGTCGAATAACGGTCACAACATATGTACAAACCTCAAGAAATTACTCTAGTAACACAGTACCGTAGCAAGGAGTGCATCACCTCTTCTTGAACATTCAGCATACCTATTTCACAATGAAGTTTGACACACAAATTTTTGGATCTGCAGCATCAGCTAGGAATGCACTCAAGCACATGAACATTTTGATAAACACCAATGATGTAACCACAAAATAGATGTCTGCCCACCCTCGTAGTTGATCCTGAAATGGATTCCTGAGAGGGAATACGTTTAGAACACAAATTATTACACACAAAAATATCAAGAAAATACAAACCTCTGAAGATCTTTGTAGGGAAAACGCTTGAAACTTATTTGGCAATTTGGAGGTTGTCCACTGCTTACAACTGAGCAGATTGTACATTTCACACTGTGACTCCTTTCAGTCCTTTCCATTCTCCGCTTCCTTTTCTCCTGTGATACTGGCAGCTCACTACTTTCACAGGATCTTCCATTATTGTCCTTCCTTCGTTTCAGTCCAGGACCAGGACCCTCACAACCTTGATTCATCGTCATCTTTACCTATCACATAGGCAGAGAAATGATTAGTTCAAACATAGGTCGACCATTACAAAACGATTGAGCATGCAATGAAGAAAGTTATACGCCTAAATAAAGAACACTCAGAAAAATGTTATCTGATCAAGGTTAGAATGAGCATAAAAATTTTAGTCTTGAACTTTCCACAGTTATGAACATAGCCCTAGCTAAATTCAAGCTTCTTGCAAGCCTATTGCATTGAATGTTATCAATTAATCATGGAAAGTTCAAAGATTAGTCTTAGTGTGGTTGAACCATGCTTCTAGACACACAATACTACATGATAAAATGGCCAAAAATTGATGAAAATTACACGAACACGCATCTACTAAATGACATATTGTCGAATACATGCACTTCTTTGTTAACTTACTTTCACGATTTCCTGCACAAACAAAAACTTTTCACAATTCAAAACGCGACCTGCCGCTCCGTTAGCAGAATTTGAACTGGGACGAGAACTAAGATGGCGGATGGCAGGTTAGACAACATTAAAAATATTTCACAACTTATTTAAGGAAATAGAGTGTTTTGTGTGACATTAATGACTCTGAAATTGTTAAAATAATTTATTATGGCCTCTTTTATTGTCTATTTGGGTCTTGAAAACAACAAAATAATTCCTGTGACGAAATATGCTGTCTCTAGGTTGGCCCCTGTCGTCCTCCAGTTTTGTGCCCCCATCGCGCCCACCTCCTTTCCCCCACCACCGGGAGTTTCCTAGCACTGCCCTTCGGCTCGGCTGCTCGGAGAATTCCGACAATCGCCGCACTCTCGGCTCCACCGCGTCTTCTGCTACGCGCTCGGCTCGGCTCGGCTCGCCGCGGCCCGGCTCCAGTCCTGCCAATCACGGGCGCCGTTTTCCCCACGGCCCACGGCTCAGTACTGCCAACTGCTACAGCTCCACAAATCCTAGCGTAAAATGAGCCGGATTCGGCTGCCGGTCCCCGTCCACACACACTTCTTGAAGGTTGTGCTCCTCGAAATCCCGGGCCGTGCAGCTGCACTCCACCAGCTGCGTGCCATAGCGCCGACACGTCCCCGTGTTCGCCATCCAGCCCGCGCACCGGACCGCCCTCGCCTTCCACGCCGTCTCCGCGATCATGTGTACGGACGTCGACATCGTGAATACCTTCCAGCCGTACTCAATTGCCCACCGCCGGCACTCAGAGCAGATCTGTAGCAACAAAAGTTCTCACCAACGGTTCCTCGCCAGATCTTTCAGACCTGCCTTTTTCCCTGTCTTCCGCCTTACCCAGCAGAGTGACCCGTTGTGCCGGATCGCCCTGTAGTACGTCCCTTTCAGGCACGGCTTGCAGGGAGGCACCTGTCCATTGAATCGTACGCCCATCTTTTAAACAACACCGGGATCGCCGCCTCGGCAACGGCTAGGTCCGGCTCGCCAGGGCCCGCCTGTCTGTCTGTCTGTCTGTCTGACCGGCCCGGCTCGGCACACCACGGCCCGGCCTTTGTCACCTTGCGCCCCTCGCGCACCGTCGGGCAAAAGACCTTCCAGCCTGCTCCCGCACAGTTGCAACGGGGCTGTTGGCATAGTGGATAGCTCACTCGCTTAGTGTGCGGCTGGCTCGGGTTTGAATCCAGTCGGAGTTGAGATGATTCAACAACACTACACATTGGTCATTTGTCCTTGCTCGGAACATTCCCTCTATGGAGTACTTCTCCACATCACGGAATGCTATTTGACTGATACGGTTCTGGCCTGTATTACAGTCTTGGCGCATTGGTTGCACGGAAACAATAAGGTGCATAGGATCAACGTTGTAACACAAAACTGGTACCTCCCCCCTATAGCCCCAACTTTTTGGTCGAAGGGCGGATGAGAATTAGGAAAGAGCACTTTGTCATTTTCACATGACTTAGGCCGTGCATCCAGGCCTGTTCCCCCTCCCCCCTCTTTCCTATCTTCTTGCCTTTGCCTGCGGGCACAACGGACATTCCAGCGACGCGCGAAAAACCGGAGTCCCTGGCATGCTGCTTATTACTCCGCGGTTCAAGCGAAATTGGATCGGTTCGAACAGTAGGCACCTGCTAGACGCGTGCCTCCCAGCGCAAGCAATCGCACCTGCCTCCCCTTCCCCCCGCCTGCAGTTGGGCCCGCCTCTGCTGCGCCCTCAGTCGACCCGTCCAACGCTTCGACATGGACGTGCTCCTGCAGACCGTCTTCCTCCTCCTCGCCGCCCTCTCGGTGGTCTTGGCCTTGCGCGTTGCCCGCCACCAACGACGACCCCGCTCTCTCCCGGACCTGGTAGCGCACCGGAGAATGACGCTCCGCGGACGCCCGGAGGAGACTGCACTCCCCCTGGACTACTTGCGCCGCCTGCACCAGTGGCTCCTGGTGGACAACGGCCCCGAGCCGTAACCAAAGTTTAACACGGTAAAGAGGCCGACTCTTTCGTCGAGAACGGTCTGTTCGTGAATGAAGTGTCGGACAGGTTTTTCCCCCGGCGCTCGGGTTTCCCTGCTCCTTAGGCACCGAATGGTGGACACGCTCATTCACGCTCCGCAAACCCGGAGGGGGATGAAGTGCAGCATTAGCAATTGAGCCAGTGTGCTATTGTTACCAGCTCTGGCCTTTCCCCCCTCTCGCGGGCGCTATTGTCGACAGCGCCGGGGCAACCTACGGAGACGATGGTCAAGCAGGCCCAATAAACTTCGCACTTGCTCTCTGGGCCCCAAACCAGTCGGTTCGTTCTTCCCTTTCCTTTCCTCGCACACCAAGTACACCGCTCGGGCTGCAATACCGCAATAAGTTCACAACTTTGTTTCCCAGAGTGATATTGGTGTAGTATGAATATATATAATAAACAAAAAAGGTCCAAGTACTGAACCCTGACATACATTTTCCTCGACAAGCCTCAGGATAGGGCAATTACTAGTACAATGTTTATGATTTTATATACAGGAACACTGCCTTCTCATCCACGTATGTACATACCTGGCAGGTCATTTGAGCACAATGTCAAGTATTTGATCTTTTTCATCTCCAGCAGTGTGCTCAGCAGTTATTGGTCTCCAGGCTGAGTTAGTATCGCATCTCATGGTAGTAACAGTTTTTTTTCTTTCTAGCAGCTCTTGTATATATTTTACCATCAACAAAGACATATAATTATAATTATAAAATATATATTATAATTATATAATTATATAATTATTGCCTTGGCACGTGATCGTTGCCCCCTGCACCTGCCCCTGCTCTCACCCCGGGGTTCCAGTACAGCTCTGCGAACAGGACGCTGGAGGCCGCGGTGAGCGTGAGCCCGCCGCCTTGATGGCCATCGCGGCCACCATGCAGCCAGCGTCCTCCTGGAACATGCGGCACAGCGCCACCCTGGCCTCTACAGGCACGCTGCCGTCGATGCGGACGGACCTGGCGGGGGCGGGGCGTGAGTCAGCGCGGAGACGGTGAGACCAGGCCAGCGCCCCGGGGAGTAGGGCGGCCAGCTTACCTGACTCGCTGCTCCGACAGGACGCGGCAGACGGCGTCCAGGACGACGGCTTGGTGCGCGAACACCAGCACCTTCTCACCGCGCGCCAGGTAGTCGGCCAGGAAGCGCCTTCGGGCATGGAGCAGAGAGGGCTCTACAACCATGTTCTCGTGACCCCGACCACACTTCCGCACTGTGAGGGGTAGGCAGGCGGACCTGTTGGCCGGGAGCTTGGCCTCGGCTGTGCGGTGGTACAGCTGCAGGAACTGGGGGTGGCCCGTGGCGTTCCCCCGCTAGGTCTGTAGAGTTAAGGCCGGTCCGTCCGTCCGTTTAGCGCTAGTGTAGCACGGGGCGGCGGGGCGCAGCGCGCGGGGTGGAATGGGAGGGGGAGGGGGTGTCTGTGTTGTGAGCAGTGGAAGGCAGCGTTGCCAACTAATGCTATAATCGCGATATCTCGACTTTTCTAGAATAGCATATGCTATCCAAGCGGATGGCATTAGAACAGCCACACCCCCATGTCCCCTACACTACTTTCCTCACCCACGCCAACTTCGAGATGCCATCGATTGTTGGCAACGCTGGTGGCGTGATCGGTAGTGTTTTGTTTATGGTGCGGCGTTTCCTGTTATGGCGGTGTAGGCACGCGAAACATTCGAGTCGAGTTGCATAGCCTGCCTTGCCTTTCAACTTTATCCGTAATTATGGAATCTGACGATGGTAGGTTGGGGATCAGGCCTCTATTTCCGTTTTCTCTTAAACTATAGAACCTCTGTTGGTTTGCATTGTCGCAAATAAACTATTCACTGTGGATTATTTCAGAGCTACGAAGTCTTCAGGCGAAGAAAGCCTTATTGTATCCACATATCATGGACATGGGAAAATGCACAAAAGTTTGTAATATCCCAAACCCATTTATGGAGGTAATGTGCAAAAGATCCGCACTTTATTATTTCTAATGTGTATGTTCTTATTTGTAATTTTGTTGTGGATTCCAGATGTCATTTGTATTGCTCGCAGTGCATGGTGCGCGCTACGCCGCAGTATATGTAAACATGGCCACCTCCAAGCCCGCCGTCGTGCGCAGCGCCTTGTAGTTCTTCAAGGGTGCGACTCGTCCTGGACAGAGGAGACCGTCAGTGCAGCCTTCAGTACAGGCCCTCAGCAGACCCACCACCCACCATGACAACGACCCCGAACCGCGCGCGCAGCACGGCGTCCTTCCGGGACGTCATGGCGTCGTAGGACATGGTGACCACCGGGTGACTGTCGAGCACGGCGCCTCGCCACGTAGGGGTCCGCTGGGCAGTGGGCCCGCAGCTCCTGCTTCCAGTGGGAGCACAGCGACGTCGGGCACACGACCAGCAGTGGCCAGTCCGTGCGGTAGTGCGCGGCCACAGCGATGACCTGCAGGGTCTTCCCCAGCCCCATCTCGTTGCCTCTCTTGCCTCTCTTGTTCGTCGCCCTGCCACCGTACCGCCTCGCTCATCCGCCAAAGCAACCCCCACCTGACTCAACAACCCATGTGAGAGAAAACGTTCGGGATGGTTTGCGTACGGTCGGCGGCACCAAGCCATACACGGGGCCTCCCCAGCTTAAAACCAGACTTTGCGCGAGTCGTAGTCAAATGTGGAGTGGACGGTGTTCGAATGTCCGGCAGACCATAAGCAGACGGTACCCTGCAGATGAAGGCCTATCGTACGGCAGGCAATGCGCAGATCGGTTGCTCCGCCGCAAGCGGGCCATGGGCCGATGTCCCGCCGACCATCCGCAGATGATTTCATCTGCGGATGGTCCGCGGACGGCAACCGATCTCAGGTGGTTGTGGCAAATGCATCGTCCGTCCACGGTCCGCCCTAGGTATGCTTGAGGTCAGACTATCGTAGGCGGAAGAGCGGAGGCGGCCGACCTCAAGCAGACCGTTTTCTGACCGTATCCTGACATTCTCCCGCCCCACAGCCAGCCAGCGTTCGGGAGGAAACCTCGGCGGCGGTATGGAAAATTACGCGGTCAGAAAGGCGCTGGCGGCGCCCTGGGCAGTGTCAGTAGTTTATGCGTTTCGCACATGAGTACGACAGGGGGAATGAAACAAATTTTCAGTAGGGCATTTATATTTATTACAACAGAGTTTAAACTTCCGTCCCACTGTCAACAAAAACATTCAACACTTATTCCAATTCAAAAGAATTTAAAGGTACTGTAAGATACAGTGAAGTGTCAACAGAGAACTGAAAACAAACAGAATTTAAATTTTGGAGAGGAACAATGTCAATATGGGATGTAGGAGTATAAGACAATATCCATGAAATTGGTACCGTCGGATTTGAAGTATAAAACGGAATGGTGTGCTTGTATCTTTGAATCAAAGCACAATATACACCAGGATGGTTACAAACATCAGTACAGATACAACTAGTACTTTTCACAAAAACTTTAACTGACCCATACAATAATTCATCTCTACACCGATACTGAACACAAGCAGAATTTCTCTCTCCTCTCCCATAGTCCTCAGCAACATAAAAAAAAGGTCTTTTCTGAAGTCTAAAAAAGTAAGAAAAATTTGAATCAATGTCACTTACATTGCATAACACACTGCTACAATCAGGAGGAAGAAAATGTTGTTTGACAATGTTTCCTATGACTGCAATTCCAGGTTGAATCTTTACAGCAAATTTAAAATGTTTAGTTTTGTAAATAACACTTTTACAAAAGTCCTTAACACAGGAATTCTTGAGGGTATCAACCAAAGGAGACAGATTTCTTAACAACCCTAGGTGGGAGTAAATCTGAAGTCCTGCATGTCGAGTACCATGAATGAGTCGGGCAAGTCTTCCATTAAGGCTCTCAAACCCAAAGCAGCTCGATACAAAAAGGGGTCCGAGCGACAAAACAGTGTCAGATAAATGTAACAAGCAATGAACATTAAATGACATGTTTCTGATTCCGTAAAGTACCTGGAAGTCTCGAACAAAATCATCAAGCAAGCCTCGAGCCACTTCCACATCATTCACAGACACACTAGCTTGATTTAGCAGGGAGATAGCACAAACCAGTTTTTTAAAATGACTGAAGTACGGCTCTGTCATGTACTTCTCTAGCACAGGAAGAGCGGTATTAAACAACCATGCCCTAAATTCAGCTGCTTTAAAGTACTTCACACTTAGCAGGGATCGAGGAGGTCGAGAAAAATAATGTGGAGCTTTCATATTTATCAATATAGCACTCAATGTTGCTATCAGTGCTTTCCTTTCTGCATTCTCACCAAAAACTTTCTTAAGAAATAAAGTACTAAACCACAAGAAGAAAAGCTGCCTGCAAACTCCCAAATACACGTTGTGCATGACATCCACTGCTGTTGATGTGAGAAAGAAAGTCCACACAATTTTAAAAAGGTAGGATGGGCCTTTAACACCAAACACCGGTTCCTTGCCATTATTATTTCTGACAGCTAGAAGATGTTCTTGATAACTGTCCTTTGTCCTTTTCACAAAATTTTCTTGGTATGGATAAACAAAAACATTTTCAGAGATTTCAGACTTCTGCCCTTTGGCCAGACAACGAGGACAACCATGGAAGCCACTGAAACTGTTCATCCGCATGAACAGCGACTTAGCCAAAGCATCACAAGTCCCACAGAGCACAATCGACTTCACTGTGATGGGGGACACAGCATTTGGCAATTTCACTTCAATACCTTCCTTTAGAGATTCACATTCATCAGATATTGGTTTTAAAAAATATTGCAAGTGGGTTTCTCGCTACCAAAAGCTAGACCTGCAAGAACCATATATTCTTCTCTGTAGCGAAGATGTGGAGGCAATTCATTAAAAACAAAGTAGAAGGGCCATATTTGAAAATTACTAGACTTAAATATAGAAATACCATCTGTGTTCCACATTAATGAAGTATTATAGGGATGAGACAAAATATGACTTGCGGACTTATAAAGTTCCCCATCATATATATCCTCCAGGTTATCCTGATTAATTTTAGTTCTATTGAATCTGTATGAAAGAGCTTCAACAAATTTGCAGTTGGAGTACAGAGCTTGAATTTGAGGTATCATAGGTAAATTAAGGTAGTAAGCAACCTTTCCATTTGAGCCACATCTAGAACAAACAGAGTCCTTGTTTAACAAACTTCTTAAACATGTGGAACAATAATAAGTGAAATTTAAAGGTGCCTTCAAACTTTTAAATTGATTTAAGAATAAATGCAAGGAGGAGAAAAATTTGTTGCCTTCAGGTAAAATTAACAAAATAAATGACAGAAATGTACTGAGAAGTTGCCCACTAATGTTACATCCTAACATCAAAGACAAGAAGGCTATACTACATTCTGACACGGTGACTTTTGCCCCTTCATAAAGAGGTGTATCATGGTCCGTTTGATATTCTGGAGTGTCTTCATGATTATATTCCTCTTCACTTGTGAAGTTCCAGTTACAGTCATCAGGTAAGCAGTCCTCAAACAAGTATTCGTCTTTATCAGTGGCATCAAAAAACTCATCAAATTCAGAGTACATAGAAGCATTATCTCTATCTGAAACAAGAAAAAACATTTGACGTGTAACAATACAATATAGTGAGATTTAAGATTAATAAATAAATAGACACATTTTTGCTAGCATCCCACACAGAGCAGCCCAACATTTTGACAGGCCTCTTGGGTTTATTTTGATTTGATTACAGCAGACAGAAAACAGAGGAGTTTTTTTGGTTGTTTTTCTCCCATGTAGCATACCTTGATTTTCCATGTACTCTGCATCATGAAGGTTGGCCTCCACAGAAATTTTTGTGGGAGAGGCAAAATTTAGTGGCTCTTGAACAGAGGGCACAGGAGAAATGTCTAGAAAAATAGAATAATAAATAGCAGACAACTTAAAATAGTGACATTACAACACTTACTATATAGAAAAGTTTTTACCACGGAATCCTGTTTGAAGGTTGACAGAATGATGTTCAGCAGTAAGACCTGTGTTGTCCTCGAAGGTTACATCTGGCCAAGAAGCACCCTCTTGAACTGAAATTGGACAATACTTTTAAGTTAACTACAATGGGCAAAAAAATGTAGAAGAAACAAGAAGGAGCAAACAAATTTAGCACCTACAATTTGTGGCTTCATGTGTGGAAGTTTGTTTGACAAAGTCAATGTCTACTGAAGGAGCAGAGCCTGGAACAAACAATTTGTTTACATATAATGTGACAGGTAAAAAATGAACGATTTTCACTTCATAGTAATAAACTCACCATGGGATGCACTGGTTGATGGGGTAATATTAATGTTTGACTCAAATGGAGGAATGGAAAATTCTGATGACCAATTAACAAACCCATGATCTGGTTCGTGAACATTTAATGGTTCTGCATTCCCGATGAAACTTGCGTCAAACTCATGACCAAATGCATCTACTGTGCTGGGAATTGACGGAGGGCTATGAAGCACTTCTGCAAACAAACAAACAAACAAACAACAAGAATTATTTAAACAGTTAAGCTACACAGCAAAAGTAATGAAGGAACAGAAAACCATGCAAACACTTGGGAAAGTATACAAACAACTCAGAACAAAATGACAGAATAATTACCTGGAGCTGTTGAAGTGACATCCCACGACGGTTGAAAAGCGTCCCTAGCACTGCCTCCCAAATTATCGCTTTGCCTGGGAAAGTTAAGGAAAATTAATAAATAACATCTTTGGGGACTATCAAACACTAGCAGAAGGCGTTAGGTTAAGATTGAAACGGGCATGTACCTTGGTCGTTTAGGCTGACGATTTTCATCGCTGCCCGACATGGAGGACAAATAAATGCACACGACGAAAACAAACTGCAATACGCCACGCCACTGGATGGGTCTCGTAAAATAAAATATCACTGGGGAATACTGTTATATTCTTCGCACTTTGCGAACAACTGTCACTGCCCGCAGCACCGCACCGCCTTTGCCTTCGCCTCAATTCTTATTGCCGACCTCCGGCAGCAGCATTGCCAACGTTGTTCATTTCGAGGGATTGAGGTAGTGCCAACCCATTGTCGGCTGCTAGGACTCTGAGGGTGATTGTTGATGTCTTTGAGATACATGCTGCTCTATTTCGTAAACATTGGTTCCTAGCGTATTGATAAGTATGTTCTGTTGTAATTGTGTGTATCTCTGATGTTGTCAGCCATATGTACGACCTAACCTCTCCTCACACGTGTGTCACATGTGTCACAGCTGTCAGTTTCGGCTGTCAGGTAATGTGTTATCAAGAGATTCCGAAATAACTACAGTTTTTCGCTATGCCACCGATCCGGAGGAGAGAACTCCAGCACCGTTACGCTCTCATTTTTTGGCACGAATGCCCACATCCTTGTAGGGATGTGGTACATCAGTCCAATATTGAGATAAACGGGGGGAAGACCTGGAGGCCGGTCAGAAGAGGACGGTGTTCTGCGGTAAAAATAGAGTCCAAAGAACTGGAACAATTGTCAAACTAGGTTCGCATAAAACATTTACTTTTGCTGAATAGTTTGTCCACAGTATTATAGAACTGATATTTTAATTTATTTGCAGGGTCTGAGCGAGGTCTCAAGCTAATACGAGTTACAGCACAGGGCACGATAGACGATGCAGCGGTTAGTGTCAGCATTCCCACCTACCGGGAATGCGTGCATCACCATTCATTGGCCACTAAGAGGGCAGAAGCGCAGGCGTCATCCGATGTCCTTGCATTTAATGATATACGTGAGTACTTAGATTAGTGCCATAAAGTTATTTTATGGGATATTTGTCAAAGTTTTGCTTGTAAGCTTTCAAGAGGGTGGCAAAGCATTTCAAGATGCCATTAAGGGAGGCAGTAGTAATTTAAAAAGTTCACTTTAAAAAAATGAGGGTGTCAAATAGAAAAATCTGTTGATCTGTGAATCTTTAGAAATTCTGCGAGGAAATTTGAAAGTCTGTGAAATTCATTGACCAAGAAAACCTTTTGCTTTTCTTGACTGTTTCAATGTATTGAATTTTTGGGTTGATATAGAAAGCCACTCTGGCACTTCAAGCTTAAGTAGAGTCCTTTTAAATATCATTTTTCTTTTTCCGGTGATTAAAATGGATTTTTTTTTTTTGTTACAGTTGATGAGAACGGCCCAGTGGCTCCAAATGAAGCTGAGAGCTTACTGGAGCCTGATGAGGGGCGTATAGAGGCCACCTTCACGACTGAAGAGGAAGTTTGTTGGGAAGCTAAGAAAATCACCCTTGCCTCCACTAAAGAGGATGTGAGAAAAGTGCTGTGGGCTCTCCCTTGCCTCCGGGACATCAACACTGGGCCCACTGAATCACGTGTAAGTATTAGCAGCACTATTATTTCTCACTTCTAAGCTAGCTCGGTTATCGTTAGAATCGTTATTAATTAGTACTTTAGAGTCAGTGCCAGCAGTTGAAGCACAGCGTAGATCTGCTATGTGAAACAAGTGCTGACAAATTGAAAATTTCTAATTTGTAAATTTGGTAACCATGCTCAGTTTAGCTGAAAAATTTCTTTTTTGGGTGATTTTAATGAATTGTATACATTTTCCTGTTGAAGAAGGCTGTTGTGCCAGGTATGAAGGTGTACATGAATAAGCATGTGCTCCACACTCTGCACACACAATACAGTGGGAAAAAAGGAGGCCTGTATTGCAGTGCCCTGCTGAAAACCCTGGTTCCCGAAAGGGTTCTTGCTCTGCCACATTTGGTGGCAAAGGGCAGTGGCTTGCCAGGGGTAGTGGGTTTACCCAAGCCTATTTATGAGTGTGTCAAAGGTAAATATATTAGATCATCTTCACAGTACTTTTATGATTTAAATATTTTTACTTTGAATAATTTTTCATACAAATTCCTATGGTAAATTAGAGTTGCAATATCTTTTACAGTGTATATGGAGCACCAATCAAGTGGCTGGAAGCCCAAGGCGGGTTGGGCAAATTGCCTAAACGGCATCATGCAGCACTGCAGGGAAAAGGTAGCTGCACGGTTACTTAGATGTATTCCCACCAACACAGCCACCAACATGATCACCTCTGCAACCACATCCACTCAGAGCACAAGCCACACACTCACCTCTGACAACAACAACAACCACACCCACACTCTCACCCCTAACAACAACCACACCCACACTCTCCCCCCTAACAACAACCACACACACACTCTCACCCCTAACCACAACCATACCCACACCCACTCACTCACCCCCAACAACAACCATACCCACAGCCACACACTTACCTCCAACAACAACCACACCCACACTAACACAAACCACACCCGCACTCTCACCCCCTACGACCACCACACCCCCAACAACACCTCCAACGACAACCACACCAACACCAACAACCACACCCACACTCTCACCCCCTACGACCACCACACCCATACTCTCACCTCCAACAACCACACCCACATCCTCAACTTAGATCACACTTTCAACCCTACCAACACCCTCAACCACGCCACCAACCCCACTCAAATTCACAGCAACATTCTCAACGAAACTTACAACATCGCACACACTGAAATCTCTACCCCTACCCCGTTTTCAGACATGCTGCAAGCACACCGGGAGGATTTTAACATGCACCTACTTTAGTTTACAAACTCCTTTCTGTTTTCTTTTTTTTTTTTTTTTTTTTTTTGCGTGTACGTTTGTTTGTACCAAATGTCCATTCAAGTTTAATTAACTAAAAAGAAGTTTAATTAAGATGTTATTTTTTAATTTTGCCTGTGTGTGAGATATTTATTTGCATACATTGATGAATTTAAAATGATGAGTGATATTAGAGCTAGCAAAGCCAGTTTTTTGAAAAATCCATACCAACTTTATTCTTTTTATGATTTTTGACACAATAGACAATTCTTACTGCCCTCTTTTGCTGTTTCTTAGCTCGTAGTTGTCTCTCCTTGTTTTCTTTGTTCTAATTTCAAAGAATGACTGACTCCTGAATTCCTTTTTTTCGACTGAGCATTGTTTAATGAGTTTTTGGAGTTTATGCATTGCAATTTTGTTTACAGTGACAGTGTGGGATTTAAATTTCAACAGTTATGACTATTAGTGTAAATAACAAATGTAGATGTTATTTTTTTATTTTATTTTTTGTTGACCATGGGAGGGAACTCCAACATATTAGCTGGGTTTTTTTTTTCCCCTTGTATTTTTCAGAATTATAATTTTGTTTGCTCTGTTTTTGTTTGCTGTGCAATGTTCCTGCGCTCTGTTGTAATAAATATAAATGCCCTACTGAAAATTTGTTTCATTCCCCCTGTCGTACTCATGTGCGAAACGCATAAACTACTGACACTGCCCAGGGCGCCGCCAGCGCCTTTCTGACCGCGTAATTTTCCATACCGCCGCCGAGGTTTCCTCCCGAACGCTGGCTGGCTGTGGGGCGGGAGAATGTCAGGATACGGTCAGAAAACGGTCTGCTTGAGGTCGGCCGCCTCCGCTCTTCCGCCTACGATAGTCTGACCTCAAGCATACCTAGGGCGGACCGTGGACGGACGATGCATTTGCCACAACCACCTGAGATCGGTTGCCGTCCGCGGACCATCCGCAGATGTAATCATCTGCGGATGGTCGGCGGGACATCGGCCCATGGCCCGCTTGCGGCGGAGCAACCGATCTGCGCATTGCCTGCCGTACGATAGGCCTTCATCTGCGGGGTACCGTCTGCTTATGGTCTGCCGGACATTCGAACACCGTCCACTCCACATTTGACTACGACTCGCGCAAAGTCTGGTTTTAAGCTGGGGAGGCCCCGTGTATGGCTTGGTGCCGCCGACCGTACGCAAACCATTCCCGAACGTTTTCTCTCACATGGGAAAGTGGGCGTGGGTGCATCCAACTCAGCGATGAACAGGTTTACGTGGACAGAACTTGCGGACATGCATTTGCTGTGCGGTGAGGCGCATGGTAATGCAGCACAAGCCGCGCGTCTGTACGCAGAACGTTTCCCACAGCGTGAACATCCTGCCCGCCGTTTCTTCATTAGCGTGGACAGAAATTTGCGTGAAACTGGATCTCTGCGGGTAAGATGCCAGGCGTTCGGATAGTGCTTGCCGTGCGCAATTTACCGCGTCGTCGACTGACTGTGTTTGACTGTTTTTGACAGGGTGACGCAACTGCCAACCGTACCCGTGGGAGAATGTTGAGATGGCGGTACTAGCAGGTGCAGGTGGACGACAGTCCAAGCATGAGCACGCGGCACGTTGCATCACAAGTCGGAGCGTCCCCGTCGACAGTGCGGCGAATACTTCACTCCAATCTGTTGCACCCATTCAAGCTGCAGAAGGTGCATGATCTCAAACGCTAAGACCCTCCTCTCGCTCCTCTCCGTCTTGCGTTCTGTCAGTGGTTCAATGAACGCCTGGGAGAAAACGTGGCGTTTCCGCGGAGTGTTCTCTGCACCGACGAAAAGGGATTCCTCAAGGGAGGGAATGTTCAACATCCACAACAACCACATCTGGTCCGAAGACAATCCCCATGGATCCCATGTGCGCGGGTATCAGCAGAAATTCCATGTCAATGTGTGGCGTTGACTTGTGGGAGACTGCTTGCTTGGGCCGTTCATCCTTCCTCCAAGACTGAACGGCCTCGGGTACCTGGTGTTTCTGCAAGAGGTTTTACCCGAGTTACTCGATGACGGTCCCCTTGCAGACCGGATCGGGATGTGGTATCAGCATGACGGATGTCCAGCGCACTTTGCGCGTCCTGTGAGAGATCATCTCGACATCGCGTACCCCGACTGCTGGATTGGGCGAGGGGGCCCCTTGACGTGGCCGGCAAGGTCCCCTGACCTTACTTCCTTAGACTTTTTAGCCCGTCCCGACACGTTTCTTTAGAAACAGCAGGAGCCGGGCATATATTGTCTGATGCGTACTGTTCGTTGGGACGTGTGTACGCCGACTTATCGTTCATAGAAAAACTTCAAATTTTGAGGATGAACCCCCTGTCGAACCGAGGTGCCGGTGGCGCGCAGCGGAACTGGCACCGAGGTTTGACGGAGGTACGGGCGAGCTTGTTGTTTCTGTACTGCAAGATTTGTTCATTTTAGTTCACTCATTCGTTTCTCGAATGTTAAGACTGCATAGACTTTGGTTGAACACATCAAAGACGTTTTCCTTATGTCCTCCAGGTCTCCATGAATGCTTGGGCGTGCAGTCCGTGCAATCCGGCGTTGACGCCCAGTCCGAGCAGGTGCCGATGTCTGCGGAGGAGGTCCCGACAAAGCCGATGGGATGTTGTGACAAATCGTACATCGAATTGTAAAGAGATTTTCGATCTAGACTGCGGAATGTATATTCTAATGGGCTGATATTTCGCAACGGTCTTCTCTACCCGATGGGGAGAGGTTAATTGAAACTTCGCTGTGTCTACGGGGACCACGCTGTTTACGCCGTTAGAAATCCAAAGAACCACAGTTATCCTAGACACAATCATGTCTCCTAGGGCCTAGATCACATTCGTTGGTAGACCCAAAGCACTCTACTTAGGCCTAAGTATTCTAACAAATGTTCGAGTGTTGTCCTCATAAAAAATTTGTGATTTTTTTTTCACTCCCTTTACTGTGCAAACGTGACGGACAAACTTGAAATTTAGTGAAAAAAACTGTCTCCGGCCGCTCAGGGACAGCCCCGTTTCTCGTCCTGTCGCGATGGACCACCGCGCTGGAGTCATCTCGTAGACAGACCATCCAGCTGTCCAGCCCGACGCAGTGGTCTGCTTGCAGATCATCTGGGGAACGTGCACTGAGAAAAATGATTTGAACTGGGAATCAAAATTCTGGGTGTGGGCATCAAAGCATGTTCTATCCGTGCCGCATTTGCGCTACAATCAATGTTTCTGGTCAGCCGGTCCAAAGTTCTGGGATGAGTAACGAAACAGTTCGATTGCAGCGCTAATGCGGCACGGATTGGACACACTGGGATGCGCTGTATCAATCATTTCTCTCAGTGTGAGAATCTCGTCATTCCCCTGTGACGACCACATCACAGCCGGTATACCGTTCAAAAATTCCACACTTTTTGCCCACAAACCACCCTACGCCACCAGAAGCTAGACTTCGTTCCCTCCGATAATTAACACTAGAACCGCGGACGTTTTCGTATACCTACAACCGCGGAGGGGGTCATTTTGACCCCTCGTCTTTTCTGGCCGTATTTCCGGTCTGTTTTGGGTACTTCACGATGTTTAATGATGTATCTGAGATCCACAATAAAATTAGCAAGATATTTTATATACGCTTGCCGTGCATTTCTGCTGCAAAAATATGAAACTAGGGAACGAATACAGTGCAGGGGTCAAAAGGACCCCTGCCGCGGTTCTCGGTATATTATTGTCTAATGTCCACAAATATAGCCCCAGAGCGTCGAAATTTCGCACGAATGCGCCTTCCTACAATTGATTAAAAGTCAAAAAGCCTCAGTTTCGTGGGAAATAAAAACTAAGCATGAAAAATTTATGTTGAAAATCAGAAGGGGTCAATTTGACCCCCTCCGCGGTTCTAGGTATATTATTGTCTAACGTCCACAAAAATAGCCCTAGAGCGTCGAAATTTCGCACGAATGCGCCTTTTTACAACTAATTAAAAGTCAAAAAGCCTCAGTTTCATGGAAAACAAACTAAGTATGAAAAATTTATGTTGAAAATCAAAGGGGGTCAATTTGACACCCTCCGCGGTTCTGGTGTTAAGTATGGCCTCTGGGTCAGTGCTAGCACCCACCGCGAGCTAACCATATCCTAGTGGCAACTGGCGCCATCTCAACGGGTGTAATTCTGGCCAGAAAAATTTTCTGGCCAGAAATTTTTTTTTTCTCTCCTCGATCCCATTCCATCCAAAACTTCGAGAAATAGGACAAAACCAATTTTAACACGTCAAATTTCATTTCTGGCAACGTCCGAAGTGCTCCGAAAAGACTGGTCATGTCCAGCGCAGGTGTGTTCGCTGGCCTCCAACTGATGCAACTGGCGTGTTAAAATTCATGAGGCCCTTTTATTAGTTTAAACCAACACTAGACCTTTGGAAATAGACAAAGGTTGAATTTTAACACGCCAAATTTAGTTTCTGGCAACGTCCGAAGTGCTCCGGAAAAACTGCGTATGTCCGGCGGAGGCGTGTGCGCTGGCCTTCAACTTATGCAATTGGAGTGTTAAAATTCATCAGCGACTTTTTTCAGGTAGAACTATCACTTGACGTCTGGAAAAAGCCAACACTTAAATTTTAACAAGATAAATTTAGTTTCTGGCAGCGCCCAAGGTGCTCCAAAAAAACTGCGTATGTCCGGCGGAGGCGTGTTCGCTGGTCTTCAACTTATGCAATTGGAGTGTTAAAATTCATTAGCGACTTTTTTCAGGTAGAACTATCACTTGACGTCTGGAAAAAGACAACACTTGAATTTTAACACGCCAAATTCAGTTTCTGGCAACGTCCGAAGTGCTCCGGAAAAACTGCGTATGTCCGGCGGAGGCGTGTTCGCTGGCCTTCAACTTATGCAATTGGAGTGTTAAAATTCATCAGCGACTTTTTTCAGGTAGAACTATCTCTTGACGTTTAGAAAAAGCTAACACTTGAATTTAAACACGCCAAATTCAGCTTCTGGCAACGCCCAAAGTGCTCCGGAAAAACTACGTTTGTCCGGCGGAGGCGTGTTCGCTGGCGTTCAACTGATGCAATTGGCGTGTTCAAATTCATCAGGCACTTTTGTTAGGTAATACCAGCACTAGAAGCCTGAAAAAGCCTAGACATGAATTTTAACACGCCAAATTCAGTTTCTGGCAACGCCCAAAGTGCTCCGAAAAAACTGCGTACGTCCGGCGGAGGCGTGTTCGCTTGCCTTCAACTTATGCAATTGGCGTGTTAAAATTCATCAGGCACTTTTGTCAGGTAGTACCAACACTAGAAGTCTAAAAAAAGCCTAGACATGAATTTTAACACGCCAAATTCAGTTTCTAGCAACGCCCAAAGTGCTCCGGAAAAACTGCGTATGTCTGGCGGAGGCGTGTTCGCTGCCTTTCAACGGGTGCAACTGGCGTGTAAAAATTTATCAGGCACTTTTGTCAGGTAGAACTAACACTTGACTTTTAAAAATAGACAATAGTTGAATTTTAACACGCCAAATTTAGTTTCTGGCAACGTCCGAAGTGCTCCGGAAAAACTGCGTTTGTCCGGCGGAGGCGTGTTCGCTGGCCTTCAACTTATGCAATTGGCGTGTTAAAATTCATCTGGCACTCATGTTAGGTAGTTCCGGCACTTGAAGTCTTGAAAAAACCTAGACATGAATTTTAACACGCGAAATTCAGTTTCTGGCAACGCCCAAAGTGCTCCGAAAAAACTGCGTATGTCCGGCGGAGGCGTGTTCGCTTGCCTTCAACTGATGCAACTAGCGTGTTAAAATTCATTAAGGCCTTTTGTTGGTTTAAACCAACACTAGACATTTAGAAATAGACAAAGGTTGAATTTTAACACGCCAAATTTAGTTTCTCGCAACGTCCGAAGTGCTCCGGAAAAACTGCGTTTGTCCGGCGGAGGCGTGTTCGCTGGCCTTCAACTTATGCAATTGGCGTGTTAAAATTCATCTGGCACTCTTGTTAGGTAGTTCCAGCACTTGAAGTCTTGAAAAAACCTAGACATGAATTTTAACACGCGAAATTCAGTTTCTGGCAACGTCCGAAGTGCTCCGGAAAAACTGCGTATGTCCGGCGGAGGCGTGTTCGCTGGCCTTCAACGGATACAACTGGCGTGTTAAAATTCATCAGGCACTTTTGTCACGTAGAACCAACACTAGACGTTTAAAAATAGACAAAGGTGAAATTTTAACACGCCAAATTTAGTTTCTGGCAACGTCCGAAGTGCTCCGGAAAAACTACGTTTGTCCGGCTGAGGCGTGTTCGCTGGCCTTCAACTGATGCAATTGGCGTGTTAAAATTCATCAGACACTTTTGTTAGGTAATACTAGCACATGAAGTCTGGAAAAAGCCTAGACATGAATTTTAACACGCTAAATTTAGTTTCTGGCAACGCCCAAAGTGCTCCGAAAAAACTGCGTTTGTCCGGCGGAGGCGTATTCGCTGGCCTTCAACGGAGACAACTAGCGTGTTAAAATTCATCAGGCACTTTTGTCCGGTAAAACCAACACTAGACGTTTGGAGATTGACAAAGGTTGAATTTTAACACGCCAAATTTAGTTTCTGGCAACGTCCGAAGTGCTCCGGAAAAACTGCGTATGTCCGGCGGAGGCGTGTTCGCTTGCCTTCAACTGATGCAACTAGCGTGTTAAAATTTATGAGGCCCTTTTCTTGGTTTAAACCAACACTAGACATTTGGAAATAGACAAAAATTGAATTTTGACACGCCAAATTTAGTTTCTGGCAACGTCCGAAATGCTCCGGAAAAACTGCGTTTGTCCGGGGGAGGCGTGTTCGCTGGCCTTCAACTTATGCAATTGGTGTGTTAAAATTCATGAGCGTTTTTTTTCAGGTAGTACTATCACTTGACGTCTGAAAAAAGCCAACACTTGAATTTTAGCAAGCCAAATTCAGTTTCTGGCAACGCCCAAAGTGCTCCGAAAAAACTGCGTTTGTCCGGCGGAGGCGTGTTCGCTGGCCTTTAACGGATACAACTAGCGTGTTAAAATTCTTTAGGCACTTTTGTCCGGTAGAACCAACACTAGACGTTTGGAGATTGACAAAGGTTGAATTTTAACACGCCAAATTTAGTTTCTGGCAACGTCCGAAGTGCTCCGGAAAAACTGCGTATGTCCGGCGGAGGCGTGTTCGCTTGCCTTCAACTAATGCAACTAGCGTGTTAAAATTCATGAAGCCCTTTTTTTGGTTTAAACCAACACTAGACATTTGGAAATAGACAAAATTTGAATTTTAACACGCCAAATTTAGTTTCTGGCAACGTCCTAAGTGCTCCGGAAAAACTGCGTATGTCCGGCGGAGGCGTGTTCGTTGGCTTTCATTTGATGCAACTGGCGTGTTAAAATTCATCAGGCACTTTTGTCAGGTAGTACCAACACTAGAAGTCTGAAAAAGCTTAGACATGAATTTTAACACGCCAAATTCAGTTTCTCGCAACGCTCAAAGTGCTCCGGAAAAACTGCGTATGTCTGGCGGAGGCGTGTTCGCTGCCTTTCAACGCGTGCAACTGGCGTGTTTAAATTCATCAGGCATTTTTGTCAGGTAAAACTAACACTTGACGTTTAAAAATAGACAATAGTTAAATTTTAACACGCCAAATTCAGTTTCTGGCAACGCCCAAAGTGTTTCGAAAAAAGTGCCCATGTCTGGCAGAGGCGTGTTCGCTGGCCTTCAACTTATGCAATTAGCGTGTTAAAATTCGTCAGCGACTTTTTTCAAGTAGTACTATTACTTGACGTCTGAAAAAAACCAACACTTGAATTTTAACACGCCAAAGTCAGTTTCTGGCAACGCCCAAAGTGCTCCGAAAAAACTGCGTTTGTCCGGCGGAGGCGTGTTCGCTTGCCTTCAACTTATGCAACTGGCGTGTTAAAATTCATCAGCGACTCTTTTCAGGTAGAACTATCACTTGACGTCTGGAAAAAGCCAACATTTGAATATTAACAAGCCAAATTTAGTTTCTGGCAACGTCTGAAGTGCTCCGGAAAAACTGCGTCTGTCCGGCGGAGGCGTGTTCGCTGGCCTTCAACTGATGCAATTGGCGTGTTAAAATTCATCAGGCACTTTTGTTAGGTAATACTAGCACAAGAAGTCTGGAAAAAGCCTAGACATGAATTTTAACACGCTAAATTTAGTTTCTGGCAACGCCCAAAGTCTTCCGAAAAAACTGCGTTTGTCCGGCGGAGGCGTGTTCGCTTGCCTTCAACTTATGCAATTGGCGTGTTAAAATTCATCAGCGACTCTTTTCAGATAGAACTATCACTTGACGTCTGGAAAAAGCCAACATTTGAATATTAACAAGCCAAATTCAGTTTCTGGCAACGCCCAAAGTGCTCCGAAAGGGAACACACAAAAACACCCTCCTCAAAAACACCCCCTCTGAATTAAAATGTATTTTTTTTATATTCTTGCCATTTTTTTGGGTTATTTAATTTTTCTTTTTTAGAATGTAATTATTATTAATTTTAAATGGGACACATAACTTAAAAAATATTTTTATTGATTTTGAGCTTTATAAAATGATTTCTCGTATTTTAAAAGTTCTTTGGTTGTCTTTTAAACATTTTATTTCAAAATCCTTCTTTTGAATAACATTTCCTACCTATTCACATGAGCGTGGAGGTCCGCTGTGTTCATTCTTATTTTTCATACCAAAAACAGGGCCGGACTTGGAAGGCCACTTTCTAGAGTCTACAAACGCTGTACCTAATGGTGGGGGTACACAATAGTACGTTCGCTATAGGGTGCTCCCACAAACGAGGACCCTCGCCCCGTTATGTTAGGTTAGTAGAGTTCGCCACCTCTCTTTTTAAGCGACCGGACTATCGGGCACCCGCACCACAAGGGGTAGGGGAAGTGGCCTGTAAAAGTAGTCACCTAACTGTGGATCGTTGCTTTTGGTATGAAAAATAAGAATGTCAGCGGCGGACCACCGAGCTCGTTTAAATAGGTAGGAAATGTTGTTTAAAAGAAGGATTTTGAAATAAAATGTTCAACAGACAACCACAGACCTTTCAAAATACGACAAATTATTTTGTAATGCTTAAAATCAATAAAAGTATTTTACAAATTATGTGTCTCATTTAAAAACCATTATAATTCATTTATAAAAACGGAAAATGAAATAAAACCCAAGAATGTCAAGAAAAAAAAAGAAAACTACATTTTAATTCAGAGGGGGGTGTTTTTGAGGAGGGTGTTTTTGTATTGACCCCTCCGAAAAACTTCGTATGTCCGGCGGAGGCGTGTTCGCTGGCCTTCAACTGATGCAACTAGCGTGTTAAAATTTATCAGGCCCTTTTTTTAAGTTTAAACGAACACTAGACATTTGGAAATAAACAAAAGTTAAATTTTAACACGCCAAATTTAGTTTCTGGCAACGTCCGAAGTGTTTCGGAAAAACTGCGTATGTTCGGCGGAGGCGTGTTCGCTGGCCTTCATTTGATGCAACTGGCGTGTTAAAATTCATCAGGCACTTTTGTCAGGTAGTACCTACACTTAAAGTCTGAAAAAAGCCTAGACATGAATTTTAACACACCAAATTCAGTTTCTAGCAACGCCCAAAGTGCTTCGGAAAAACTGCGTATGTCTGGCGGAGGCGTGTTCGCTGCCTTTCAACGGGTGCAACTGGCGTGTTAAAATTCATCAGGCACTTTTGTCAGGTAGAACCAACACTTGACGTTTAAAAATAGACAATAGTTGAATTTTAACACGCCAAATTTAGTTTCTGGCAACGTCCGAAGTGCTGCGGAAAAACTGCGTTTGTCCGGCGGAGGCGTGTTTGCTGGCCTTCAACTGATACAACTAGCGTGTTAAAATTCATCAGGCACTTTTGTCCGGTAGAACCAACACAAGACGTTTGGAAATAGACAAAGGTTGAATTTTAACACGCCAAATTTAGTTTCTGGCAACGTCCGAAGTGCTTCGGAAAAACTGCGTTTGTCCGGCGGAGGCGTGTTTGCTGGCCTTCAACTTATGCAATTGGCGTGTTAAAATTCATCAGGCACTTTTGTTAGGTAGTACCAGCACTAGAAGTCTGAAAAAAGCCTAGACATGAATTTTAACACGCGAAATTCAGTTTCTGGCAACGCCCAAAGTGCTCCGAAAAAACTGCGTATGTCCGGCGGAGGCGCGTTCGCTGGCCTTCAACTTATGCAATTGGAGTGTTAAAATTCATCAGCGACTTTTTTCAGGTAGAACTATCTCTTGACGTCTAGAAAAAGCTAACACTTGAATTTAAACACGCCAAATTTAGTTTCTGGCAACGCCCAAAGTGCTCCGGAAAAACTACGTTTGTCCGGCGGAGGCGTGTTCGCTGGCGTTCAACTGATGCAATTGGCGTGTTATAATTCATCAGGCACTTTTGTTAGGTAATACTAGCACTAGAAGTCTGGAAAAAGCCTAGACATGAATTTCAACAAGCCAAGATTTAGAGATGTAGAAGTACCAACATCGCCCCACAAGACTGATTGAACGTTGAACGCCAGCGATCACGCCTTCGCCGGACAAACGCAGTTTTTCCGGAGCACTTTGGGCGTTGCCAGAAACTAAATTTGGCGTGTTTAAATTCAAGTGTTAGCTTTTTCTAGACGTCAAGAGATAGTTCTACCTGAAAAAAGTCGCTGATGAATTTTAACACTCCAATTGCATAAGTTGAAGGCCAGCGAACACGCCTCCGCCGGACATACGCAGTTTTTTCGGAGCACTTTGGGCGTTGCCAGAAACTGAATTTGGCGTGTTAAAATTCAACCTTTGTCTATTTCCAAACGTCTTGTGTTGGTTCTACCGGACAAAAAAGCCTGATGAATTTTAAAACGCTAGTTGTATGCGTTGAAGGCCAGCAAACACGCCTCCGCCGGACAAACGCAGTTTTTCCGAAGCACTTCGGACGTTGCCAGAAACTAAACTTGGCGTGTTAAAATTCAACTATTGTCTATTTTTAAAAGTCAAGTGTTAGTTCTACCTGACAAAAGTGCCTGATAAATTTTTACACGCCAGTTGCACCCGTTGAAAGGCAGCGAACACGCCTCCGCCGGACATACGCAGTTTTTTCGGAGCACTTTGGGCGTTGCCAGAAACTGACTTTGGCGTGTTAAAATTCAAGTGTTGGTTTTTTTCAGACGTCAAGTAATAGTACTACTTGAAAAAAGTCGCTGACGAATTTTAACACGCTAATTGCATAAGTTGAAGGCCAGCGAACACGCCTCTGCCAGACATTTGCACTTTTTTCGAAACACTTTGGGCGTTGCCAGAAACTGAATTTGGCGTGTTAAAATTTAACTATTGTCTATTTTTAAACGTCAAGTGTTAGTTTTACCTGACAAAAATGCCTGATGAATTTAAACACGCCAGTTGCACGCGTTGAAAGGCAGCGAACACGCCTCCGCCAGACATACGCAGTTTTTCCGGAGCACTTTGAGCGTTGCGAGAAACTGAATTTGGCGTGTTAAAATTCATGTCTAGGCTTTTTTTCAGACTTCTAGTGTTGGTACTACCTGACAAAAGTGCCTGATGAATTTTAACACGCCAGTTGCATCAAATGAAGGCCAACGAACACGCCTCCGCCGGACATACGCAGTTTTTCCGGAGCACTTAGGACGTTGCCAGAAACTAAATTTGGCGTGTTAAAATTCAAATTTTGTCTATTTCCAAATGTCTAGTGTTGGTTTAAACCAAAAAAAGGGCTTCATGAATTTTAACACGCTAGTTGCATTAGTTGAAGGCAAGCGAACACGCCTCCGCCGGACATACGCAGTTTTTCCGGAGCACTTCGGACGTTGCCAGAAACTAAATTTGGCGTGTTAAAATTCAACCTTTGTCAATCTCCAAACGTCTAGTGTTGGTTCTACCGGACAAAAGTGCCTAAAGAATTTTAACACGCTAGTTGTATCCGTTAAAGGCCAGCGAACACGCCTCCGCCGGACAAACGCAGTTTTTTCGAGCACTTTGGGCGTTGCCAGAAACTGAATTTGGCTTGCTAAAATTCAAGTGTTGGATTTTTTCAGACGTCAAGTGATAGTACTACCTGAAAAAAACGCTCATGAATTTTAACACACCAATTGCATAAGTTGAAGGCCAGCGAACACGCCTCCCCCGGACAAACGCAGTTTTTCCGGAGCATTTCGGACGTTGCCAGAAACTAAATTTGGCGTGTCAAAATTCAATTTTTGTCTATTTCCAAATGTCTAGTGTTGGTTTAAACCAAGAAAAGGGCCTCATAAATTTTAACACGCTAGTTGCATCAGTTGAAGGCAAGCGAACACGCCTCCGCCGGACATACGCAGTTTTTCCGGAGCACTTCGGACGTTGCCAGAAACTAAATTTGGCGTGTTAAAATTCAACCTTTGTCAATCTCCAAACGTCTAGTGTTGGTTTTACCGGACAAAAGTGCCTGATGAATTTTAACACGCTAGTTGTCTCCGTTGAAGGCCAGCGAATACGCCTCCGCCGGACAAACGCAGTTTTTTCAGAGCACTTTGGGCGTTGCCAGAAACTGAATTTGGCTTGCTAAAATTCAAGTGTTGGATTTTTTCAGACGTCAAGTGATAGTACTACCTGAAAAAAAACGCTCATGAATTTTAACACACCAATTGCATAAGTTGAAGGCCAGCGAACACGCCTCCCCCGGACAAACGCAGTTTTTCCGGAGCATTTCGGACGTTGCCAGAAACTAAATTTGGCGTGTCAAAATTCAATTTTTGTCTATTTCCAAATGTCTAGTGTTGGTTTAAACCAAGAAAAGGGCCTCATGAATTTTAACACGCTAGTTGCATCAGTTGAAGGCAAGCGAACACGCCTCCGCCGGACATACGCAGTTTTTCCGGAGCACTTCGGACGTTGCCAGAAACTAAATTTGGCGTGTTAAAATTCAACCTTTGTCAATCTCCAAACGTCTAGTGTTGGTTTTACCGGACAAAAATGCCTGATGAATTTTAACACGCTAGTTGTCTCCGTTGAAGGCCAGCGAATACGCCTCCGCCGGACAAACGCAGTTTTTTCAGAGCACTTTGGGCGTTGCCAGAAACTGAATTTGGCTTGCTAAAATTCAAGTGTTGGATTTTTTCAGACGTCAAGTGATAGTACTACCTGAAAAGAAACGCTCATGAATTTTAACACACCAATTGCATAAGTTGAAGGCCAGCGAACACGCCTCTGCCGGACATACGCAGTTTTTCGGAGCACTTTGGGCGTTGCCGGAAACTGAATTTGGCGTGTTAAAATTCATGTCTAGGCTTTTTTTAGACTTCTAGTGTTGGTATTACCTGACAAAAGTGCCTGATGAATTTTAACACGCCAATTGCATAAGTTGAAGGCAAGCAAACACGCCTCCGCCGGACAAACGCAGTTTTTCCGGAGCACTTCGGACGTTTTTAGAAACTAAATTTGGCGTGTTAAAATTCAACCTTTGTCAATCTCCAAACGTCTAGTGTTGGTTTTACCGGACAAAAGTGCCTGATGAATTTTAACACGCTAGTTGTCTCCGTTGAAGGCCAGCGAATACGCCTCCGCCGGACAAACGCAGTTTTTTCGGAGCACTTTGGGCGTTGCCAGAAACTGAATTTGGCTTGCTAAAATTCAAGTGTTGGATTTTTCAGACGTCAAGTGATAGTACTACCTGACAAAAGTGCCTGATGAATTTTAACACGCCAGTTGTATCCGTTGAAGGCCAGCGAACACGCCTCTGCCGGACATACGCAGTTTTTCGGAGCACTTTGGGCGTTGCCGGAAACTGAATTTGGCGTGTTAAAATTCATGTCTAGGCTTTTTCCAGACTTCTAGTACTAGTTCTACCTAACAAAAGTGCCTGATGAATTTTAACACACCAATTGCATAAGTTGAAGGCCAGCAAACACGCCTCCGCCGGACAAACGCAGTTTTTCCGGAGCACTTCGGACGTTTTTAGAAACTAAATTTGGCGTGTTAAAATTCAACCTTTGTCTATTTCCAAATGTCTAGTGTTGGTTTATACCAAAAAAAGGGCTTTATAAATTTTAACACGCTAGTTGCATCAGTTGAAGGCAAGCGAACACGCCTCCGCCGGACATACGCAGTTTTTCCGGAGCACTTTGGGCGTTGCTAGAAACTGAATTTGGCGTGTTAAAATTCATGTCTAGGCTTTTTCTAGACTTCTAGTGTTGGTACTACCTGACAAAAGTGCCTGATGAATTTTAACACGCCAATTGCATAAGTTGAAGGCAAGCGAACACGCCTCCGCCGGACAAACGCAGTTTTTTCGGAGCACTTTGGGCGTTGCCAGAAACAAAATTTGGTGTGTTAAAATTCATGTCTAGGCTTTTTCAGACTTCTAGTGCTAGTATTACCTAACAAAAGTGCCTGATGAATTTTAACACGCCAATTGCATCACTTGAACGCCAGCGAACACGCCTCCGCCGGACAAACGTAGTTTTCCCGGAGCACTTCGGTCGTTGCCAGAAACTAAATTTGGCGTGTTAAAATTCAACCTCGTCTATTGGCAAACGTCTAGTGTTGGTTTTACCTGACAAAAGTGCCTGATGAAATTTTAAAACGCTAGTTGTATCCGTTAAAGGCCAGCGAACACGCCTCCGCCGGACATACGCAGTTTTTCTAGGCACTTCGGTTGTTGCCAGATACTAAATTTGGCGTGTAAATATTTATGTCTAGGCCTTTTCCAGACTTCTAGTGCTGGTACTACCTAACAAAAGTGCCTGATGAATTTTAACACGCCAGTTGCATCAAATGAAGGCCAGCGAACACACCTCCGCCGGACATACGCAGTTTTTCCGGACAACTTCGGACGTTGCCAGAAACTAATTTTGGCGTGTTAATATTCAACTATTGTCTATTTTCAAACGTCAAGTGTTAGTTCTACCTGACAAAAGTGCCTGATGAATTTTAACACGCCAGTTGCACCCGTTGAAAGGCAGCGAACACGCCTCCGCCAGACATACGCAGTTTTTCCGGAGCACTTTGGGCGTTGCTAGAAACTGAATTTGGCGTGTTAAAATTCATGTCTAGGCTTTTTTTAGACTTCTAGTGTTGGTACTACCTGACAAAAGTGCCTGATGAATTTTAACACGCCAATTGCATAAGTTGAAGGCAAGCGAACACGCCTCCGCCGGACAAACGCAGTTTTTTCGGAGCACTTTGGGCGTTGCCAGAAACAAAATTTGGCGTGTTAAAATTCATGTCTAGGCTTTTTCCAGACTTCTAGTGCTGGTTCTACCTAACAAAAGTGCCTGATGAATTTTAACAGGCCAATTGCATCAGTTGAAGGCCAGCGAACACGCCTCCGCCGGACATACGCAGTTTTTCCGGAGCACTTCGGACGTTGCCAGAAACTAAATTTGGCGTGTTAAAATTCAACCTTTGTCTATTTCCAAAGGTATAGTGTTGGTTTAATCTTAAAAAAGGGCCTCATGAATTTTAACACGCCAGTTGCATCAGTTGGAGGCCAGCGAACACACCTGCGCTGGACATGAGCAGTCTTTCCGGAGCACTTCGGACGTTGCCAGAAATGAAATTTGACGTGTTAAAATTGGTTTTGTCCTATTTCTCGACGTTTTGGATGGAATGGGATCGAGGAGAGAAAAAAAAAATTTCTGGCCAGAAAATTTTTCTGGCCAGAATTACACCCGTGCCATCTCACAGGCAAGTGATAGAGGCGCTGCGCGCACAGTAGTTTGAGAATGCGCCACCACGTAACTTTGGCGTCACCCACTTCAGACGACATGTGTCGTAGTGCCGATTTTACGCGTTCCCTAGACAGCCCGGTCAGCCTAAAGCTCGCTCCCCAAAGCAGCCCGTTCCATTTCGTCTGAAAGAGACAGGGGACGTGACTGAAAAACGCCCCAGAGCGTTGCCCATATTTTCCTGGTGGGAACAGTGGCGGTCCGGCCCGGCCGGGAACTCGGGCCTGGCCGGGTGGGCCCCGGGCCGGCGGTGGGCCCCGGGCCCGAGGGTCCGCAAGACCTGAAGGCCTACAAGCGAGGGGGTATTCACTAGCGTAATAATCTGTTCACCTTGGGCGTAATAATGCCTGTAATAAGTTGTATTAAGGCGTACTCACACGTAATAATGCGTAATAACGTGTAATAATGCGTAATATTGCGCAATAATACATAATAACAAGTAATAATGTGTAATAATGCGTTATGAACGCATAATGTACGCATTACCTGAGAATAAAAGGAAAAAATGTGACAGCAACTTTGAATCATCTCCGTCATTTCAAGCCAACTTCTGTCCTGCCCAACGGGGGCGATCTGCAATACCTAGCTATCCCGGCAGAAGTGCGTGGCGGGTCTGTCTATTGATCAGGGGATTTGTCACTGGGTGTGGCGACAGTACGTTAAAAGGTGGGTACCTAAATAGGGGCCGTCCGTAAATGGACTAAGAGGCGTTGAAATATAATCCGCTCCGACCGGGATCGAACCCCGCTCGCGTGCCACAGCCGGCCACTGCCTCGCTCGCTGTATTGCGGCTACGGTGACACGCTCCTGCGATCCGAGTCCGATGGACAGTTGGAGAGTTCTCACCTGCATATCACGGCCGACTGGAATCACTGGACTCTCAGCTGACTGTTTTGTTTGCAGAGATTGGCACGATTAGGTTTAACGTACAAACGTACCAGCGCGCTGTCTCTCTCGCACTCACAGCGTTGCTAGCCCGCTCAGTGCTCACTTGGGCCCCGTTGCCTGTCTTCCCTACAGCCCCCTCCCTCCTCTCCTTCCTAAGTTGCGCGCCCAACTGCGATGTTTTAGCAGGCACGAACAACAGGTGAGTTTTTGAAGCTTTCTGTGATAGCCTTCAAATTAAAGCTCGTGATCAGGCTGGTGATACGCTAAAAAGATAAGAACTTTCACATTTCGAATCAACATTAACCGTCGAACCAATGAACGAGCTGGGTTATCAAAACCTTCGAACCTCCAATAATAACCGGCGGGAGTTACGATACTTCTCTTTGGAAACTGCGCACCTACCCAACTACTAAGAGAGCCTTTTGTCTGTGTACTTCACCGCAATAAGGAGCATAATAACGCCTGTAATGACTCGAAATAATGCGTAATAACTCGTAATAATGCGTAAAAACTCGTAATAATGCGTAATAACTCGTAATAATGCGTAATAACGCGTAATAACTGTAATAAGCGTAAAAGCGATTAGGCTGTTCGCTCATCTTCGAAGTGAATACCCCCTCGGCCTACAAGGCACACGGGGCCTGCAGGGCCATGGTTTTCTCCTCTCGGTTTCCGCAGAGAGCCCCGAGAGCGCATCGGAAGCCCCCCCCCCCCCCCCCCCTGCAGAAGTCCTCGTTGCGGGCCGAAGGGCCCCGGCGGAGGTCCAACAAATGTTATACCATGTGGTATTAAAAAAGAATTCAGATTTTCTCCAAAATTCATTTTTTTTCTTGTGAACACCTGGAAGGTAGGCAATTTCCGATAAAAGAAAAGGTCATCAGGTGGACCCCACGGGTCAAAACGCCGGGTGGGCCCTCGGGGTCCCAGACCGCCACTGGGTGGGAACCCCTAGCTGATTAAGTGAAGCTTTACTGACACTGACATTCCGTCACGTTCTTCTCTACCTGACGGGCGGGGATTGCAAACAATGTGTCCACGGAGACTTAGTAGTTGACGCTGACGCCCCGGGCCGTTGCCAGGGGGCGGGAGGGGGGGGGGAAATTAGCCCCCCTCCCCCCCCACAAAGCCGGCGACCGGGGTAGGCAACCGCACAACAAACGCCTGAATGTAGACAATTAGCGCGACATATCCCTCTCCGAAACCCAAGTCTAACTACGGCACTGCTGACGCCCACAGATATCCTCTAAATAATAGTTGAACCAGACACAATCATGACTCCTAGGGCCTAGATCATGTTCGTTAATGTAGGTGTCCGGCTTCATGCCTGTCAAGCTATAGAAAAGGTCAACTTGTGACGTGACAGTTGTCGTTGACAACGTCATGTCAACGTTCTGTCGTTTTTTGGAGTCGTTACCAAGCGTGACAGGACCCCACTGAAGTACACTGCGGATCGTATTTAGCGGTCCACTTTTTGCAGAGACTGTCATTTCGTTTCTAGTTGACATAGAAGGTTCAAATTTTTAGGTCAAAAAGTGTCCTGCTCGAAGGTCCCTGAACAGCAACTTTGTTGATTCATTCTTGGGGGATGAACCACCCCCTTACAAAGGATATTGACGAAAACAATGCGTCACTAACACTGCCAAATCTCGATTTCTAACCCTATCCGACCACTTCTAAACTTTAGAGGGGGTGGGAGGTATTTTCGTAATTAAGGGTGGATCGGTTCTTAAATTGATCGGCGGCGATAGCAATGGCCTCTGGGGTTCCGAAAATGACCGCCGCGACTCAGATAGACCCCTTAAAAGTGCCGAAATTCCGAGCAGAAACTGAAAAATTTGGCTGTTTAAACGATCACTTCATGTTGTTCTCCAGTCGTTCCTGATAGCGGTAGGAACATGCGCCAGGAGGGTTTGTAAGGTTCCATCCAACCTTTACGATGCATAAAAACGGAGCCCGATGAGACTTCGGTTCGGACCCTGTTGATGCAACCCTGAAAGACTTTGCGCTTTGTCGGGCGTCGCGCGGAGAGATCGCGCTTGGTTCTTAGTGAATCCGTGGGGTTCCGAAGGCTGTGTTATTCCGCTGGAAACACTGTCCGCAGGCGCACGGGAAGTGTTCAGGAGGCGGCGACGAAAATTTCGTGCTCGAGCGATAGGGTAGCGTGTCGCTAGCGTCATCTGCCTGCCGGCGCTACCTAGCGTGGGGTAGCGCTGGGGCGTGGGGTATCGGGTATCGGGTATCGCATGATCCAGCTCCACGTGCTCGTCGTGCACGGCCAGCGACGGGTTGGCAACGGGTCGCACCAGGTAGATTCTCAGATTAGGAGGCACTTTTGACCCACCTATACTTTTGGAAAATTAAAGTTGTCTTTTCGCATGAAACGTCGAGAAAACACATTTTGAGCCGTTTCCGAGTACCCAATTCGTCTGGACACTCAGAAATCCGATTTCCTCACTAATTTGGACAAAAAGGCGATGGAGTTTACAATTTTGAATCTCTTCAACCCAGTCTGGACCAGCCATGCGATATAATATGATCATGACCAATGCTACAGATGTTAAAGGTCCTGTATGCCAAATTTTTTACAGTTATTTTTTATTTTATTTTTGCAAACGTTGAGAGATACACACGATACGGAGTTTACATCCTATTTTCGTACTCTCCAGATTGAAATGATTCGACAGGATTTATTAAGCCGTTATGTATGCCAAAGTCTTTTATGGCCTTATTCGCAGTTCGTCAATGCTTGTCTAATATAGGTAAGGTAAAAGATTGGGTTTACGAATACCACAGTGACCACAGTGGAGGGTTAATGTAAACTCCGTAGTCGTCCGTGAAATTTAGTGAGATCGACTTTGACCATGCTCCACGAGCAGAGGAATGGCATTAGGATGACTTTTTGGAGTCCACATGATACTTTGGACTTCAGACTCTAAAACGATACCGAATGACATTATGTTTTCGCTTCCCATACCCGCGAAATTCGGAGTAATTTGGAGGAACTGAGAAGATTGGTAGGCTATGGAGTTTTCATTTTACCCCTTTCCAGAGCCCTGGTCTCGCGACAAAACATCCGACATGAAATTTTTCAACGTGTCTAAGTAAAGGAAACACGTGGACATCATTTCGTGAAAGAACATGTCTGTTTCGATTTAACGTGTGTGCGCTGGGACCTGGAGAGCCAAAAGTGACGCCTAATCTGAGAATCTACCACCAGCTGCTTAACGCGATAAGGACGGATTCAAGAAAGGAAAATAAGAAAATCCGACTGTTTCCTTCTGCGCCACCGATAGCCACCGGCACTGCTTGGGGAAGCGGTTTTTCGACCGCGTACCTCTGCCGGGAGTAGAACTCATGCTTCCGCCCGACAGTTCGAGAGCGCGAACGCTCTTTCGGCGCAACTAAGTTGCCTTGGGAGTCGATCATGCGGTAGGCTCTCTGCTTCAGAGATCTTCCTTCCCCGCTCCTGCGTGGCGTCAGAGGGCCGTAAAGGGGGGTAAAGACAGTCAAGCCGCCCGCATTATGGACGAAATCATCTGTAATTTACGGTGGCTGAAAGTCTTTGTAATTTACAGTCAATTTATCTGTATGGAGTTTAGAGTGTGCGTGTCGAGTACGGGAAATGCCAGGCAAGCACCGGAAAACGCCATCACTGACTCGGATAACGACGGACACTATCCAAACTCCTTTTGTGCGCTCCGGGCTAGCGTTTCGGCGCTCAGGATTTCTAACTGGGGTATTATCTGCTAAAGAACACGTCTAGCATCTGATTTGCCATTGGTTCTAGCGGGTCGTTGATCAGAATGGCTCCAACCTCGATCTCTTTTTGAGGATTCAGTGATTTTCAGTAAAGGGTACCTTTCATTTTTGTTCTTCCAGGTTCGGAGAGCAGCAGCCCTGCACACCCGAAGCACCATACGAGGACCCTGAGAAGAGTGAAAAGTATAAGAGGCAAGGAAGAGGAGCCACACATAAGCGATGAAGATGGAGAAGATGGCGTGCTTTTGCTTAAAAGTATAACCTTCCGCCCACAGGACCAGGGGAAGGTCAACTATTGCCTCTACTGCGGCGTAAGCCAAGCCAAAATTGCGCGACATCTCCCTTCCATCCATCATGATGAGACTGATGTGCAAAAGGCCATAGCTCTTCCTAAGCGGTCGAAGGACCGCTTAAGGGCCTTCGAAATGATCCGCCACAGGGGCAATTACCTGCACAATAAGGAGGTGATTGACATCGGTGAGGGAGAAATCGTGGTCAGCCGAAGAAGCAGCACTAGGGCCGAGGATGTTGAAGCACTCTCTCTCTGCCAACACTGTTTCGGCCTGTTTGGTAGGGCAACTGTACATCGGCACGTGGCACGTTGTCCGAAGAAGATGATCTCAGCAAAGGGAAAGCATTGTGCTAGTCTGGGGGCAGATCTCCTCTTGCTTGGTGCTGGTACGGACACAGAGTTCTTCACACACGGTATCCTGCAACCGATGAAAAAAGATGAACTGTACAAATTGATTAAAAAAGAAGAATCAATTATAATGTTTGGCTCTAGACTGGAGCAGAAGCATAGGGGACAAGACCACTTAAGGGACTATATATCCCAAAAGGTGCGGGAGTAAGCCAGACTGTTAAAGTCTGCCCACACAATAAAGGGGTCTGCTTCTTTGACCATGAGGGGTCTTCTGATGCCCCAGAATTGGGAGCTTCTGATAAAGAGCGTAACTGCAGTGGCGGGGTACAATCCAACCACTGGCAAGTTCGATGTACCATCGCTGGCCCTGAAAATTGGCTTCAGCTTGAGCAAATTATGCAAGTACCTGCAAGTTCAGGCTATCCAGGCAGGGGACCCGGCCAGTGAGAGGTCGTTAGAGCAATTTCGGAAATTAATGGATGCCGACTGGGCCGAAAGAATTTCAGCAAAGGCCTCTCAGACCCTGAATGACGGGAAGTTTAACAAAGCGCCCGGAATCCCAATCACAAAGGATGTGGTGGCCATTAATAATTTTTTGAAAAAACAGATTGCAGCAACAAAAGATGTGTTGGCAAAGTCACCCAGTCCAGGAAGTTAGCTTCAGCTTTGCAAGCTTACAGCGACTTATGTGCTGATTTTCAATCGACGGCGCCCTGGCGAGCTACAACGATTTGAGCGGAGCATTTTCGTGAAAAACCGCTTACAAGGAATCTCTGATGAGTTAACAGAGTCGCTCACGCACTCAGAAAAATTGCTGGCTAAGCCTCAGCTGATTTTCGATATCAGAGGCAAAAGGGGGCGGAAAGTTCCAGTCCTGTTTCCTGCTTTAGCAACATCAGCTGTCGACACCCTGGAAGAATTCAGGAGCCAGTGCTCAGTTCCAGATAGCAATCTGTTTTTATTTGCTGCTCCTGGTGGAAACAAGCACATTCGCCTCTCGGATTCATTGAGGAATTTATCCGTGGAATGTGGAGCTGTCAAACCAGAACTTCTCAGAGCCACCGCTTTCAGGCGACATGTGGCGACATCTTGCCAAGTACTCGACTTAGCTGAGCATCAGCTGGAGTCACTCTGCCAATTCATGGGCCATAATATATCGGTCCACAGAGGGTACTACAGACTGCCTAACCAGGTTGAGAACCTCGTTAAAGTCAGCAAGATATTTACGATGCTGGACAGAGGTACACTGAAAAAGGCCACTGGGCAAAACCTCTACGAACTTCAAGTTGATGTCGATGAAATTGAATTCAGTGACGAAGAGGAAGCCGTCACAGACGAAAACGACCCCAAGGAACAGAAAAAACCTGCAAAAGCAAGGTAAATTGTTAACTTTGCCATACATGCCAGTGGGAAATGGCCTTGCAACCGATGTCATCGGCGTCGATGTCAACGTGATTTTGTGTCAGGAACTAGTGAACTTTCGACGACTCCAGCAGTTCCGTTAAAAATTCATCGATTCCTGTAACAAAATCACGTTGACATCTAAGTCGATTGCAAGACCACTCCTCACTGGGTATAAACCCAACTTGTCTGTGCTTACAATCATTAATTTCTGCACAGGAACCCTCGGAAGTATACTGCCATTTCATCTCTGGTGTCTTTAATAGTGTCCGGCTACCGGAAGTTACGAAAAATGCCATCTGAACCTGCAAATCAACTAAGTATGAAATGTTCTGAACAATTGAAGGATCAAAGGAAAAAATTAGCATCCTTTAAATTCTGGTATGATTGAGTAATAGTATGTAGTATCGAGTGAATAAATATATGGGCGGCCGTGACTGCACCTGCATGCAGTCCGGTGCACCTAGCAGACGACACCCCCGAATCACAACCGAAAGGGTTCGGGCCCGCCGAAAAGGGTTCGGGTCGCCGAATCGCCGCCGAGCGCCCGGCGGACGGGGTGTCGCCGAGCGAGCCCCCGGGCTCGCCTAGGGTATAAATTGAACCGATCTTTGATAGATCGGCAGTCAGGTTCGGGGACTGGAAACAGTCCCGGTGGTGAGCCAGAGCCCAGTGGAGCAAATACACTTGTACGCTGGAAACAGTCTCCTGACTCTCCCCGCTCGGACGCACGAACTCTTTAGGCCGACCTGCTGCAAAGCTTAGGCGGACCTCTTAGGCCGACCTGCCGCAAGGCTAAGGCAGCCTGGCGTAAGGCACCTGCAAAGGCCGCCTGCCATCCACCTACACTGCCGACTCACACGTAAGGCCGACCTGCCGCAAGGCTTAGGCAGCCTATGGCTTAGGCTCCTGAACAAGGAGACCTGCCTCAGACAGAAACACCTACACACACATAAGGCCCTTGAATAAGGCAGCCTTTGGCTTAGGCCCCTGAGTAAGGGGACCTGGCATCAGACAACATGGCGTCGCAGCGCCACAACCCTTGACATACTCGATGTAATGCTAAGGTAGAGTAGGTAACCTACCGCGGGACTCAAACCCGCCGCGCCGCCACACCATTGTGGCCAACCTTGCCGGCGCGTTGGTAGCGCCGAACGCGCTGCCAGGTAGGCGGCCGTGACTGCACCTGCATGCAGTCCGGTGCACCTAGCAGACGACACCCCCGAATCACAACCGAAAGGGTTCGGGCCCGCCGAAAAGGGTTCGGGTCGCCGAATCGCCGCCACTAGTATGTATACTAGTACGTAAAAATACTTGTATAGTTTTTTACATGACATACAAACATGGAATCCCAAAAGTGAAAATGTTAAAAATCTTCAGCGGTGTTCCGTGGTTAGCCGTTGTAACTTCTATCGTGGTAAGAAATCGCATTGCGAACTATTATTCTTACTTGTGATTGTTGCATTCTCCCATGTACTTAATGCAAGCCGGACTGCAGGCCAGTGTGTTTCTGCGGTAGCGGTTCGTTTCGCACCCCGACCAGGGCTGTAAGAGTTAATTTTTGCCGTTATCCAGCTAACTTTAAGCCTATGGCCAGACCCTGTTAACATTAGCTCAATAACTGTAACGGACCGGCGCAAATTTAACTAGTTAGCGTTAGTCAATAATTAACGAAATCGTTACGTTTTTTTTTGTTTTTTTTTGGCCACTTCTGTAGCCAAGTTGAGTTATGTCCTTAAAAAAAGAATGGGCACAGATTTAAATGATTTCTTAATTTAAAATACCCAGCAATGCCAGTAGCAATAACAATCAGTCTTAGTCATGAATATAAAAAATATGCAAAATAAATATACATGCAAATATTCAACTTTACCAAAAGCGCTTATTTACTAAGGGGCCGTTCGAAAATGACGTCACACTGTTTGGCCCGATTTTGGACCCCCCGTCACCCCATGTCACAGCCCGTCACAAATGCCAAAGTACCCACCCTCCCCTTGTGACGTCACATTTCCCCATATGCGCCCCGAAGAACCAATTTTGCATGCCCTTTTGCATATTAGCGTTTATATTTGCCCCGGGCGTGTATCTTCAGCAATATCATGTTTCTAGACTGTATGAATTCATATAAATTGGGTGAAATGTATCTTTCAAGGTCACTAAAAGCAATGGCAAATATTATGTGGTAGGTTTTTTTACAATCACTGATACTTTATTAAAGTAAAACTGAAGTCTCAGTCATCATCTAAATGATACAGTAGTTTTGAAATCATACAACAGCATATGACAAGGTTCTTTAGTCAAAAAAAGTTTAGAAACTTTAAAACTAAACAAAAACAAACAGGAAAGTAAGAAACATTTGAAGCATACCGCGAATCAAGAAAATTCCCGGTTGGAGAGTGGGGGTTCAGCTCGGTTCGTTTCGTCCTTTTGTCTCCGAGAGATTAAGTTACCATGTCACACGTTCCAGACATCGCTCTGCAGTCAGCACCTGAAGTACCTAATAGATCTTGAGCATAAGGCACAGAGGATACAATACATAAGAAAATGTCAACTAAAACAACAAATAAGTGTCTCGTTGCTCTTTCCTGCTCTTCTGCTATAAAGTGTAAATAGCGATGGAGCTGGTCTGCAAATAACCTTCGTGTTTTTCGTGTAACTGAGTGGTGCGTGCCAATAGTGCTTACTTTTGTTTTCTGGCTTGAAAGTTTGAACGTGTGAGGTAATTTTAAGGTTTTCCGTTTTAAACCGAAAATGATTGAAGAAACTATTCGGTTTCGTCGAAGTGATGTTTCGCAAATATTTTGTGACCAATACCCTTGTGGATGTCCAGATGTAGCGGAAATAAGATTGGCGACGGCTCACTGTAACCGAGCATGTTACGTTTCTGTTTTGAACCTAATGAAGTAAGTATTTAGACGTCATATCTTGACGGTATAGGTATCATATGATAAAGATGTTGATGTATTGTTAAGGTGCGTTCAGACTCGTTTCATTGCATCAACCATAACCCGTAAGCCATCTGCCATACGAATCCCAACAAACAATGGTCGTAACACTATTTCTCTAACCTTATACTCTGGAATTGAAGCGTGAAAAATCTTTAGGAAACGCCAAGTGCATAACTGGAGAGTGATCCATAGAGTCCCCTAGTAAAACTCTTTTGGTTTCAAATATTTTCGTGATTTTGTGCGCCCTTGTGAGGTTATGAGCATTAAATGGAAGCATGTGTCATGCCCTTCCATAAGTACACATTTATATTGATGTATTATTTTTATTTTGCAGAATCCGCAAACAAGCGAGCCTGATATAGGAGTGGAACTTGAAAAACTGATGTCGGTATCAATAAGTACTTGAAAAAATGATCAGTTAAATTTGGAGAGATATTCAAGTAAGTGTAAGTGTTCGGTAATTCATTCACTCCTGAGTGGGAAACTTGGTCACCACTCTAAAAATCTCTGTGTAAACTTGCAATTGTCTTTTTTTCAGCGACTGCTGGGTGTGCACTTTTGCGAAGAAAGATTGAGTTTCTATTTACGTTGCTCATTTAACATCTTTGTGTATCGTCAACTGTACCCTAATCTGATGAATCCTCAATGGATTTTTCAATGTGAACTGTCTCAATTCTTTGTCATTGTGCTGGATACCTGTATGCTGGTCATGAATCACTCTTTTGTTTGTTGTGTTTTCCACTGTTACTTTTACCCATGTGGTGTTAATTTTGGTTGGTATATTTTTAATCGCGTAGTGAGTTTTTCTCATTGGCAGATAATTGGTGAGGATAGGAAAGCAGAAATACCTTTAAACCAGAACCTTTTATATTTATGTTTGGAATAAATTCATTGGTAGCTAATCGTATTTTGACACTACTAATCCTTGACTAGTCTTTTAGTAAGTTGATTTCATGAGCAAGAACTAAAATAACATTTACTAAGATGAGAAAAATTTACAAAAAATAGAAAAACAACAGCATTATAACATCTTAATTCAGATTTGCCAACAGACAACAAATGGCTAAGCAAGATTTCTAGTAGTATAGAAAAATTGCATTGAGCAACATTTATTAATTCCAACAAAAGTTTATTTTAAAAAATAATTAGAAATCTTATAAAAAAGAGTTTCGTTAGCTCAAAATCTTCCATTTCTTGAAGAATGATACTTAACAACTAGTCCTCATCACTTGATGCACTATCTGAACTGGTACTCAGGTTAAATCCCTCCACAGCAGTGATCAACTTGGTGTACTTTGGATGGATGACAATGCTGCTGGCATTCCTGCACTCTTTGGTTGGTCTTTTGTGTCCATTTCTAGGGTTCATACAATAAACATATCTGCAAATTGTTTAAAGTTGGCATGTTTGGGAAATGGTACCATATTGCTGTGTGCTACAACTCATTTCATGCTTTTCACCTTGGCAAAAATTCCAAAGTGACTGGCAATTTGGGACTGTAGTCCATATTTAAAACGTAGTACGCCATAAAAGTTAGGCCAACAGCCTCCTTAAAAGATGTCACGGTTGTTAGTGGTTCAGCATCAGCACACAGGTGATACCTGGTTGATTCTATGACATTTCTGCCTAGAAGTGACAATATTTGAAATGAACCAAAATTTCCAACAACCATAAAGCAACGCAATTCAGTAAACAGTTAAAAGTGCTTTTTTTCAAGATGGGTGCTACCTTCTGCAATCAGGCCAGGAAAGGCATGTGTGGTCTGCTGAATATCATCAAAACCATTTAAAGCCTAGAAAAGAAAGTGAGAAATGACAAATTAAGCACAAAAAAAAAACTTTGGCTGTATTCTGTTTACAAATTACAGATTTAACCAAGGTATGTTAAAATGAAATTTTATTTACGGACGTCATCACAATGAATCAAATTCTTGATATCCTCCCCGAAGAAGTGAGCAAGCATTGTTAGAAATCCCTTTAGGTCTACCTCCAAATTATTTGTTTCTCCTTGTTTCTCACGCTTCATCCTGACAAAGGCATTATTGTATACTTTGTCCTTTTTGTTAGTGTTTAATGCCCTGAAATATTTGATGAAAGTGTCCATTTTGGTCTCCAGGAATGCTTTGAGTTTTTCCCCTTCAACTTATGTCAGGACTGAGGACTGTAAAGTGAACACTCATCCCAGGATACTGAAAAAGGAAAGGCCATGAATTTCTTATGTCCTGAATTGTAACCCTTACTGGCTGTGGATCATCTTCATCTTCCTGAAAAAGAAAAACCACAAAAAGCAGGTATGTATTAGTGCCACATATTGCATTGGTACTTCTTTCCACATACTTTATGAAATCTTTGTGGATGAGATAAAAGGCATAACCCCAACCTGATTTGTGTTCTTTCTTTTACCATACCGCTTTTCTTTTTCTTCATTGAATGCTTGCTCTATGTTGGTGTTGATCAATTCTCGCTGCAGCTTGTAGGAAAGTATCATGCACTCTTTAATCTCTTGGATGTTCCAGTTTCGTGGCCTTTCTTCTTGGAATGTAGTTCTCAATTGTTCCTTCAGGTCTTGGAGTGTCTGTTCTGTTTGGCCATCAGGAAGGTCCTGTGCCCTCCATCTGACACATCCGTATGAGAATTTTCCCTTGGGCTGCTCGTATTCCACTCGGGAAGGGTTCCTCTGCCGGTCATTTCTTCCTGGCCTCTTACTGTTGTCCCTCCCATCCATGAGCTGTTTCCTTAAACAGCTCGCCGTCATCCTTCCATTTGGAAGTTTGATCTGAAAGGAGTCTGGATGTCGCGATGTCAATTTGTCGTACACCAGCCTCATGTCGTCTCTGGTGGGTTGTGGGATAACTTTTTTGATTTGTACAATGCATTCTTTGACTATAGCCTTTCTTAGGTCAGAATCAGGCTGTTTTCCCTTCTCAATTTTTTTTTTGTTTTTCAGAAAGTAAATTCTGTTCCAATCAATTCGGAAATCAGAGAGTGGATCTAAAGAATTTGTGACCTGTGGGAGAAAAGAAGTATTTTCAGTCTGTTTATTTTGTCCTTTATATTGTTGAACCAGTAATCCATTGATAAATTTTACCTGTCTTTCCTCAGGTGCAGTTAAGCCAGCTGCTCTGTTCTGCCCTGTCTCTCTGGAACCACTGGAACCAGAACCACTTGAACCTAAAGAAAGAAGAATGAGTTGCAATGAATAAAGGAGAGGAAAAAAATGGCTGCATGGAACAACTGTGTTCTAAGTTATATTTCAAGGGAAAGGTACTTCTCATTTATTTTTCTATGAGTTTGTTTTGAGAGTTACCTTGTTGATTGATATCAAGGCTCTGCAAAGCTGTCCGTACTGCCCTTGCTATCAAGACAGGCAGGCCTGCTTGTGTGAGATCACTAATTTCAAGGAACTCTACCAGTGCCACTGACTCACAACCATTATCCATCAACTTCGATGCTATCGTTTTAGCATCATAATTTGCCTGGAACCTTTCCAAGGCCCTCCGTATCACACCTTCTAATTTTTCTTGGAATTCCATTCCTATTCAAAAATTAAAGGAGCCAGACAATGAAACAACCTCAACTTTGTATTACAGTACTCTCTGGCTTATTTAAAAACTTACCTCTAATAATCTTTGTGTGTTCTACTGGAACGACCGTTTCAGACTTTTCACACAGCTGACCGGTTTTTTTTAAATTCGCGAACGAACGAGGCGCCCAAAATACCGTAAGGTTGTCCACCTTGCGAACTTTGAAATGTTTTTGTCTAGCCAACTGGAAATGTTGGTACTACGAACGAAATATTTCTTGTGTAATTTTTCTTGTCTCCTTAGTTTGTTTTTCTTTTCGTTTTGTCGTGAATTGTCAAAATTTTTGTAACTACAAACGTATATTTTAATCAGGTGTGCTCATATTGTTTGGGTGGCAGCACTTGATGGTGCATCAGCGCCATCTGTTGCGCAGAACAGTAACTGTAGCTTCGAAAAAAATCTCGTTTGTGTTTGAGCCAGGCCCGAGCCCGAACGCGCCGAACGTGACATCGGTGTCATTATTTTCCGGTTGCTTGTCTTGTTAATGTCATAAAATAACGATTGTTGTCCGTCTATGTGGTTCAGGTTCAGGAGTTGACTGCCATGCACTTCAAAGTTGTTTTAATCTGAGTACGTGCACTGTATCAAATGTCAGGCTCAAGCATAGGTTTAGACTTGTGTTGTTCTCTTATTTTGTGCTGTCAGTTGAATCTCCATCCTTCAATCAATGTAAACATGTGAATTTTTTTTCATACAAAGGTTCAATAAATACCTAAGGACAATATTTGTGTGTAGGCTCTGATCGATAGGGTAGATTGTAGCTTCAAATTACAGCCATAACCTCACTTTTTCCGATCCTTGCGGCTGTCATTGGAATTTACATTTCTTTCGATTTTCAAAGTCATGCTCATAGTATGAGTCTGGGCTAAAAATTTTGTTTTATTTTGCAGCTGTACCTGGTTTTCATTGTCTGGATTGTGAATGCTTGATTAGGAGCCGTTTACCTGATCGAACTTTGTGAGTTGTGTTTGCAAATCTCTGCTAGAACGGTTCTTGAATTTTCCTATCTAATTACTGTTTTGTGCTTTCCCTAGGAACCATGGGCATCTCCTTGGAGGTACGGCTGATGCTTGGTTGGGGTGCGGCTGACCTAGGCTGAGCATTACAACATTACTTTCTACTCATACGGTATGGCTTCTAGGACATTGATATGGTCTAGCTCGTTCCCAGAACGGTTATGTAATGCACACCTTTTCCACCCTCTGGACTTAATATGACTTCAGCATAACTTCAGCATATCAGTGGATGTCATTACCTTTCAAGCTCTTTCAATGTCAGTACAGTCAAGCTATTGCAGTGATTGGAAAGACTAACACTGCTCTGCTCTGTTTCGATCTAGCTGAACTGTGAAATCCTCTGGTATCTCATACATACTGTATTCGGATATGAAATTGTATGCAGTTTAGCTTATATTGATAAGTTTCTGAAGGAAAGTGACGATTTATTTGTCACATGTGACGACTAGTTCATCATCTTGAGTGTGACGACAAAATCCATGTGACGATTAACTCATATGTTTAGAATTTTAATAATGTCGTCACATTTGTGACGACATCAACAGCAACACCCACGTTATGTTTATGCCGTCACAGATTTTCTCGTCACATGACGAAAATTTTTTACAGTGCGTTCAAAATGCTATTTTACCGTAAGACCCTACCGTGAGAGCAGTCAGACAAAATTGCAGTGTCCCTTCTAGGTCTGCGCTGAGTTTTCGCACAATATTCTTGTTGGTGCGACACGACTCAAATTTGGAAAGATCCAAAGAATCCCAGTTGTCCATCAAGATTTTAAGATCTGGATAAATAGGGCCTTTTGGATCGCCCATGCACTGCTCGTACACGGCACCCGCAATTATCTCGTGAATGTGGTGGCGACAAGGAATTTCAACGAGTGCCTTCTCTAACTCCTCGTTAAGTTTGACTACTGCTCCGACATTCCCACCTGCGAACAAGAAAATATTTTCCGACTTAGTGCCAAATACTTAAATGGAAATTGAAATTAATCTGTAATATGCAAAACTCATTTGTGTTCGAAAGTGTGGTATCGAAACAGCTGGCAGCCACGTCGTCCACTAAGTCCCAGTTCTTGATGACGCCGGCGATGCCCTTGGCCTGCGTCACGCCCTTGCCGTCGGGAAGCTTGAGAATGTCTAAAACTACGGTCTCCTTGGCGTAGGACAGCACCACTGCAACCCTGTCTACCTTGACGTTTGCCTTGGTGCTGTCCGTGGTGTCCGGGAGATTCTTGCCATCGAAGTAGATAACGGCGGGCCCCCTCTCCTTCACATCCGCCGTGATCCTGGCCTTGAACTCCGCGGCGACTTCCTTGCGGATCTCGTCACGGTGCCGCTTGATACTGCGCGGGTTGACGGCGACCTCACCAGGATTAGCGGAGGAAAACTGCGCCTGCAGAATGTGCAAAGCGCCCTGATTGCTGACCCCCGTTCTGTCCAGAGCGCCAACCAAAGCGGGCGTGAGCACATTCTTAGGCCGGGGGACGGGGCGTACAGGCGCCGGTGCCTCAAAGTCACTGTCACTTGTGGCGCCGGACGAGACAGAAGTTGCACTAGACAGAGAATCAAAGCTGCCTCCATCAAGAGGCCGCTGACACTGTCTCTGGGCCGCGCGGCGTAGAGCAGCACAACGCGCTTATTTCTTCTGGAGCTTGGCTTTGAACGCCATGTCCAGAGAGCCTAGCGAGCCAGAGCGCTCCTTCTGGCGCTGCAGCACCAAGAACTTTTGGTCTTCCTCTGTCGCGCATTTCTCCAGGGCGTCATGGGCCGCAATATCAAAAAGGTCGTTGAGGGAGTCCTGGAACTGGGCCTCCTTTGCCTTCTGTGTTGGGGAGTCTCTCTTCGAATTTTTCTTCAATTGCACATATTGTTGGTGAAGCTTTTTTACCTTGACCACAATGTTCTTAACTTCCATCCTCGGGATCCCACCGGCATTCTTCCAGTGCTCCTCCACGGCGACGGCGGTCTTGTTGACGCTGACGGAGACGGTTTGGCCACCGTTGTGATGATGTTGTAGAAACAGCCGTAATGCTTGGCCAGAGGTCAAGATTTCGGAGATAGGACTACATCCCAAAAATGTCGTTTTCCGCGAGTTCTTGCATCGAACCGGCGGCATTTTGAAACAGCGATATGTTTACTGGGCGCGCCAAAGTAAACAAGACAAACAACTGAACGCGCGGAACCTGCAGCAAGCGGCAAGTGAGGCGGGCGACGGGGGAAAGGAGGGGGGGGGGGGGGGGGGGGGTCGCACTGGCGGGAAGGGCTGGCGGGAGTTCCTGAACGAGCTTCGGTGGACAGACGATAGAGCGCGCATCCACCGCGTGCCCTGCCGTTTCGGTGCGTCGCCGTCGTTCCCGGCTCCCGTAGCGGGAGCGCGGGTTCGATTCTTTGCGACGTTTGAGCGACCGCTGAAAGTGGTCCGATTAGTTTCAAACTTGGTATACAAACCTGTCTTAAGGTCACCTACGCATTAGAACTTCAGCCGGTTGGCGGTCGCACCATAAGTCCGTTCAGGGGCACAGGGTAGGCAACCGGTATGAAAAATCGCAACTTTGAGGCCGTTGAGCGACCGCTAAAATTGGTCCAATCGGGACCAAATTTTTTTTTAGGGAGTTTGGCATAAAACTGCACAAAAAAGAACTTCAGCACCGAAATTCTGAGACAATCGCCCATTTGCCCCCCCCCCCCTAGTACGGTACGGTGTCCTGCGGGCGCCGCTCTAGCGGCGCGGGGGTCGCTGCGCTTCTAACGTAACCGCTGGACGTACCTACTTCCACCGCTTTGTGCAATTCTCTACCGTATTTAATTGTGCTCAAATCTAACTTTACCTTCCCTTTTCTGACCTGCCCTAACCTACCCTACTATAAACTAACCTACTCTAACCTAACCTAGCCTACTCTAACCTAACCCACTCTGACCCTAGACTAACCTACTCACTGTGGACTTCTCTACCGTATTCAATGCTGCTCAAATCTAACCTAACCTACTGTAGCCTAAGCTACTCTAACCTAACCTACTCTAACCGAACCTACCGTACTCTAACCTGCCCTAGTCTAGCTTGCTCACTGTGGACATCTCTACCGCATTCAATGCTGCTCCAACCTAACCTACCCGAGCCTAACCAGTGGAGGCAAGAATGCTTGCCGGCAATCGCACTCCATAATGCAGCTTCCGTAGGTGACGAGTTCGATGATCTTAATGTTCTGGGAGATCTCAGAAACAATGCTGAATAGAAAGCCATGAGAAGTGAGCTCAAACACATGGCACGTCAGAAATGGCTGGAGTTAAGGGTAAGTTAAACGCAAATTCTAAAATGTAGAGGTCAAACTTTCAAAATCCAAACAAAAGACGTTTTGTGTTCTAGAAAAAGCTCTCCCTCTCCCGCAGCCGCTTCGTCACTGCCGACCCTGCCAATCCAGGTAGACTGTGTTGCACGGGTTAATATGTGTGTACCACGGATCCTTGAAAGCATATGGTTTCAACTTTGCCATCTTTCGCCTGTTACAGAATCGTTCGATGGCGAGAAAACGAGAATCAGTGGAGAGTCCCGAAGAAGTTCGCGCTCCGAAGAGACCAGCTAGAGGGCGCAGCATGCCAGCACGACGTCCCGAAAGCGTTAGTACGCGATTGCTTATTTTGTCGTTTTCATTTCAATATTATTTCCTATATTTTATAGAAATCTTACACAGCATTCTTCTAACAGGGACGCGGGCATGATGGAAACCGTTGGTGCGTTGAGCCGAAGGAACTTCATAAATTATGTTTTACTTCGTGAGGGTAAACTGAGATGTACCAGGGGCTGGCAACAAAGTAGAGATCGCCTGAAGCGATGCTTGCCGCCTACATATGGGTCGAAATGTGTCCATCGCCTTTCCCTATCATGTCCAAACCAGACTATGCACAGTTCCAGTGCTTGTTTTAGTTTTACTAGTGGTGTGCCGAACTGTTCGAAAGCGAACCGAACCGAACCTCCGTTCGAGTTCGAAATCCCGAACTTTTCTCGAACCTTCCCCCTGCATTTTTCCGCGGTACCAATAACACAACAAACTGTAAATAACGAGCGTTGGGGCGCTATCTGGCGGTAGCTTTTACAAACTTGTCAGGGGTCCATAGGGAAGGCCACAAGAATGGTGAAGGGGGTAGGAGAAAACGGGCGGCTTTTATTCTCGGTTCATGTTGAAACCTGTTGACTGAAGTTGTTTACTACACAACATTAACAAGAAAGAAGCTGCAAGTGCAACACTTTACATGTAAGTCCAGTGACAAACGTCCAGTGTTTGTTCGGGTTTATGGGCCAATCACAAGTAAATCCAAATCCAAAATGCAGTTGGTGAGAAAAGGGTGAAGTTAGAAGAGGAATACACTGAAAATATGAGGTTGGCTGACTTAGCATACGAGTGTAAGACAGCTGACAAGGCAAAAACAAAGTCCGAAAAAACAATGGCAGTCATAGTTATGGATTTGCAGCAGGTCCCTTATTGCCTCTGGCTCACATCTAGAAATGTCTTTTATCTCAGGCAGTTGAGTGTGTATAATCTGCCTGTATTCATCACAAATGTTAATGAAGCCCATAATTTCATGTGGCATGAGCTTGTTGCTAAAAGGGGAGCTGAGACCGCTAAGGCGGACCGCGAAATGATTTTCTTTTCAAAAGTGTTTTGAGTTGTTAACTTGGCAGCTCTCTCCACCCCCAGTCCTCAAGAGAGGCCAATGAACTGCGATCAGCTGTTCAGTCAGTTGTTCCACCGATCAGCTGTTTCATTGAGTTACCCGAGTGCATTGGACCGACAAAGGTATTTATCAGGAACGCCACACGGCCCTGTCTGTGTGAAGGGCTTACCGACTGGTTACCGTCCTCGACCTGTGTTAAACTAGTTGTATTACTTGTAATACACCGTCTACATATGGAAACACGCGTTGCTGCGCCTCGCCACGCCACGCTACACCGCGCTGCGCCCCCTGATGGGTCTCCGGGATGTCAGCCTAGGGGGGACGGTTTTGCACCAACTTGAACGGGGGGCTGCGGCACATAAATTTTCTTGTTCGAATAGATGAAAAACCGCCCCAAAATTTTTCCCCGATTTTTTCGATGATATTTGACCTTGCCGAATCGCCCTCAAAGTTCCGGCAGGGTAAAATATCATCGAAAAATTCGGGGAAAAATTTTAGGGCGGTTTTTTATCTATTCGAACAAGAAAATCCACGTGCCGCAACCCCCAGTTCAAGTTAATGCAAAACCGTCCCCCCTAATGTCAGCCTGTGGTGTTTTTGTACCATTTTGTATTGCATTTTTGTCGCATTTTCGGTGTTTTTTTTTGCCTGGCGCGGGGGCAGCTCCCTTCTTCCCCGCAGACAGAAACTCATTGCATTCATTTTTTTTTTTAATTCAACTTTCTGCACCGCTAGTTTCAATCGAAGATGGCGATGGTAATCGATGATGGCACTCAATACCCACACTCTGCGGAATGTGAGGGCTGCTGAGGGGTGTCCAGTGGTATATGCAACTTCCACTCATACCAGTGAGGAGCAATTCTGAAAGTTCTGAACTGCAGCACTTCCACAGCACCCAGAAATTTTTTCTAAGAAAGAGTTAAGAGGAAAGTTCTCCGGGTGAGTCTTAGTTTCAAGGTAGATTAACTGCTTCTTCTTGAAAATGTGTATGAGAAGCGTAAACTGTTCACGCTTTCCATGAAAATGTGGCAAAATCCAGACATCCTGCAAAAAAGAATCGACATTCAAAAATACAATCAGCATGTCCCACAGAGCGAATTTCACTCGAATAAATTGCATTGCATCACTGGAAATAATCATGTGGGTTACGAGACTACTTGGGGGGCTTGGAATTCATGAGTTTGTTTCTCAGACATGACCAATCTATGTGGATAACTATAGCGAAATACCTGTAGTTTCAACACTTCCTTCGCTGTTGAGAATTCTCTCTCTACTTACAAAAAACATAACTCTCTTCCTCCGACAGAGGGCAATGAGGGCATCTGGCTGGAAGTTGCTGATATCTATAACCGGTATTACCACAAAGTTAAGTTGCCTTCTCACATATGCTTCTTTCTGCTTTGCCTCCAAAAACTTGTCAATGAGGACATCAGTGAAGAAATTGCCCGGCTTAGCAGATTCTACATCTTCATTTGACAGTTCACTATTTGGGGACAGGTAATTACAAGCTTCCCTTTTCTGACTTCTCTCTGGTTCTTTGCCTCCATTTGGAGGTCGATTATGAAGAGACTGAAATGTAAAAGAAAATGCAAAATTAGTAATACTCTCAAATTTAGGTTGTGAGAACGTAACAGCAAGAAATTCAGAACACTATTTCTCGCACCTCTAAGACAATCTTCTCTATTTCTTCAATCATGTCTGTCTGATTTTCAGACGAATGAGGTTGGCTGAGGCTGTTGTCAGTTTGCTGATGCTGTGATGGAGAATGAAATGAAAAGAGAAAAAAGTTACCGACTTTCAAACACTTATATAGTGATTAGATTTAAAAGCAAGGAATTACAAAGGCTATTTCTATCACCTCCAGTATAACGTCATCCCATTCTCCAATCATGCGATTTGCAGATGATGGACCAGTACACTGGTTGAGACTGACAACATCAATTCGATCTTGATTTTGTGGGGACTGAAATGTAAACAAGAATTAAGTAAGGAGGCAAAAAACAATTTCTTTGCTGTAACTACATGCAAGTCATTGACATCTCTTCCTTACCGTTTCCTGCACTTCCTTATTTACATTAAATGCTTGCTGTTGTCCCTTTATTTTGCTTTTAGTTCGCTGCCATCTCTCCAGACGTGCAATGCACCGATGGGCTTTCTTCACAAGTTTACTACTATATGCTTCGGTGCGTATTCTGGAGTAATACCCACCACGAAGCCTAGAGGTGGTCTTCTTCCAGGACTCAACTCTCCTTTTCTGTATAGGAAATTCATTTGCTTCCTTAGTCCTTTTCTTCTTACTCACATTTTCCTCATATCCTTTTGCTTCCTTAGTTGTTTACTTTCCACAGTACTCTCATTTCCATTTGATTCTTTGCCCTTTTTCTTTCCCACATTATCTTCATTTCCCTCATCAGCGCTATCTGGGATTCCCTCATCTTGAACATCCGCTTGTTTCCGCTTTCTCGGTTTGTATTTGTGGAAGTTTGTGGGGTACTCGTATCGCACTCAGGACTTCGGGTTGGCAAAACTGGGCCTTCTTGTGCAGGATCTGGAACGGAAGGGCAAACTTCTAAATCGAGCCGTGTTCCTAACTTGAACATATGGCGACTGACCACTTCTAAAATCACCCAACGACCCTAGTCAAGATGGCGAAATGGACCCCAGGTGCTGCTGCAGGTGCTTGTGGTCTAAACAAGGCTTTCTTGGGCAGGAGCAAGAACAAATAGAAAAACTCGACGATAAAGCTATTAACTGAATGAAAGAATGGAGCTGGTGCCCAGAGGACACAAGTATTTTACGCCTCGAACAAATTGCTTAGTTCTCAAAGCTTCTCCAGCATCTTCCACTAATTCCTCCAATGTTCTTGATGGAGGGAGTTCTGGTGTGTACCTGAAGATTCTGACACCTTCCCATTCTTCACCTTCTATTACGCACCATGAGCAAGGGTAATCTCCACGGTGAGAATGGAGGCCCTGCACATCACATCGTGCAACACTGTCAGCAACACATGCAATTAAAAATGCTTTTACACGCCACATCTCATCTTCAAAATGCAGAGTAAAACCACTAGTGGAAAGTTTGATTACATGCTTCACTATAGGTGGCAGAAACAAGTCAAATTTTTATTTGGTGGTACCAAACCAAAGTCCAGCAATAAGTGGATTGCCAATCCTATGTACTTGTGGTAATTCATTTATCATAATGAATGCAGGACAAATTGATTGACCACTAAATGAGTGGCATAGACGAGCACTGTCAATAGATATAGTAAGAGACATAACTCTAACGTTTGGTGGAAAAACTTTACTCTTCATGTAGTTAGCAAATTCTCGGTACATTGTTCCGTGGTGCAAATCTGTCATAATTCCATCTTCAGGAGGCTCAGTATAATCACAGGGGTTGACAAGTTTACTACGTACATCTGGATTACTTCACAGAGCTTCAATTTGTGACTAAGGGACCGTACCCATACTACGTGACCGATTTAGGCCACTTTTTGACCCCCCCCCCCCCCCCCCCCTTGTCACGGGAGTAAGAAAGAGAGAGAAGCCCTAGCCAGAGAAAGAGAGAGAGAGAGGGCTAGGGCCAGCGCAGCGCAAAGAGGAACCCGCGATGTGCTGGAATCAGCACCCCCGGGCTGGCATAGGCCGCGCCTATGACAGCCCGGAGACACGCTGGCAGACGTGTGTGCAGGGTTGGGTACGTTAAGTTAACCGTTAACGACGTTACCTTAACGTCGCTAATTTTTCATTAACGATAACGTCAACGCGTTATTTTTGGGCGGAGGCAATAACGCTAGCGCGTTAATTATCGAGGACCCTTTAACGAGTTAACGCCGTTAACGTTAATTATTGGTCACGAGCGTGCGCACGCTCTGACAGCGCCTGTCCCTACCATAGAGTAACAAGCACTGACTCTATGGTCCCTATCCTGCATTTTTCCTCGTTCATTTTCTGTCGCCGCCCTCCGCCCCCAGGCTGTCTTCTGCGCCGCCAGGTATAGCCACCTCCCCTCCCCTCCTAACGATTTTGGCAATACTAGTGCCTACTACTACTAGACATTTTATCCTGTGCCATGTGCATAGTTTTTACTTTTGCACTTCTTTGACATCCGGATGACGATTTATTGAATCGAATGCAAGTCTAGCATTTTATTTCGTAAAATGCAGTGAAGTGCTGTTTTACACGTACGCATAACGCTTACGATTATAAGGATACGACCGCAGAAACTTTCTCAAACCCGCTAAAACCAGGTCACCCGCAAGTTTAGTCCCCCTTTTAAATTTTTATTAATGTTAACGCCGTTAATCGTTAATATTAACGTTAACGCGTTAACGTTCATCGGACACTTAATTTAGCGTCGTTAAGTTAATGACGCTGGGATTAACGATTAATTTTAACGCGTTAATCTCGGAGGTTAACGTACCCAACCCTGCGTGTGTGCACCCTCGCTGCGGCAACACCGGTACGTACTCGGCGGCAACAAAGTGTGAATTCTACCTCTTGTTTCTTCCCTTTCTTCCCTCTATCACTGACTACACCCAGCCCCGAAGGGTAGACGTTACGATAACACAACACCATCCGGGACACCCCTCCTCGTGACGTGGATAACCTAACCTTCCCATGTATTTAAGATAGGGAGTAGTATTTGGCTCCCCCCTCCCCCCTCAATTTGGTCACGTAGTATGGGTACGACTCCTAACCCACTCAGTACGAAACGTTGCTCCGCCCTTGTTTGAAAATTATTTCGACAGTACTCACCCAGGGAGCGGGGAAGACGGAGGCGACATCAGGCTTGTGCTTGGTGATGCTGGGGATGTTAGGGGCCACTTCCCTTGGAAGAGAAGTCGCTCAGGCTCAGGTCTCCGTCCACGTCCTCGTCAGATGCGTCCACCACCGCATTGGACGCAGCATTGTTCAGCTCAAAAAACTGATGGAAGTGCTTGTGCTTCATGTGATTTCTGAGGTTTGTGGTCCCACCACAGGTAGGAACTAGAGAACTGCAGAGCTGGCACTTGGCCTTCCCGGGCTCAGCCGGATCGAAGTTTGTCCACCACTTACTCTTCTTCGTCTTCACCATTTCAGCAACTGAAAGCAAAATGAAACACGAAGATAGGCGCCAAGGTAATAGTTCGGCTAGAAGTAAGAAGAACGAAACGACAACCAAAGGCCGGTGGAGCATGCGGTTTTTGAGGTGAAGCATAGAGTGAGCGCGCATTCGCGCACTGGTCCCCCCTCCCCCCCCCCCCCCGGTGATTTGGAAGCCGCATGGCATAGTTCCTACTACTTCCGGTTAATATCCTCGGTTGGAATACCCTATTCTGGAGCAACACATTTAAATCAGAAGAAAATAGAAATAAAAAAAGATAGGCATTTTCTATACGGATCGAAAACGGAAATTGGAAAACAGAAACACTTTCGAGCGGTACGATGAAACGAACGATAAAACGCGCAAAGGCAAAGAACATCCCCGCCGTCTTGGGTCATCAAGATTGCAGCCAAACGTGATTAAATACCAACAAATAAAAGGCAAAACCGCCTGCGGTCCCTGCCTCCAAATGACAAATGCCCGGTTAAAGGTTAGGCTCACAGCGAAACAAAGCAGCAGAAAATGGGACAAAGCCGGTGAAGCACGGGCGCGAGGCAAGTAACCGGTCGGCAAGCCGTCACGCACTCAACAGACGCCGCCGTCCGTTCATTAACAGTACGTCACACACGAAATTACAGATTTCGCAATATCACTGTCACTAATCTGCTCCGCAGTTTTCACTCTTCGTAACAAACAGAAACAGCACGGGCACGGCCACGCCACTTCCTACGGCCGCTCACTGCGCTGAAGTTGGCGTGATCGGAATGGGCCACACCGAGGAGCCGCCACATGTTGGCAGCGCCTTCTACCGAAGGCCCGGTGAACTACGTCGATATCTGACCCCCCCCCCCCCCTTTCCCGTTCTCCCCTCCCGGTCGCCCGCGCCATGCTCGCCAGACCGAGCAGAGACTAGAGAGACTGGAAGGGAGAGAGTCGTCAACCGCTCTCGCCGCTGATTGGCTGGGTCCCCACGATGAGGTATGAGAAGCCCTGCAGCACGTCTGCCCCGCTCCACTGCTCCCCCCTCCCGTGGGCTGGCCCTCACCTTACCGAGTTATTCTCATACCGTCGGGCGCGGCTGCCGATAGCTGAAGCCGTATTGACAGTCGGCGCCAGGTAAACACACGACGCGAGGCGACTGCTGGAGAGACTGTGGCGACGATGAAATTACAAAGAAATTGAAGATTTTCGGCGTTTTATCAGGTCAGTTTGCGTCGAGCAGTCATCAGTGAAAAATAATTTAGTTTCTGTATTACGTAAACGAAAGTAACGTTTATCTCTCCGTAGCATTTTAGATCTAGCCGGATGCCGAGATGCCAATTCCATGTGTTGCCCTCCACTGCAATAACAGTCACCGTAAAGGTTTTAGCCTTGTTAGATTTCCCAAACAGCCGCTTCTGCGCGAAGCGTGGCGGGCAGCGTCAAGGATTAAGGAGGTTCGTCAAAACGATAGATTATGTGAGGTGAGGAGGTGAGGAAGTGAGTTGCGAGTGCTAATCCGGCGCGATCTCTGCGAACATAACCTCGAATATCTTACACTGTTTGTGCTATTGGCGTGTAACTTGAATGTTTTTCCTCTCCTAGGTCCACTTCAAACGCCAGGACTGGCTGCGCTTCGGGGTGAGGCTAAAGCCGGATGCAGTACCATCCCTATTTTGTACCTGCAAGGAGTGCAGACCGACGGAACTCCCATCCAAGTCGAAAACTGATCATCCGTACGCTGCTCCCGCACTCCCCGCCCCGCCGTCCTCTAGCACCCTGCGAAATGTCATGAACGATCACACATACTTCACCTTGAACAGCGCCGCAAGCCACTCACCGACATGCCTTCTCAAGGCTGTAGAGAAAAATGCCAAGGATCATCAGGAGCAAGAAAATTAACTGAGAAGGCATGTCTTGCAGCTGGAACAAAAATTGGCCCATGCTCACGTGTTTTACAGGAGGCAGGGGAGAGTGCTTGAAGAACTCACGGAGAGAAACAACCAGACTGAGTGGCTACAATCTCAATTCGGGAAGGACCAGCTGAAAGCTGCTCAAACTGGCAACAGTCGGGGTAGGCAGTGGGGCATGGAGTCGGTGAAGAGGGCCATCAGCATCCAGTGCGCAGGAGGTAAAGGTGGGTTGAGGACAGCAAGTAAAGAGATCATGCCCCTCCTTGGCACCAGGACAAAACAACGCCGTTTGCAATGCATTAAATTTGAACCTGGCCTTCTATTTGAAATTTTAGAACCGTCTAAAATCAAAGTTGGCACCTTCAGTGAAACGGATAAGGATTGTGGCTTGTTCTTTGACGATAAGTCCATGAAGACTCGTATTGATTTTGATAAAGCAAATAGAAAATACATAGGCACCGTCTCTTTTCCTGGTTTCCCCGCCAAACCCCTTGCCAGTAAAATGAAAGTTTGGATGTTAGCCGGCATTCGTTCTCGGTGGAAGCTAAATGCTGCCTATCACTTCACCCCCAGTGCTGTCAGCAGTGTCATTTTAGATCTTTTAAAATATGCTGCTGACAGTCAGCTGAATGTGATTTCTATTACCTGTGATATGGGTAACCGTGGTGCCCTTTCAAAGTTGGGGTTCTTGACTACTAAGACTGAAATGAAGTTTTGGATTCCAAACCCAATGGCTCCTGCTAAGAAGCTCTACCTTGTCCCTGACATTGTTCACCTTCTGAAGTCCATCAAAGAAATGTTGGCGAACAATTCTGAATTGCAACTGTCAGAGGACATCGTGAGAAGATTTATGCGACCCTCTCCCACGGTGACAGTCAGCCACATTGAGTGGCTGGTGGCGTATCAAGAGGACATGGATGTGATATATACTCCTCGACTGAAGATGAAAGACATTCACTTTAATCACTTTTCTAAAATGCATACTGCATCAGCGACTCACGTTTTTCATGACAAGACTGCGAGGGCCATGGAATTTTTGGTTAGCCACGATCACTTCCCTGAAGATTTCAGAACGACTGCATTTTTCATTGATGTAGTCAATCGGTGGTTCCTTTTGATGACATCCAGAAACAGAACCCATGCTCTCAGCCTGCAGAACAGGGAGGCATATGATAAAGCTATTGAACATCTCAATCTTGTCATTGAAATATTTCTGGCCCTCGGAGCCAAGTACCGGTTAAAAAGATGTACTCTCAGTCAGTGCTCAAGAAAAATTCTGAAATCTCAGTACGGTCATGATGACAGGGTGTCTGTGCTAGATTTGGACGAGATTGTGGAATTTGCACAAAAAAAAATGTAATGCTCCCTCTGATAATAATGTGATTGATACTGTCCTTCCCTGGGCTTTTGCCACAAATATGAATTCAGAGGGGCACAAATTTCAAAACCATGTATTGTACCGCATGTGTGGAGGCCTCCTTCATTCCATGAAGTCCAGTCATCAGCTTAACTGCAATGAATGTTTCACTATGCTACAGCATAATCAGCAGCCACCACACCCTTTATCTTCGAGGACTTCATCAACAGATTTCGAAGAAGGTGCTCAGGTTCAGATCTGTGACGACTTGTGGAATCTTCTTGGAAGTATTGAGTTCAATTTATTACGTTGGCAAAGTTCATTCCTAAAACTCAACAATATTATAAGTGTTAAATATTATAAGATTTTGTTTTCACTGACAATGTTTCATCAATTTGTTGGTACAACAGGTTACTAGGACATGTAAGCTGTCATTTCCAATCACCAATTCTAATGATTTTAAAGTGCACACCCCCACACTAGCACTACAGATAAGGCCTGTCGTTACCTAAAAAGTCTATGTTTTAAACATTGCAAAGGTATTAATTTGATTTGGGTGCAAGCAAATATTCAAGAAGGTATTCACCATTTGTAAGTATCTCTTTCAAGATAAACTCTCACTGCAAGCTAAAACTAGTACAAAACCTTTATGATGCTATGTTTCAGAAGTTATTTTATAATCATCTTACTCTTGTAAGAAAAACAGACTGGCACTTAATTTTATGGTTGACATCCTGTGATCTATGATGACATAAGCAGAGCTTGTCAGCTGTAAAATCAATGGAATGATGAATAAGGACTGATCACCAGTTCAAAATCCGTCTTTGTCGCAGGGTCCAGACAACCACAGCTGACCGGGACACGAGCCAGTTAACAGAAAAATCTTAAATAAAATTGTAAGCCAATGCAAGACTGCATTAAATCGCAGTATTTAAGCAAATTATGGTGATGGAAACATATATGCTTATAACATTTAAGATTATTACTTTACATAAACTAAACTAATATGATAGTGAACACTGGTCGAGACCTGTCAATCTTCACCATGCCAGACAGAACAGTCCACGACTGTAAGACAGGAGTTGAACGACGTACGCCAGTTCCTAGTTGGATTTATAGTAGTTCTAATACTAAAACTTGGGATAATTATTACAATTTGAACAAATTTATTTAGGCTAGGCTCACCAGCATCCACATAATGCTAATTTCAGGTTCACATTTTTCCTCGTGACCTGTTATGAGATTTCAAGCATTTATGGCATTATGAGTACTTCAACAAGTAAATATTTCATTGGGTCGTCTTAAGAATACCTAATAACCTGGTGCTAGAACGGGGAAGTCCATGGTACTATTCGACGTACGGCCGTACTTCGTCGAAGTGCGTTGGTACACTGATCGATATTGCCTGATGAATATGCAATGACGACTTCTGCATGCACGCGTGTCGTGCGGGCTGGCGCACCCTAGCACTCACATTGGGCTCAGTTGGACACAACTTTGATTACACACCACAAGAGTCCTTCACGGTGACTTCATGCTTCGACCAGTTCATCGCTGGCTCTTCTTGGGTGTCAATAGCATTGATAATCTCTGCAGCTCTGGAGGCCAGAAGCAATAAGTCCTCTTCGCCTTCTTGCAGCGGTAAACCCAATCTCCTGGCACATATTCTAGCTTATCCTCTGCCACAAAGAGGCATACGTAGTAAGCAGACCCAGGTACATACTTCTGAAAAAAGAAAAAGAAAAAAAAAAACACATTCCAATATTATTAATGTTGACTAATAAAGTTTCATTAGTTATTTCTGAAAGAGGGGGAATATCTAACCAATTCCAAAGGAACCGATAGTGAGGGGAAGGGCATGGAATTCAATTTCCTTTCATTAATGCTTGGTGTGCAATAACGGCATAGTGACAAATCCCTCATCATATGGCAGGCATAGGCACTTGCATGCAACCTTAGTTAATGGCCAATACTTGAGTTCTAAGAATTGATTAGCTACAAAATATATGTCAAATGAAGATGACTTGCAGGGCTGATCAAAAGATTCTGACTTTTCTAAGTAGTGCTTCCCAACTAAAAAAATTTGTCCATCTTTGTCCACTATATTTTCCACTTTGACCACCTCACCACCAACCATCACACACAGGTCACCCAATAAATCAGCCCTGATTAACACATCATTTTTCTTCAGTCTCTGTGGGAGGGGATGACTTTTCTCCTACCAACTTCTGTCCTACCCAAAAAATCCTTTTATAAAATGTGAAATGATTTTAATTGATTTAAAAAAAGAATTATATTTCAACAGAAATCTTTCCTACCAAAAAAAAAAAAATTGAAATTAATAATGAATATGCATTAAATTAGAAAAGGAATCTCTCCTACCAAATAAAATGTATTTTGAAATTAATAACCAATAATCATTAAATTACGAAAAGGAAAAAACAAAAAATAAATGAATGCAATGATTTAAGGTTGTTGCAACTTCTGTCCTACCTAATTTAAAAAAGGATGATGTTTTTACATTTAGTAAATAAAGATAAATAACTTTTTTTTAAGAAAATCAAAAATAGGGAATTGCATTTGAAATTGCATTTTTAAATTAGAAGGAAATGGACGGCATTAATATGATAGCTTCATTTTGCATTTTGTGCGACCGGAAGGTGCGACGGAGGAGAGCGGGGTGTGGAGGAGGAGTGACAAAAAAAAATTGCGATACGCGCTGTGTAATTTTTCATACAAGAGATCCTCCGGTAGGTAGCCTCGCGTATGCTCGCTCGCTGCGCGCTCGGTCGGCACCAATAGCGGTGGGGTATTCGCACCACCAGTGTTGTCTGCTATCCTGTATTCGCAGTTGGCCGTATTTACCGAACCCTCCTCGCTTCGTCATAATACAACAACAGTTACGCGCAAATTTACGTGAAGTCCTTAAAAAAGAAAAAAAAAGCGGTTTTGCCGTGTGATCTTGACGCGTTATGGCATGAGCAATGAGTGCATACAACTGACGATCGTCGTGTTGAGCTGGAATGTAACTTTCCAAGCTTGCTGCTGCGCAGCACGCACCAGCTGTTTTCCAACTGATGCAGAGAGGTCAGTGCATCGTTTAAAACGTGCTTTTCATATCACAGAACATGTCCTTGTAATTTTGGACCTGAGTTGCAGGTACCAGCCTTCTCTGTCGCGAGGGTTACACCACCAGCCTGCAAAGAGGTTAAGGTATCAGACGTCGGGTCGGTGGCGTTTCAAGACTGATGTCCCTTCGAGCCTGACTGGTGGGGGAAAAAAGTGTTAAGGGACGTGACATGATATGAGCAAAGCCGATGTCGCTGCTTGTCATTTGCCCATGGCAGGTGGTTGGTGCACCCTGGCCGCCCCTTTCGACGTCCCACTATGACTGGCAGAAGTTAAAGTGCCTGGATGTGTAGTGTGAAAGTGTGAAGTGCTTCATTTCTTCATGAGCAAATGACTCTATGTGTGTGTTTTAGTTTCATGTGGTATTCATGTGTTTAAAACATGATTAGGGAAATTACGTGCCAGTAGTGGTGATATAAACTGAGATTGTGTTGAAGCCACCGTCGCTGTATTTGGATTGCTATGGTATTGGTGGAGAAAGGTCATCCCCTCGTATTGGTGAGTGCGTGCTCTTCATTTATTTTTCCTTTGGGCCCCAAGCTTATTTGTAAACATAGTTATTTCTCTCACATTGTATTAGTGTGTACTGTTTCCTTTGACCTTTTGTTTTGACCTCAGTTCGTTATCATTTTATATCCAGTAAGACTTCCAGTTAATCGTAACTGTCTTTTGCTGGAGATATATCTAATTAAATTTAACTGTGTTAGTGCTAGATCATAACAGCAGTTCCTTTTGTTACAATACCTTGTAATTATTATTGAGTTTACATTTTATTTTTTTTGCGAGTTTGACTGAAGAAGTCCTCGTTATTATTGACATGTACCTTGAGTACATAGACACCTCCATCCTAGTCATTGTTAATATTGTAAATTATGATTAATTAACAACAAGTGTTGTTTAGCGTTTTTTCTTGCACTGCTGCTTACAATCTAATAAATCTTGCTCTCATTAAATTTTTGGAATTTGTTTCTTTTTGAATTCATTACTTTTGTTTGTGCCCCCCCCCCCCCTCCCCCAAGCCTTGGTCAACAGCAAGAACCTATATTAACTATATTCTCCACTGAGATTTGTAAAGGCCAACCTTCATAAAAGGGGGAGTGTAACAGCTGTACGCAGTGCTTTTTTTTCTCTTGTGGATTTTTAAAAACATTCCCTTTTTGTGTTTTCTCTCTATTCAATTGATCAATATTCTGTAAAATTATTTTAGACTTTGACTTGTTCATTGATGTAAAGTATGTTTTTGGTTGTATCTTCTCACTATGCTGAATCTTATTAATGTTGTGTTTTCCTTTTTTTGTGACTTGTTCATTGATGTAAAGTATGTTTTTGGTTGTATCTTCTCACTATGCTGAATCTTATTAATGTTGTGTTTTCCTTTTTTGCCAAGGAATATGTTCATGTATCAGGCAATTCCATCTTTGAGCTGCTCAAATATTGTTCCACCACAATTTTTAATTAAAGAGTGATGAAGTGAATTTGCTTTTATTCATCTTGTCGTCACAAAAGTATTTGCAGGTTGCCAACAACACACAGGCAGCTCATTTCATTCATGTTATGTTTCACTACATGGGGAAAAAAAGGTATGCTCTACTGCTCTTTCAAACTTAACGGAGCAAGTAACTACTCACTACCTTGAGTAATCTGGTGTTTATTCAGTCAGTCATTTCAATTACCTTAGCACAATGTTATGTCTCTAGATGTATTTAAAAAAACCCAATAGGATTCACCAAGCATTCATTTTTCTACAATTGACCTGAGCATAGTTATGCTTCTTGTGAAGCTACAATGTTAAACAGTTAATCACTACAGACATGGCCACTACTTATTCACTGCTCAGAATTTTTATACTAATATGTGGGCATTCAATGTGGGCAATTAAACAGCACAATTCAGTAAGTACACTGTAACAACAACATAAAAAGTACAATTAAAACACTGGACCCGCGTTATTACAAAATATAACAAAGTATTTAAAACTAAGCCTGGTTTCAGCAAAATAACAATTTGAGCGTCAGGTCAATAAAATTACACAAGCATCATAGTTAACAGACCTAATCAAGGTCTAATAAAAGCTAACAGCATTGATTCTTCGTCCTCTGTAAAAAGAAAAACGGTTACAGTTAGAGACAAATAGTGTAAGTAACATAACAGCAGACCACGTCAAATATTCTGAGAGTTACAGAAACAGCTTGCAGTTGTTGAAATAGATTAATTGCACCAAGTGCACAGAAGAGTGGTAACTGATCCCATGATACAAAGTCACTCTGCTGCTACTCAGTTTCGCTTAACAAATATACTGTGTGGCAGAAGAGTCTGTCAGTGTTTTGACACATTGAGAATATGAGTCAGGCGATCACATCTGCCAATGATATAAAAGCTGAAGTGTGGCTATTATTGTTCAAGATTGCAAGGCAGAGCTTGGATGAAATTAATGGTACGTCAGGAACAAACCTGGATCTTCATACGAAGTATCACCATTCTCTTTTGGGGATTTGTCCCTGGCAGCTGCAGCTAAGTTCTGCATCAGCAGCTCCAGTAGTTTATCCAATTTGTCACTGATGCCTGGCAACATAAAGCAAGCAACAGCGTACAATAAACAAGTCCACGAAGCAGCTTTGAAATTTTTTTTGTAACTTTTCCAATATTAGCTGACCACCACGTTCCCATTAAATCAATTACCTTGCAAAAGTTCAATATGCCTAGCACAACCGGCACACTGCTCGCTGCGTTGGTCACCACACTCTCCTGCATCAGAGCGTTTGCGCTTCGCAGCGCTGGTCTGCACGGTAGACGTGGAAGCACCACTCACGTCAGACACGTCAGACATCTTGCCAGCAAATTAAAAGGACAGTACTTAGCGATGGTCGCTTTCAATTTTCAGACCATGCATCAGCTAGTGCTAGAAAACCGGAAACTCCCCAGGTTTTAGAGAGAGAGAGGGTTCGTTGTATGACCCCAGGTTTTAGCGATACACTAAAAACGAAAACTGGAGGATTAGGTGTTACCAGCCTGACAACATTAAACGAAAAATTGACATACTTTTCGACTATTAATGTTTTCAATACTTTCAGGACACGTTTATAAAATTCAGATGTATCTATATCACAACTGCTTTTAATTTTCTAATGCTGTCTTTTGAAAATTGGTTATCGAAGTTGGCAGTAATAACTTTGTTTTATCCTCCAGTTTTGGCTTCCCCATCCTCAAGGTCTCACGGCCAACAAAAAAAAACCTGAACCCTCTCTCTCTCTCTCTCTTGGCATCCCCACGTGCATCAGCATTCTCCAAGTTTTCCAGAACGTTAGTCGCTGGCCGCCTAACCGCTCTTTGTGCTCAACTGACCCTCACCGCTCTTGGCATCCCCACGTGCATCAGCATTCTCCGAGTTTTCCAGAACGTTAGAGGTTGTCCAGTTAACGCGGATCCGACACGGAACTTGCGGAACCGCACGGAACTTGCGTCCGCACGCGGATTTTCAGAAGGCTTTGATAAACAAGTATGACCGGAATGTATAGCACGCATTTTGACAAGGCGGTGTGCGGTGTGCACAGTTGGTCCGTTGGCCCTGTTTTTGTGTTTTTGTTGACTCCTCTGAGTAAAGGTTATTTTTGCTCACGGTGAATTACAATGGATAACATCCCTGAGGGCATTCAACGTCTTAAAGACCATCTTTTGCTCTCGCTGGAAGAAGAAGATCGCCTCATCCAGGAAATAATTCTCGGTAGGAAATGAACGATTGCGCTTTGTGTGGTTAGGTTGCTGGTTTGTTGATAAATGATGGTTGTTTTAGATGGAGATGACATTGATGATGAGGACGTCATGCCTCCTCTTGGCGTGAATGATTTGGATGAGCCTTTGGAGCTCTTAGTAGGCGAGATTCTCCAACTAGAATTAGTGGACATGTTATTGGGAGATGAAGATGAAGAAGCCCTTGAACTTATATGTAGGTGTCAATATCACAGTTTATGTATTATTTTTGTGCAAATAAGGCTCATTCTGTTTGTTTTCTGTTTTTTTTTGGCCTATTTAGATGCTAGGAATGACAGATTAATTGACTGGCGGGTACATTTACCACGAATGGATTATTTGAGGGGCTTGGAGGATCCAACATTTAAGCAGCAGTTCAGGATGAACCGTCAGATATTCGAGGTTTGTTTGTTTACAAGTGATTTGGCTTTTGCCCACAAAAGATATTGAATTTTAATTCACATTTGTATGCTTTCAGAGACTGATTGTGGTGATGGGCAATCACCTGACCGAGCAAGGGAGACTTATCAGGTTGCGTACTGAGATTGATAAATGCTTACTAATGAGTATCTGGATCCTTGCAAACCTTGACACATTCAGAGGCACTGGCGTTGTATTTGGTGTCAGCAGAGGTGTTTTGCACTGCCATTACCTTATTTTCATTGAAGCTCTCAGGGAATTAGCACCCAGATTTATCAAGTGGCCATCAAGAGAGGAGAGGCAGAGAATTGCCAGGATAATACATAGAAGAACTGGATATAGAGGGATCTGTGGAGCTATTGATGGGACCCTGATAAATACAACTGCTCCCAAAGTTCAAAGGGAAAGATATATTGATAGGCACCAGCACTCGTGTAAATCCTATCAGAAATTCCTATCAGAAATTTTTCTGATTTATTTTCGCGCACCTATCACAAACTCAGCTATCAGATCGATCTGATAGCTGAGTTTCTGATAGCTATTAAAGTCTGATAACTTACTCTGATCGCTCTATGCGTCTGAAAGCTAAATTCTGATAGCTCTGATAGAACTTTGATGCTTTGTTCCTCCCGCACTCGGCACCTATGAATCGTAGAAAGTGCCGCCTCAGAGGCTCAAAACCGAGTCCGATACGAATCCGGGGTCAGATTTGGTCTATCTGCTTCCGTTCTCGAGATAGCAGAAAAATCATGTCGGATTTAGATGAAATTAAAATGGCCCTTGTAAATTCGTATGTTAATGCGAGATGCCAAATTTGCATCGAATATTCCCAATAATTTCGATTTCAAGGACCTGTGAAAAAAAGGACGAATTTATGCTATCAGACTGATATCAGACTATTTTTCTATCAGCCGTAGTTTTCAGGCACAACTATCAGACTACGAAGGCTATCAGGTTTTCTGGCGTAGCTGTCAGACTTTCAGACAAAAGCTATCAAGCTTAGCTATCAGACTAAGAAATATATCAGACTATCAGACTATCAGAAAAACTATCAGGTTTTCAGAATAGCTATGAGGTTTTCAGAAAAACTATCAGGTTTTCAGGAAATCTGTCAGACTTTTCTGATAGGATTTACACGAGTGAGCGTTACTCTCTGAATGTTCAAACAGTTTGTGACCACAATCTACTATACAGAGATGTTTATGTGGGTCAGCCAGGAAGTGTGCATGACTCACGTGTCTTCCAGAGGAGTCCCCTCCATGATCTCTTCTTGGAAGGAAATGATCTTTTAGAAGAAGATGAACACATAGTAGGTGATGGTGGCTATGATATGACCAATAAGGTAATTTTTCTACGGGACAGTATTCTTAGTAATGAGGTCTATCAGGACCAGAAATTACAGACAGTGAGCTAACAATGTTTTTCTCAACAATTTTACAGCTATTGATACCATTTACTAACAGAGGAAATTTGACCCCTCGTCAAAGAGAATTTAATTTTACCCATTCTGGAATACGAATGTTTGTGGAGAGATCCTATGCTTTGTTAAGAGGGAAAATGAGGAGACTACTGAAATTGTACATCAAGAGATTTATCTATTGTCTAGATCACGTTTTGTCATCCTTTGTCCTACACAATTTTATTATTCTTGGTGGAGAAGAAGCAGTAAATATGCACAATGCTGCAAATATTAAGTTTTGTGGCCTGTATACTCCCGTTCTTCTCCTTACCTTTTTTCTTTCTTTTAAAATATAGGATGGCATCTGCATCTTGCAGCCCCAAGCACCAGACCCAAACCGCAATTATGAAGAGTTTGAGATCCAAGATGGAGATGAAGATGACCCAAGGATAATTGTGCAAGAGGTTGGGGTTGGGGCCAGAAACAGGAATGAAGCTGGAATGGACCATCCTCTTCTTCAGGCAGCAAAGGAAGCAGGAGTCAGAAAAAGAGATGCTATTGCGGATGAATTGGTTGCATATTTTCGGGATCAATAATCTTTCATTATGTGGTTAGAAAAGTGTGATATTTACTGTGATATGTAACTATTTGAAATTTCCATGTCCGATTTTGTTTTGTGTTGTAGTGTGGACAATTTACACCAGGCGAAAGTCGTACTAAATTTCGTGCTAAATTTGAAATGAAAAATAATACGTATGCTACCATCTTCAATTAAACAAAATATTTATTGTAAAGAACTGTGCATTCTACATGCTTTTTCCTTTACATTCACTTATAAAAATGGCACATGTAATTACAATTAAATTATTGAGATGTATCAAATAATACTTTTAGCACATACATTGCTCTGCTGCAATAGTCTTTAATACAGAGTATCAAATAAAACTTTTATCACATATTGTCATATGTTGCTTATAAAACCAGTATGCTTAAATATCACAATTAACTTCTAAATTATAGAAGAGACTCAATCACTAATATAGATAAATGACTAAGATTTATTATTGTTATTGGGTTCCTTTCTGCTACTCACAAGCTCTGCCACAACAATCTTTAAATCTTCGGCAAGCTTCATCCTACTCTCCACCATCATTTTTAGTAGCTCTTTTTTTTTCATCTGTTTTGGTTGATGCAGGCGGCCGCACTCTTCCATATCTCACAGAGGAGTCAGTTACCTGCAAGTGAGGGTTCTGTGTCGAACTACATGAAGCCCCTGCAGAGTATGTCTGTTCAGCCTCTACTGACACCATACCTTCCAGGATAGTCTGCAGTTCAATGTAAAATGCCCAAGGCTTCGGCCTCCCCTGCCCTGTCCTCTTCAGAGCTTTTACGTAGAGCTTAAAATCAGCAGCCAAAGAGTCCATTTTATTTTTGCACTGCTCTGGTGAGAACAAATGGCCTCTCAGCACCATGTGCGTCGATATTTTCCTATAGAAAACACTGTCTTTGTGTGCTTTCCAGTATTCCTCCTTAAATAGGCGCCATACATCGATGAGGGCATGAATATGATGTTCCAACATTTGGGAACCTAGACAAATAAAGATATAGTAGTACAAGAAGTATACATAATTAATGAATGCATTGAAAAATCTCATCTCACCTTTAGTAAATTTTGCCACGGCAAGGACATCATCCTCTAGAGAACGTCCTTCACCATGCTGCTCTTCATCATCTATTGCTGGCTTATCATCTGTTTCCCCCCGGACATAGGCCCACAGTTTGCCCCATTTCTGATGGGGCGCCCGCCTGTGCTGCTCATCCAGCCTTTTCTTTTTTACCTTGCAGTCATTTACCGACACTTTAATGTTGTGACTAGACATGAGAGCTTCAGAAACCTTCTTCATGGCTTCTTCTGTTCCTTTAAAGACATGCTCGGGCCCTTTAGCTCTGATGCATTCTTTAATGTAGGCCAACGTAGCTTTAGTGCCCTCAAGACTTGTCGTTAACTGAAAACTATTACTGGAACCAACTGACTTTGTTTCCTCAATAATGAATGTTTCATAGTTATCTCTTCCGCCTCCTTTTTAATGCTTGGGGGCTCCCCTGTACACTTACTAAAAGTAATAGTGACACCAGAAAACTCTGTGTCTTTTATAAATAATAGGAACTTTGCACACTCCTCACTTACAAACTGCAACAAGTAAATTGAATTCATTAATCGGTGCCTGGTGATGGATAGACAACACAACCAGCAGGCACAGTGACATTACATTTAACATTACCTCAACAACTGCAGAATCAGAAGTGACTTCACATGACAGAATCCCATTCTGCCCTCTGGTGACTTTTGCTGCGTCCCACAGCAATTCATTGAGACAGAATTGTAAATACTCGGACATGTCCTGAAACACGCAGGTGTCCACATGAGACAGTGATTTAGGAGAAACAGGTCACCTAAATACATTCACTACATGGTATAACATACATCACCAAGTTCATGAGGCAATTCTGATACTAGTACTTTAGTGGGGCACACCATTACTTCTGTCTGACCCACTGCTGTTGTGAATGGTTTGAAAGACAGAAGTGACCCTCTGTACATTATGTCTGTACAAGACTGGAGATACGCTTTACAGGCATCATCAACAAACTGAGTAAAAGAAGGCCATACTGCAGTGACGTAAATTTGAGACATCAATTTAAGGGCAGGTGTTATGGTGAATAAAATTACCTCTACTTCTACGATTTGATCCTCATGATCCCTATCTGAAAGAGACACAATGCTGTCGTGACCTTGAGATAAAATCCCAGTGCCCCACAGTTTTCTATTAATTAGAAATCTAAATAGTTTCTGGAAAAAAATAAAAATAAATGTAGAAACAAAGATAAAACTGAACATTGATTTAAGAAAACAAATAGAAGTTGAAACAAATAACTGTACCTTGTCATATTGCAGGGGCAGGCCACACACAATAAGTTTACATTTAGTTTCAACCTCTAAGACTGGATTCTCACTTGAATACTCACTAAAAGTAATAGTGGCACCAGAAAACTCTGTGTCTTTTATAAATAATAGGAACTTTGCACACTCCTCACTTACAAACTGCAACAAGTAAATTGAATTCATTAATCGGTGCCTGGTGATGGATAGACAACACAACCAGCAGGCACAGTGACATTACATTTAACATTACCTCAACAACTGCAGAATCAGAAGTGACTTCACATGACAGAATCCCATTCTGCCCTCTGGTGACTTTTGCTGCGTCCCACAGCAATTCATTGAGACAGAATTGTAAATACTCGGACATGTCCTGAAACACGCAACGGTCCACATGAGACAGTGATGTAGGAGAAACAGGTCACCTAAATACATTCACTACATGGTATAACATACATCACCAAGTTCATGAGGCAATTCTGATACTAGTACTTTAGTGGGGCACACCATTACTTCTGTCTGATCCACTGCTGTTGTGAGTGGTTTGAAAGACAGAAGTGACCCTCTGTACATTATGTCTGTACAAGACTGGAGATACGCTTTACAGGCATCATCAACAAACTGAGTAAAAGAAGGCCATACTGCAGTGACGTAAATTTGAGACATCAATTTAAGGGCAGGTGTTATGGTGAATAAAATTACCTCTACTTCTACGATTTGATCCTCATGATCCCTATCTGAAAGAGACACAATGCTGTCGTGACCTTGAGATAAAATCCCAGTGCTCCACACTTTTCTATTAATTAGAAATCTAAATAGTTTCTGGAAAAAAATAAAAAATAAATGTAGAAACAAAGATAAAACTGAACATTGATTTAAGAAAACAAATAGAAGTTGAAACAAATAACTGTACCTTGTCATATTGCAGGGGCAGGCCACACACAATAAGTTTGTGAATCTCATCATCCCAGTTAATGATGGAGATATTCATCTGTACATGCAAAGTATAAGCACAGAATTTACTTAGGTTCGGACCGCACAGTAGTCATACTGAGAGACTAAATTTCTTACCCGCTCTTCTGGTTTACTCTGTAGAAAAGAGTCAAGAAGACGTTCACTACCCTGGGTCTTTGGTTGTTCAGAGTCATACGTTTTCTTCCTAGGAGAGCCACCACTATCACTCTGTGTAAGGAAACATACACAGTTTGCATTCATCATTCAAAAAGTTGAAGAAACACAGGGCCAAACACACTGCAGAGTTGCAGTAGACTTACGTCCACTTCTTCTTCACTCCCAACTATGTAATCAATGTCCGTTTCTGTAGGCTGGTCATGAATGTCATCTAAATTGAACTCATCAACAATTGGGATTTCTGACACATTCTCTCTGAACTCATTAAAACTAACAGTGGTCTGCATAAAATTCATACTCCCAACTGCCACCATCATCCTACAAATTTCAGGAGATATGAACTGCAACAGGGATGAGAGCAATTACAGGGCAAACTGTGTATCAGAACTGATAATCACAATCACTTTGTGAAGACACTCACCTCTACAACGGCAGAATTTGTTTCCTTAGAATAATCAAAGCACCTCAGTACTGCTTTGCGCACGTTGGTAAAAACTCCACTTTTGATTCTATTTTTTTCAATTGCCGTAACAAGGCTTCGCTAAAAGTGTTTCAAACAAGCGTTCAATTAGCAAGGTCATAACAAAGGTCCTGGTAAAGCAGATTAATGGAAAATCATACCTCCATAAATGGCCTTGGTACGTTGCGGATTCTCACAAACTCATCTTTGCAATCTTGTATTGTGAGGTCTTCAAACTGGAGGCTCTTTGAACATGTGCGTGGTGTAGACACCACCGCCCCACCAATATGTCTAAAAGCCTCAGGGGTTTTGCTTTGACAAACCCTTTTAGTAGTTGGAGTACAGCTCGGAGAAGAACAATCTGCCCCTGAAATACCATCAAAACCATTAATATCCCCTTGTAGATGTGTACAAATGAAAGCAGGCCACGGCGTACCTTCAGATGGAAGAAAACCTCTATGAGGACGTGAATGATCTGTTGCAAGAAAATTACAAAAATTACGAAGCTGGAAAACCATAACCTACAATGGATTGTCAAATTCAAATTCACACTTCGCTTAGGTCTCACCACTTTTCCTACAATTGGCAGTCTCTATGTCGTCTCCATCGTCTCCTTGAGTTTCCATGTCGGCCAGCAAGCGAAGGCTCGACTACATTCGATTTCACACAAGGTAGAATGTTAGAAGGTTTAAATAACCGATACCGGGCGCGAAGACGGCGAAAACGAAATAAAATACAACAACGCGGCACCGCCCTGTCGAAATACGTGAAAAATCCCGCGTCCCGCGTGCGGACGCAAGTTCCGTGCGGTTCCGCAAGTTCCGTGTCGGATCCGCGTTAACTGGACAACCTCTTAGTCGCTGGCCGCCTAACCGCTCTTTGTGCTCAACTGACCCTCACCGCTCTTGGCATCCCCACGTGCATCAGCATTCTCCGAGTTTTCCAGAACGCTAGTCGCTGGCCGCCTAACCGCTCTTTGTGCTCAACTGACCCTCACCGCTCTTCGTGCGTCGACTTTCTGTCATGGTACGTATCTATTTCAGCTGAATTTGCGCGCAAGATGGCCCTTGGATATCTACGGGGCGTTTCAGGCGGGCGCGTCATGTTAATGGTCTTATTGTGCTCTTCAGGCGAACAGCAACGATGACGCCAAGGCCAAGCGCCTGCTATGGCTGGAGAGGGGTGGCCTCGGTCCGTCGGCGTCTGGCACCTCAGGGGACGAGGCTGGCGACCATGGAGAGCAGGCCTCGACGGCTGCGGCACCAACGCCAGCGCCAGCGCCACCACCAGTTCCAGCACCTGTTCCAGTACCAGTTCCCGTACCAGCGTCACCGTCACCCGAGGAGTTGGAGGCGAGGCGGTTCACCGTCCAGACGCACCTTCTTCAAGGTAAGTTCTATCTATGGCCACGTCAAGAGTTTACGAGATGAAAAGTTTCTCTCATTTAGGAGGAGTAGTCCTAGATAATGACAATGGTGTGTAGGCCAACAGTGGCCTGCTACGGGGATCCTCTCGGTTGGCTATGATGTGGTGAACCCCGGGTGTATTGAACTTGAACTTGAGTAGTAGTGCGGACAACTTGTTGCTCTGTAGAAAGTGTTATTTCAGAGCAGCGACAACATGGTGACCCCAAGCAGGTTGTCAAAAGACCTGATAGACAGCACAAGTGAAAGCATAAAGCCAATTTTGAAATTATAAATAATTTGAGTAGGTGAGGCTGCCCTTGGCTCTCCGCATAAGTTTTACTAAACTGTCCTTCTATTTTTCAGGCATTGCTGAGAAATTGGATGCCATCCTGGAGGCTCTGACCAGCATTCAGCCTGCCATGCAGGTTGATGCGATATTGGGAGACATCCGTCAACTGCAGCCTGCAGCAGTGGCGTCTCTGAGTCAGGCAGCAGAAAGGTCCATGGAGGCAGCCGTTGCAGATGCTGGCACACTAGACGAGGTTATTGATCTGGGTACGTACATTTTTTTGAAATGTTTGATGCGCATTATCTCGCTCTTGTCACGCATACTTCATAACTGTATGATTTGGACTTATGTGACAATACATGAACAGACCATTCAAAAATGTTTTTTATTTGTTGAATGAATGTAGAAAAGCAGCAGTTGTTGTGGATCTGTTGATTTGTGGGCTGCGTGAACCAGTTGTAATATAGTGTTCGAATTTGTTCAATTTCAGATGCTGTGGATCCCGAGACAGCATGTGGAGTGTGCAGAGAGGATTGCGGCGTGGAGCAGCTGCTGCTAACAGACTGTGGCCACTATCCCTATTGCCGCCACTGTGTCAACTCGTTGGCCAATGGGGACATGGACAGCTTGACGTGCCCCCACTGCATGAAAAAGGTCGACAGTGTGCTCAAGCTGGCAACTCCAGACCATTGATTTGATAGCAGTGATCTTGTAATTGGTTCATCCCAGACCCAGATTGCCATTAAGATCATGTTTTATAATAGAACTTGTTATTGGCAACTGCCAGGCTGGTAGATTCGCCTTCCTGGAAACCAAATTGCTCTGCTGCAGTTACTTTATGTTTTGCAAGGAATTTATTAAGTCTCTTGTGGAGTTTTGAAAGCATTTCCTTTTTGTGTTTTCTCTCTCTTCACAATTGATTAATATTGTATAAAATTATTATTGTCTTTTGACGGTTCATTAATGTGAACTATGGTTTTGGTTGTAGCTTCTTTAGATGCTGACTCTAACCAATGTTGTGTTTTCAATTTTTGTCAAGGAATATGTTCATTTATCAGTCAATTGTGTCTTCGAGCTGCTCAAATATTGTTACACTATAATTTTCAATTAAAGAGTGATAAAGTGAATTTTCTATTATTTGTTGTGTCGTCACTAAAAGTATTTGCAAGTTGCCAACAACATACCACATTTTGTGCTTGATATTGAGAAAAAAAGGTATGCTCTGCTGCTGTTTTAAACTGACCTGAGCATGCAACTACTCACTACCCTGAGCCCTGTGGTGTGTATTCAGACAGTCATTTCAATTATTTTGTCACTATGTTATGTCTCTAGGTGTATTAAAAAAACCAATTGGATTCACCAAGCATTCATTTTTCTACAATTGATCTGAGCATAGTTATGCATCCTATGACGCAAGTGAAAGTTGTTGAACTAAAATCGCATAGCTTAGCATACAAAGCTAGTGGTATGAAGTGCGTTTAGGAGGGATAAAATACTTGGACACACAGTGGACTTGAAACAGTGATTGAGTTTTATTCTTGACACAGGATTCAGAAACAGAACAGATCATGAGGGAACAAAAACAATATAAGTAACTGGGCATTGTGACAGACATGTTAAAATTGGGGAGAAACAGCGGTTAAGTTGAAATTAATCATGTACTACATTGCGAGTAACGTGCAAGGAGAATGTGGCTCAAATATTACCCTTGTACGCTGACAGTTTTCATGGATGCTGTGTGTTACAGTAAATCCCAAATAGGCCAGGCCTGTGGATTTTGCGAAGATATCAAACCAGCCCTGTTCGACCCCAAACACTTAACAGATTTTTCAGGTCACTTTCCCTCAGACCTGCATATACCCTGAAACAAGATGAACAAGCTGCTTCCGTTGTCTATAGTGTTGCTTTTTAATATGCTTGAGAAGACTTAAGGCGCGACGCTTGCCCCCTTTAAATGTTTGGTCACAGGCTAGGCACCGCAAAAGTGTGAAGTCACCGAATTCTTCACACTTAGTGTTCTGCTCCCTGGGCTGAGAGCTTCTGCCAGCAGACGTAGCCTTTGTACAAAACTGCATATCGGTACTACCTGGAGTAGTTTTATGTGGAGTCCCCGCATCTTCCACTTCTTCTACATTGTGCTTTATTTCCATTTTGAAGTCCATTTCTTCGATCTGAAATTGGCAAAAGAAGTAGAAATCAAAACTCAGAAGATGCAAAAACACCTTGCAAACAACCAGGCAATGCCAGGGAAACTTACACAGATCTCCAAATCGCTATCCACATTACAGCTACTTATATAGAATGGCAGGTCACACTCGGAGCTCACAGGCTCAACCTTAATGAATGACTCATAAGGTACATCCATAATGGCTCTATGAAAACCTTGGCCTCGGGAAACGACAATGAAAATATCAGTTGGAATGCAAAGACTTATTCATTAAATGTTGGTCAAGTGTGAAAGGTGCAATTTGTAAGAGTCAAAGCCGTTGCACCTCCGACATAAAATTTCATAAATTGAATTGAAAACCAGCGTGTTGATAGGGAATGGTAACGTTGGCTATGAAGTGGTGAACCCTGGGCGCGTCAAACTTGAACTTGAACTTGAACATAAACGAAGGAGCAAAAGAGGTGAAGCACAGAGAAGTGACAGATGTTGAGGTTAACCAGTAGAAGTAGGCCAACCAGCGATATGAACAAAGAAGTTGTGTAGATCACACTGACTAGTCTTAGTCAATAACGCAGCACAGGGCAATGATGAACCACCCCAACCAGCACCAGCAAATCAACTTGAACCGGGTTTGTGGTGTATGTTCAAAAACTCCTCCCTTTTGCATGAGCAACCCGGCAAACCTAAAAGTTCCGATCCGACGGGCATGCGTCTGCTAAGCCTGCAAATAATATGAGATACTCTCAGATGACGTGTTTCTGTGAATAATGCCCCGATGTCTTGGTCACAGTGGTAGTAAGCGGACACGATCGTAGCAGTTTACTATGCGTCGGGCGGCGTATCTTGCCGAAATGTTGCGGAAAGATAAAATCCCAGCACCGGCGCAAACACTTTGGTAAAATCTTCAACTTCACCTGCAAGCAATCACCACATCAAAACTTTTTGTCAGTCTCCGCCTCTGCAGCCAAAAGCAGACGGCACGGTAGCCCTGCTAATAAGGTCGGTTATTCTCAGTGAGTCGTTGCTGTGAATAAGTATCGTTACGTACGTAGAGTAAACACGCACAATTGTAGCATTTTACCTTGAGAAGCAGCCGAGCTCGGTAATGAAGTGGGAGGGAGCTTTGTTAACATACTGTAAGTTACCTGTCTATGTTAGTTATGTGCAACCTTCGGTTCCGCGTGTGTGTATGTACGCTTTAATCTTGCTGTTCTCTCCAGTTGGTGATCATAAGAGGTTATTCGTCCTGTTAATGTGATCGACATGGCGTGGACCAGAGTGGAGATTGATTCGGGAGTGCCTACTGTCATTGTCAGTGATGAACACATGACGAATTTTCCGAAATTCATGAACCATATCTTACGAGAGAAGATTGGTATGGAAGAAGGTTTTTTCAAGGTATGTGATGTTGAAATAAGTGTTTCATGGACAAACAGCAGTGATTTTTTTTAATTTTTTTTTGTTCAAGACCTGTGACTGTCTTCTAATATCTGTATTATTTTCTAGGTTTCAGGGCTTGTGTCTCAAATAAAACTTGCAGACTTGTGTGCCTTTGCCAAGGAATACTTTTCAAAGCTAAAGTGTCCAGAGTCACTAGAGGAGAAAGAAGAAAATAGAGAGGCTTATCCCGTTCAGCAGTTGTTTTTTTGTGGGTCACACAGTGAGCACCTTTATGGCATACAGCAGAAGATTTGCTCATCCAGTCAGTTTGCCAGTTTCGCTTCAAAAGCATCCCAACCGGAAACCTTGAAGGCTTCTTCTTGCTGGTATGTGTATGTGTGTAATTGCATTGTTTGAATTCATCATCTCAATGTCATTCTTACCTTGCTCCAACAGTGAAAGTGCTTTGAATGAATCAGTCGCAGCACTGGAGGACCATTACTGGGCTGCAATTGGCTGCATAAGTGAGAAATCATCAGCTTTAGGGAAATCTTTTACTAACTCCACTGTAAATTCACTCCTCCATAAAGCAGAAGTATTCAGGAAGTCATTGTACCCGTATTCTGAGGAATCTTACCCAAATATTGAGAGAGTTTCTTCAGTGTCATTGCGAAGAATGCAGAAGAAAAGCAATCAAAATGCCATTCTGTACTGTCCTGGAATACCATTAGACAAGAAAGAATTTCCAGTCAGTGCCACTTTCAGCCTGTCCAAACTTGGAACCTTGTTGGATTGTCACCCTGAAAAGTACCCAGGATTGGCCTATCCATATTTATACATTGCTTCAAAGCATTCTTCTTTTGCTTGGCATGTTGAGGACAAAGCCTTGTTCAGCATAAATGTGTTGCACTTTGGTGCCCCATGTGTTTGGTGAGTTTTAGAGACGTCTGGTGGTGAATTAATTTTCTTCAAAATTACAAAGTTTCTGATTTGTATGCAACCCTGTATGATGTGTGCAGGTTTTTCGCTTCTCCAAAGCACTTTAAAAAGTTTTCAGAGGTTGCCAGGACTTTCCCTCTAGACCCTGGCCAAGTGTCCTGTGGATTTGTTTTAATCCATAAGTATCTGAAAGTCTGCAGGGCCTTGCTGGCATACCATGGCATACCTGTTCAGGTGGTAAGTAACATTTTGCGGCGGTGTTGTGACCTGTAATCTATGTGAGTCCATATTAAATTGCACCGTATGTATGTAACAGGTCATTCAGAAAGAAAATGAAATAATCATAACATACCCGTTTGCCAGTCATGCTGGATTCAAAATGGGATGGAATTTCTCTCAGGCAGCAAACTTTGCCGACCCTTGGTGGGTTGAGCCTGCCCTGTTTGTGCCACCTTGTGTTTGTTGGTGAGTGATACTACTTTGTCTTTGTCTTTCATCTTTTCCTGTCACATCTTGTAGAATTGGATGGTTACTTTAGTAATGACAATTTTGAAGTTGGCAAACTGAATTTCATCCACTCTGTTCTTTTAGGCCGAATCGAATCAATATGGACATCAAGGAAATGTTAGCCGTGGTTCGGCCAGACCTCCTCATCATGTACATGAGAAGAGATTACCTAAACCTGGCTGTGGCGGTTAGGGACAATGAGTTCCTCAAACTTTTAGACATTTTGCCATCAGTTACAATTCCAAAGGACATTGTATGTTGTGTTTGTCTTTGTCGCACTTGCGGATAATGATTGCACTTTTGATTTTTCATGATTCGTTTCATTTTTTGTCCAATTTTGTTTCAGCGAGAGTGTGCAATACAAACATATGAAGAGATGGAAGTGGACACTGCCAAAGAGGAAGAAGAGCCAAGAAGTGAACAAAGTACATCATGTGGCTTCAAAGGAGCACGGTACATTCTACAGTGCCCAAAACAAGGTTGTCTTAAAACTTTGGAAGGAGGCAGGACACACCTTCCAAGAATGGTGGCTCATATTGGGAAGAAGCACCCCAATGAACCAGAGCTTCTCAAAAAACTACATCAAATGAATCCCGCTAGAGCTCTGAAGTCACTTTGTTTAGTGTGCCCTGTTTGTGGGGAGAAACGGGCGGGCAACAAATTCCACCTGCAGCAGCACATTAGAAAGAAACACTCTACTTCATGACATTGACTGTTCAACATTCATATAAAAACACTTGTGTTGATATGCACTATATTTCTGCTGCTGTGTAAAGATTCAATAATTTGTGTGATGTGCACATCAGTTCGTTTTGGTACTGTCATAACTTCATAACATGTGAAATGTTCTCTTTTTGCTAAGAAAGAGATTATTATTCCGTGCTAACTGTGGTAAATGTTTTTTTGACATTGTTAACCGTAAGGATACAAGTAAAAAGAATGTGATAATCAAAGAGTCTGTAACGAACAGCTGAGCATTAAGCTCCCTACTGGCTAACAGTCTATCAATAAATCATCAATGGTTATTACAGCAATAAGTATTCGCACTTCCTGGGATCTACAACACATTTTCCCTCTCTGCAGCCACTGGTGAAACTGAGGCATAAACCTGATTTCTATATTTCCCAGAGGCGTGAAGTCCAAAATTCAATCAAATTTCACAATCTGTGATTTTATGGGCACAATAAATTCAAAATAATGCATCAGATTCGTCTCACTATAACAGTTCTCAAAATGGGATCACTCTTGTATCAGAAATAATTCAATCAGAAGCTGAAGCAGATGAGTTGTGATAAAAAATACACTTCCACTTTTAAATTGTAAAGGACTTCTGACTTCCATTTCTGGAATCCACTAATTGCACTGAATTTAATTAGTTAGATGAATAAAATATTTACTGGACAAAGGCAGAAATATTGTGAAAATGTATTATGCACGTAGTTCATACAGTTGCGCCTCACTGTTGCCAGTGAGGAAGAGTAGGCATCTCCGAACTTCATCTACATGCTTCAATGCTGAGCAGCTCATCAACACATACATGTCCATTAATTCTTAGTATGAAAATTCTGAGCAGTGAATATGTGGGCATTCAAAGGCATGTAAAATGCATTCATTTCTTTGCTGATGAATTGATATTGGTTTTTTTTACACTTATGTTCAATTTTAGTATGAAAATACTGAATTAATACTGTCTTGGTGTACTGGGTACATGGAATTTCACTAAGGAAGCACATTTTCATGCAATGTTTATTCAAAAAAGTAAAACAATGATAAGAAGTACATACAGTGTACATACAAGGAATAACTCAAAAGCATGAGGATATAAAAACACATAGAACAGCTATAAAATATAACTTAAAAAGAACATGAAGAGTTCAATTAAAACACTGAACCAGTGTGATTAAAAATAGAAGTATTTTCCAACATAATTGAAAATACAAACTAAAAACTCAAACTAAAAACTGAAACTGAAAATTCAAACCGGACAGACACTTACAGGTTAAATACAGCTCCATTCTGTCTAAACATTCACATGGAACATCTGCACCCAAGATTTAACGAGTTCGTAGCAATCACGGTTCATACATTTTGCTGGTCGTTTCATTTTAAGGGCAGTTTCCCTTAGCTTATTCATGCAGACATGGCAAAACTTGTGATGGCCACAGGGAATTAGTGCTACATTTCCTACGTACACCGTGCACTTCTTGCACTCATCTTTGCCTTGAAATGCAATCTCACATCTGCCTTTGAAGGTGCTGGGATACCGAGAAACTATCTCCATATCAGAGCTGCCAGCTCCTCCAGTGGAGGTTTCTGCAGATGGAGCTGCTGCTGGAGCTGCTGCTGGAGCTACTGCTCTAGCTGCTCCTGAATTGGGCTTTGACGCTTCCTTGGTTGCCGCTGCTCTTGCAGCTAACTCTTTATTGGAGGGCCTGCCCCTCTTGGCTCCCGTCGTCGACTTCTTCTTGCTTTCTGGAAATAGAAAAGGAATCCAATAGGAACTTGGGAACTGAGGGGAGCAACAAACAGCATGAGTTACAACAATAGCAGTACTGCGAACCAGCATACATACTTCTAGATGGCTGAAAGTCATCGTCTTCCGAAGAGGATGAACTGGACCAAGGACGTTTTGCCTTCGTCTCAGCTTTTACTGAGACAGACACAAAAGGATAATGATAAGTCCAGAGGGGGAAGGCAGCAGAGACTGTGACATCCTAAACTTGTCTCCACACTGCTTGATACAACTTCACCCACTGTCATATGAAAAGTTGGGCTAAAGCCACTACATTTAGAGATAGGAATCCAGTTGACATTTGCAAGAGCCAGGAAACAAACGCTCAGTTAAATTTCCTACTTACCATCAGTACCCAAAGCTGGGCTGCCAGCAGCATACGGCGAGGGGAACGGCCACATAGGACCCCACGGAGGGGAACCATCCCCGGCATCGTCCACGGCGGGGGTGACGAAGAAGATCCCTGCGGAAATGAAGGGAGAATTACACTTACGACGGACGAATAAATAGACAATTGCGTGTGAATGACTTGTGGCCAAAATTCATGGACGGGAATCAAGCGATAACGAGGGATGCGAAGCTGAAGGCGATGACGTTTCGCATTGTCATAAACACTAGAGGGACACATTTAAATCAGGACTAATCTTGACCTGTTGGTAACTTGGGAACTCGTTTGACCGTACGCCCCGACGAGTGGGCGGTATCACGAAATGGCCGCCCACCTGACACGTTCTGTAACCTGCCTGCACTACCACAGAACAAAAAGCATGACCTGGACAGCCCACAAATCACAATAGAACTCACCTGACAAGACTGGGAGGCCTCCCGCTCCCTTCGGCCCTTGTTCTTCGATGACATCGCAACGTAAAAGCAGGAACTCAAACAAAAAAAAACTCCTGCTTTGCTGTCCGCGGGCTCACCGGTACCGTGAGGCGTGAGGACACGGCGTGAAGGGGCCGGAAGCGGAAGCTCCGAGCACACGAGAAGTCACTAGACATTCATTTTCCGAAGCGTTTCCAACTAAAGCGTATATTTCCCAATGAGACCTATTACGATCCCAAAAAATCAGGAAAAAATAATGACGTCCGGGATGAGGTGACGCGGACACGATTTGCTCCCAGAACGTGCGTTCTTAAATGAGTACCTGACTCTATTCTGCGTTCAGCTGTGGGTGACTGTGGGAGTGAGGGGAGTAAGGCGATCAGAGGTCTGTGTTCTGGAAGGCTCCGTGTGCAGTGTCAATAGTGCAATGGCTGCTGCAGGGCTTCCATTATACACGATTGAAGGCGAGAGGCAAGGGACTTCCGTCTACCACGGTGGCGACGGATTTTTTTATCACCTCGTAAACCGCCGTGCTGACCGCCGCTTTGTCTACCTGCGGTGTATGCATTATGGAAGGAGCAGGGATCCATGCTTCGGGACAGCTAAAGCTCTCTTTGGAGCCAGATTGCTGTTACACCAGCAGCCTCACAGCCATGGAAGTAATGTTTACAATCCAGCTGCTCGACTGCTTAGGCAAGCAGTTGTTCAGAGGGTCAGGCAAGGTGATCAAAGCAGCCTCACCGATATTCTGCAACAGGAGGGTCAGAGGTGTGGGTTTTGTGTATTTCACCCCATATTACCACTGCCATTCCCCGTTTTGATTTGTAATTTTTAATGATGTTTTTTCGTTTTAGATATACCTATGATGTGCGCAGTCAAGTACTCCTAAATACTTTGGAGCCCTACCTGAACAGAATCAGGGCAAACCTACTCCCACCTACGCCACGATCACTTGGAGTTCTGGGTGCGGCCCTTTTGCTACCCCAGTATTCGTACCTAACACGCTGTTTAAATGTGGATGACAGTATGTATGCTGGCATGTGTGGGTCCATGCCTGATCAGACACTAAGCATTGTCTTCATCTCGCCGGATATGAAGGGTTTCATGGCATCGAGACACATGGTGAGTTGTTACTATTTGCACATTATTTAGTAGCAGTTGAACAGTGTATGAAACCCCTATGTTCTTTCAGGTTTTTGCTGACGGAACGGAAAGGAAGAAGTTCAGCAAACCGAAATGCTCCCAGATTTATTCTGTGGTTGGAGCATGGCGCCATCACGTCAGTATTGAAATGTTTGTCTGTAGATTTTACAGAGTGCCCTGGCAATTAGTTTTGGTTCAAACAATTTTTCATTTCAATGTGCTTGACAGGTCATACCGATGATGCGAGCACTCATGCTCCGCAGAACCACAGAGGCTTATGTGGTCCTATTTAGATTCGTCAAGACTTTGATGCCTAATTTTCGCCCAAGTTCCATCAAATGTGATTTTGAGGAAGCCCAGATGAATGCCTGGCGCATAGTTTACCATCGGGCAACAGTGGAAGGGTGCCTGTGGCACTATGCAGTGGTATGTTTTTATAAATTACTTAATGTACATTTCTCTGAGTATACTATTTAATCATGTGAGGAATCTTATACAAGTTTTGGTGAATGCTTTGGAACCAGTATGAGAGGCACAGTTACATTTTCCACAAAACATTATGTCCTACATATATGAAGGTATTTTATGAGACAATTCAAAATGTTACTGCAGTTCCATTCTGAAATTACAATGAGAAATTCGTGACGCAATTTACGTTTGGTATTGCTGGTGAGGGACTTGTTTGGTTTAGTTCTTGCTGTAATCTATACTTCATGTAGTAGTTTTATTGATTATGTTCTGCTTTGTGCTGGTTAATTTTGAAGCAAAGAGCGTACCAATTTAGTCCTCACTGATATTGGTTCTCAACAGTGCCTCCTCATCTGCTTTTAATTTGTGTGAGGATAATGACAGGAGTTTGTGCAAATAAGACTATGGGATATAATATCCTGACTGCACACTAGGTTCAATAAGCGGTTATTGATTGGCTTGGTTGCTGTTGCGGTACCTGTGTAATTGACAATGATGTGAGGCTGATTAACTTTTCATTTTGTTTCTGTTGCAGGCCGTGTTCAGGCAGGCTAACCAGTTGGGGTTGTGTGAGCTGGTGAGAATAGAGCCGGAAGTAGCCTCAATTGTCCGCTCCCTCTCGGCTCTTCCTTTGTTGCCAACTGAAGAGATAGAGGCCGGTTTGACTGATCTTGGCTGGGAAGCTAGGGATAAGGGCTGGATGCATGAACTGAAACCTCTCTTTCGGTACATGGAGACAGAATGGTTACCCAAAGTGCCAATTCTCAGTGTCAAAGGCTCAGAGCATCGAACCAACAACGCTTCTGAGTCAGCCAATCGTAGCTTCAACAGAGTTGTACGGATTTCACGACCAAATTGCTACCAAGTTATACGTGAGTTCATATGTATGTGCATGTATATTCCGATGCACTTCTGATCTACCGAAGTATGTTGGCAGCAAGTACTATCAGGTTATATATGTTACTTCAAACCTTTTTTTGCAGGTGCCTTTGTGGTTTGCAATGATAGAGCCATCAGTGACCTGCGAATCTTGTTGTCTGGTCTCTCTCCTGGGCGCCGTAGAAAACTTTCGGCTCTAAGAAATGACATCCAGGCGCATGCAAGGTGTATTCAACAAGATGTTTAGATAACTTCTAAATGAGTGTTCTTTAACCTGCAACTCATATAGAAAGGATAGAGAGTGTAGGGTTTCTGTAAAATATACACCTTACTGTAATCCTACCTAATGTATTCTTTTTTTTTTTTTTTAAACTCTTGTCTAGTCATGGAGAAGTGTATTGTATTTACTTGTGTGCTTGTTGTTGTTTTGTTTGTTTTTTTTCCTTGGGGGGTGGGGGGTGGGGCATTAATTCTTTCATAGATGATGGTATTGCTCATATTTACATGATGTGACTGTGGTGTTGGATGTGGCAGTGTTACCGTAGTGGTCTCTTGTTAGTGTAAATCGCTTGTTTCTCAAATCTGTAAATCAGTTATTCTCTGTTTGTAAAGTGTCAATTCTTTCACTGGCCTCCATCATTCACAACTGATGCATGGAAGGCTGCCAAAGCAAGAAATTTATTTAATTACCTTCCTGTTTTGACAGTGCCGTGTTTACTGTACAGCACATTTCATTTAATTACCTTCCTGTTTTGACAGTGCCGTGTTTACTGTACAGTACATTTCATTTAATTACCTTCCTGTTTTGACAGTGCCGTGTTTACTGTACAGTACATTTCATGAATACATGATTTTTGTAAGACCAGTGTGTTCAAGTCCCCCCCCCCCCCCCTCCTCTCTCTCTCTCTCTCTCTCTCTCTCTCTCTCTCTCTCTCTCTCTCTCTCTCTCTCTCTCAGGATGCACACATTATTAAATATTTAAGCTACATGCACTGAGATTTCATAACACCCAGCAGCTGAAATTAAAGCTATCACTATGACTGCCAAAGCTGTATGGATGTACAGCTAACTGGCCCTCCACAATGTGGGACCTAAATCAGTACGGGTGGGACTTCTGAAGTCTGTCAGTTTCTTATGTAGGTGGAATATTGGATGTGGGATCTTAACTGTTGAGCTACCACAGACAAATTTTCTCAGTAATATAATTAATGGATCTAGTTCACTAGGTACAAACGATTTTTTTAGAACGTGGTAGGTGCAGCAGTTTGAAATTCTATAGTAAAACCTTACAGAATTTTCAGATTCATGTACACACACGGACAAGAAATAAGCTGCATTAATTTAAGAAAAAACAACTACAGAAAAGCAATAGTGTGATTATTCCTGTTTCACTTAGCATGACAACTTAGTTTCAGTTTCCTGATAAACAAAATACCAATCACGGAGCGATATGCCTTAGTGCTAGGCAACCCAACGAACGCCCGCGAAGTGTTGGTGCTCAGAATTGGGGTATATTGCTACGATCGATCATCATAACGTCCACGATATCGTCGCAAGGGTAAACCTAAGCATGTCAGTCCGGGCCGTACGAACGCCTGCTGGGTAGGCAACTTCGGCGTCTGTGGGCACGCGTGCTGTGCGGGCTGGCCTACCCTTGCACTCGCAGGCGCTCCGCGTTGGAAAATAAGCGTACCGCAAACTGTTATTACGCATGAAACGAATTACTACGCGAAAATGCGAGATAATACGCCTCGTACGCGTTATTACGCAGCTTGGAAAAATGCAAAGGGAATGCCACACAATTTCGTCTCTTTCTGTCTCACGCGCATCTGATCGAAACTGAAAGAGACGGAGACAGTGCGTTGCGCGACTGCCTAAAACCAAAACTGGCCGGGACTAATGATACGCCTGGTGCAAGGGATGAGGCGGATAACAAAAGCAGGAGGTACCGAACATTTTTTGGCGCACTTTGCCGACTGCCACTTTAGTGAAGGGGCGAGTGACGGTGGAGGGACTGCTGGGGACAGCTTCACCAGGTCACCCGGCACTGTGCGTTAGGGGTCGTGCGCATAGCACTTGACGTCTTGGGGGAGGGAGGGCTCGCAAAATGTCACGCAAGATCACAGGAGGTGAGGAGGGGGGGGGGGGGGGGGGTCGACTCTAAGTCACGTCAATTTCGAAAATATTGAGGGAATTCGCGCTGTGGCCCGGTATTGAGTTGAGTTCGGCAGTGTTAGGGTAGTCTTGCCTGCGTCATTTGTGCGCAAAAGGCCCAATTATTAAGGTTTGCGCTTGCGGCAATATCTCGGACGTCAGCGCGTGTACTTACTTAACGGATGATCCCGAATCATCCTACGAATTTTGCCCAGTGATTCCTACGCCTTGAATACGCGTTTCATTACTCGATAATACGCAGTAATACGCGATAACGTAATAATACGCGCTCGGGGTGTACGGGTAATACACGAGTGGTCACTCCCTCAGCAGAGGCCGAAGGGCATGCGAAGTCACACACACAGCGCCTCGGGAGGCAGAACGCCGTCTTGGCACAGGCCGCCGCCTCTGGTGACTAGGGAATGTTCCAGTACCCCCAGCGGAGGTCCAGCGACGAGAACCACGAAGACCCTTGCAGAGAATCTAAGGTGTCGTCGATGTGGGGCAGGGAGTAGGAAGTATACGCGTCCTTGCCGCTGATGGAGTTGAGCAGGTGGATGTCAGTGGCGAAACGGGGGTTACCGTCCTTCTATCTTGGTCACCAGGACGACGGGGGAGGCCCACGGAGACTGCGACGTTGATCCCCCCCCCCCCCCCCCGGCCTTTCAGATGGGTTCTGTAAAGTTTAGCAACGCGCGTATCTGCGAGCGTCGCGAGCGCGCGTGCGAGTAGTGAGAAGCTGGCCACGGAGCTGGCTATTTCCAAACCGCAATTTGTGGTTTCAAAAATGATAAGTGCATGCAGTCACTGTTCCACGATGGTGACCGCAGCGCGCTCTCGGTACTAGCCCTAGCCACTGTCGTCTTACATAGCAGAACACCAAATACAAAGGAAACTGCAGGTGCTCCTGTACTTTTTTTGACCTCCCCTATCGACCTCTATAAATTCAATCAAAATACAATTTTGACAAAAAACAAAAATAATTTTTTCGGGTGCAGTGTGTTTAGACCGGCCCTTAGACATAGCTTCGTCATGAAATTGGTGTCTCATGACACTCATGACCCCGGAAAAGCCGAGAAACATGTCTACGCCCAGATGGTAGGCAGCCCAAACTACACCTCATGTCGAGCGCTTCACACGACAAAACTGCGGTCGATTCTGAACAACTCAGGCGCGGTCCAGGGGCGGCTCTAAGGATGGGGGGGGACCACTTTCTGCCTACTTTCAGGCGGATTGTAACGCGAATTGCCTACCTTTCGGGCGCCCTTCGGGCGCCCTAGGGGGGAGGGGGCATCGCCCCGTGCCCCCCCCCCCCCCCCTGGATCCGCGCCTGGAACAACTGAGGGGGCTCCTGTACTTTTTTAGATCTCTTCTATCGGCCACATCAATTTAATCAAAATCTGAAACACACACACCAAAAAAAAAAAGAATTTGGGCGGATTTTTTTTTCGGGCGCAAGTGTGTTTGTACCGACCCCTAGACATGGTTTTGTCATGGCTTTGGTTCCTCATGACACTCATGACCCCGGAAAAAGCGAGAAACATGTCTACGCCCAGAAGGTAGGCAGCCAAACTACATTTCACATCTTGCACACACGCTGGCACGCACGTGCGTCCCTAACTTCACAGACCCCGGTCCACGTGGATTATGGACGGCCACTTGGCCTGCAGACCTGCCATGCTGGTGGCCAGCATGCGCGTGTACACCTTGGTGTCTTGGTTCAGCACGGTGAGTGGCCGCCGTTGGGTTTTTGGTCTTGGGGCACCAGCACCATAACGCCGTGGAGCATCTCCTTCGGCACATTGCCTATCCGCCAAAGCCCCCAAATGGCTGGCCACATCCCGGTGTAGAACTCACCCACTATGCCGTCGCTCCTCGGATTCTTGCCTTTCTTCGTGGCCAGGCCTCTGACACGGAAGTGCATTAAGCCGCAGATACGCGGAGCGTCTGCGAATGCCAGGGTAGGCCAGCCCGCACAGCACGCGTGCACACGGAAGCCGTAGTTGCATACCCAGCAGGCGTCGTTCCCGCCCAGATTGGCAAGAAACTGAAGAAAACTACGTTGTCACAGAGCGTAAAACAGGAATAATTCTAGAATTCCTTTTGTGTCGCAGCTTACATAATGTAGTGGCGGACGGGGCTTATGGAGACACGGGTAATTGGAGAAAAAGTCCTTAAATCTGAACATCTCGAGGTCCTTAGTTAAACAAAAAAAAAAAAAAGTAAGCAAGTAAAAGTCTTCTACTTTCTTGCAAAATGTTTTGTTTGACTGTAGGACCTTGATATTTCCTGATTTTAGGGCCAGTGTAAAAAAAACCAATATCAATTCATCAGCAAAGAAATGAATGCATTTTACATGCCTTTGAATGCCCACATATTCACTGCTCAGAATTTTCATACTAAGAATTAATGGACATGTATGTGTTGATGAGCTGCTCAGCATTGAAGCATGTAGATGAAGTTCGGAGATGCCTACTCTTCCTCACTGGCAACAGTGAGGCGCAACTGTATGAACTACGTGCATAATACATTTTCACAATATTTCTGCCTTTGTCCAGTAAATATTTTATTCATCTAACTAATTAAATTCAGTGCAATTAGTGGATTCCAGAAATGGAAGTCAGAAGTCCTTTACAATTTAAAAGTGGAAGTGTATTTTTTATCACAACTCATCTGCTTCAGCTTCTGATTGAATTATTTCTGATACAAGAGTGATCCCATTTTGAGAACTGTTATAGTGAGACGAATCTGATGCATTATTTTGAATTTATTGTGCCCATAAAATCACAGATTGTGAAATTTGATTGAATTTTGGACTTCACGCCTCTGGGAAATATAGAAATCAGGTTTATGCCTCAGTTTCACCAGTGGCTGCAGAGAGGGAAAATGTGTTGTAGATCCCAGGAAGTGCGAATACTTATTGCTGTAATAACCATTGATGATTTATTGATAGACTGTTAGCCAGTAGGGAGCTTAATGCTCAGCTGTTCGTTACAGACTCTTTGATTATCACATTCTTTTTACTTGTATCCTTACGGTTAACAATGTCAAAAAAACATTTACCACAGTTAGCACGGAATAATAATCTCTTTCTTAGCAAAAAGAGAACATTTCACATGTTATGAAGTTATGACAGTACCAAAACGAACTGATGTGCACATCACACAAATTATTGAATCTTTACACAGCAGCAGAAATATAGTGCATATCAACACAAGTGTTTTTATATGAATGTTGAACAGTCAATGTCATGAAGTAGAGTGTTTCTTTCTAATGTGCTGCTGCAGGTGGAATTTGTTGCCCGCCCGTTTCTCCCCACAAACAGGGCACACTAAACAAAGTGACTTCAGAGCTCTAGCGGGATTCATTTGATGTAGTTTTTTGAGAAGCTCTGGTTCATTGGGGTGCTTCTTCCCAATATGAGCCACCATTCTTGGAAGGTGTGTCCTGCCTCCTTCCAAAGTTTTAAGACAACCTTGTTTTGGGCACTGTAGAATGTACCGTGCTCCTTTGAAGCCACATGATGTACTTTGTTCACTTCTTGGCTCTTCTTCCTCTTTGGCAGTGTCCACTTCCATCTCTTCATATGTTTGTATTGCACACTCTCGCTGAAACAAAATTGGACAAAAAATGAAACGAATCATGAAAAATCAAAAGTGCAATCATTATCCGCAAGTGCGACAAAGACAAACACAACATACAATGTCCTTTGGAATTGTAACTGATGGCAAAATGTCTAAAAGTTTGAGGAACTCATTGTCCCTAACCGCCACAGCCAGGTTTAGGTAATCTCTTCTCATGTACATGATGAGGAGGTCTGGCCGAACCACGGCTAACATTTCCTTGATGTCCATATTGATTTGATTCGGCCTAAAAGAACAGAGTGGATGAAATTCAGTTTGCCAACTTCAAAATTGTCATTACTAAAGTAACCATCCAATTCTACCCAAGATGTGACAGGAAAAGATGAAAGACAAAGACAAAGTAGTATCACTCACCAACAAACACAAGGTGGCACAAACAGGGCAGGCTCAACCCACCAAGGGTCGGCAAAGTTTGCTGCCTGAGAGAAATTCCATCCCATTTTGAATCCAGCATGACTGGCAAACGGGTATGTTATGATTATTTCATTTTCTTTCTGAATGACCTGTTACATACATACGGTGCAATTTAATATGGACTCACATAGATTACAGGTCACAACACCGCCGCAAAATGTTACTTACCACCTGAACAGGTATGCCATGGTATGCCAGCAAGGCCCTGCAGACTTTCAGATACTTATGGATTAAAACAAATCCACAGGACACTTGGCCAGGGTCTAGAGGGAAAGTCCTGGCAACCTCTGAAAACTTTTTAAAGTGCTTTGGAGAAGCGAAAAACCTGCACACATCATACAGGGTTGCATACAAATCAGAAACTTTGTAATTTTGAAGAAAATTAATTCACCACCAGACGTCTCTAAAACTCACCAAACACATGGGGCACCAAAGTGCAACACATTTATGCTGAACAAGGCTTTGTCCTCAACATGCCAAGCAAAAGAAGAATGCTTTGAAGCAATGTATAAATATGGATAGGCCAATCCTGGGTACTTTTCAGGGTGACAATCCAACAAGGTTCCAAGTTTGGACAGGCTGAAAGTGGCACTGACTGGAAATTCTTTCTTGTCTAATGGTATTCCAGGACAGTACAGAATGGCATTTTGATTGCTTTTCTTCTGCATTCTTCGCAATGACACTGAAGAAACTCTCTCAATATTTGGGTAAGATTCCTCAGAATACGGGTACAATGACTTCCTGAATACTTCTGCTTTATGGAGGAGTGAATTTACAGTGGAGTTAGTAAAAGATTTCCCTAAAGCTGATGATTTCTCACTTATGCAGCCAATTGCAGCCCAGTAATGGTCCTCCAGTGCTGCGACTGATTCATTCAAAGCACTTTCACTGTTGGAGCAAGGTAAGAATGACATTGAGATGATGAATTCAAACAATGCAATTACACACATACACATACCAGCAAGAAGAAGCCTTCAAGGTTTCCGGTTGGGATGCTTTTGAAGCGAAACTGGCAAACTGACTGGATGAGCAAATCTTCTGCTGTATGCCATAAAGGTGCTCACTGTGTGACCCACAAAAAAACAACTGCTGAACGGGATAAGCCTCTCTATTTTCTTCTTTCTCCTCTAGTGACTCTGGACACTTTAGCTTTGAAAAGTATTCCTTGGCAAAGGCACACAAGTCTGCAAGTTTTATTTGAGACACAAGCCCTGAAACCTAGAAAATAATACAGATATTAGAAGACAGTCACAGGTCTTGAACAAAAAAAAATTAAAAAAAATCACTGCTGTTTGTCCATGAAACACTTATTTCAACATCACATACCTTGAAAAAACCTTCTTCCATACCAATCTTCTCTCGTAAGATATGGTTCATGAATTTCGGAAAATTCGTCATGTGTTCATCACTGACAATGACAGTAGGCACTCCCGAATCAATCTCCACTCTGGTCCACGCCATGTCGATCACATTAACAGGACGAATAACCTCTTATGATCACCAACTGGAGAGAACAGCAAGATTAAAGCGTACATACACACACGCGGAACCGAAGGTTGCACATAACTAACATAGACAGGTAACTTACAGTATGTTAACAAAGCTCCCTCCCACTTCATTACCGAGCTCGGCTGCTTCTCAAGGTAAAATGCTACAATTGTGCGTGTTTACTCTACGTACGTAACGATACTTATTCACAGCAACGACTCACTGAGAATAACCGACCTTATTAGCAGGGCTACCGTGCCGTCTGCTTTTGGCTGCAGAGGCGGAGACTGACAAAAAGTTTTGATGTGGTGATTGCTTGCAGGTGAAGTTGAAGATTTTACCAAAGTGTTTGCGCCGGTGCTGGGATTTTATCTTTCCGCAACATTTCGGCAAGATACGCCGCCCGACGCATAGTAAACTGCTACGATCGTGTCCGCTTACTACCACTGTGACCAAGACATCGGGGCATTATTCACAGAAACACGTCATCTGAGAGTATCTCATATTATTTGCAGGCTTAGCAGACGCATGCCCGTCGGATCGGAACTTTTAGGTTTGCCGGGTTGCTCATGCAAAAGGGAGGAGTTTTTGAACATACACCACAAACCCGGTTCAAGTTGATTTGCTGGTGCTGGTTGGGGTGGTTCATCATTGCCCTGTGCTGCGTTATTGACTAAGACTAGTCAGTGTGATCTACACAACTTCTTTGTTCATATCGCTGGTTGGCCTACTTCTACTGGTTAACCTCAACATCTGTCACTTCTCTGTGCTTCACCTCTTTTGCTCCTTCGTTTATGTTCAAGTTCAAGTTCAAGTTTGACGCGCCCAGGGTTCACCACTTCATAGCCAACGTTACCATTCCCTATCAACACGCTGGTTTTCAATTCAATTTATGAAATTTTATGTCGGAGGTGCAACGGCTTTGACTCTTACAAATTGCACCTTTCACACTTGACCAACATTTAATGAATAAGTCTTTGCATTCCAACTGATATTTTCATTGTCGTTTCCCGAGGCCAAGGTTTTCATAGAGCCATTATGGATGTACCTTATGAGTCATTCATTAAGGTTGAGCCTGTGAGCTCCGAGTGTGACCTGCCATTCTATATAAGTAGCTGTAATGTGGATAGCGATTTGGAGATCTGTGTAAGTTTCCCTGGCATTGCCTGGTTGTTTGCAAGGTGTTTTTGCATCTTCTGAGTTTTGATTTCTACTTCTTTTGCCAATTTCAGATCGAAGAAATGGACTTCAAAATGGAAATAAAGCACAATGTAGAAGAAGTGGAAGATGCGGGGACTCCACATAAAACTACTCCAGGTAGTACCGATATGCAGTTTTGTACAAAGGCTACGTCTGCTGGCAGAAGCTCTCAGCCCAGGGAGCAGAACACTAAGTGTGAAGAATTCGGTGACTTCACACTTTTGCGGTGCCTAGCCTGTGACCAAACATTTAAAGGGGGCAAGCGTCGCGCCTTAAGTCTTCTCAAGCATATTAAAAAGCAACACTATAGACAACGGAAGCAGCTTGTTCATCTTGTTTCAGGGTATATGCAGGTCTGAGGGAAAGTGACCTGAAAAATCTGTTAAGTGTTTGGGGTCGAACAGGGCTGGTTTGATATCTTCGCAAAATCCACAGGCCTGGCCTATTTGGGATTTACTGTAACACACAGCATCCATGAAAACTGTCAGCGTACAAGGGTAATATTTGAGCCACATTCTCCTTGCACGTTACTCGCAATGTAGTACATGATTAATTTCAACTTAACCGCTGTTTCTCCCCAATTTTAACATGTCTGTCACAATGCCCAGTTACTTATATTGTTTTTGTTCCCTCATGATCTGTTCTGTTTCTGAATCCTGTGTCAAGAATAAAACTCAATCACTGTTTCAAGTCCACTGTGTGTCCAAGTATTTTATCCCTCCTAAACGCACTTCATACCACTAGCTTTGTATGCTAAGCTATGCGATTTTAGTTCAACAACTTTCACTTGCGTCATAGGATGCATAACTATGCTCAGATCAATTGTAGAAAAATGAATGCTTGGTGAATCCAATTGGTTTTTTTAATACACCTAGAGACATAACATAGTGACAAAATAATTGAAATGACTGTCTGAATACACACCACAGGGCTCAGGGTAGTGAGTAGTTGCATGCTCAGGTCAGTTTAAAACAGCAGCAGAGCATACCTTTTTTTCTCAATATCAAGCACAAAATGTGGTATGTTGTTGGCAACTTGCAAATACTTTTAGTGACGACACAACAAATAATAGAAAATTCACTTTATCACTCTTTAATTGAAAATTATAGTGTAACAATATTTGAGCAGCTCGAAGACACAATTGACTGATAAATGAACATATTCCTTGACAAAAATTGAAAACACAACATTGGTTAGAGTCAGCATCTAAAGAAGCTACAACCAAAACCATAGTTCACATTAATGAACCGTCAAAAGACAATAATAATTTTATACAATATTAATCAATTGTGAAGAGAGAGAAAACACAAAAAGGAAATGCTTTCAAAACTCCACAAGAGACTTAATAAATTCCTTGCAAAACATAAAGTAACTGCAGCAGAGCAATTTGGTTTCCAGGAAGGCGAATCTACCAGCCTGGCAGTTGCCAATAACAAGTTCTATTATAAAACATGATCTTAATGGCAATCTGGGTCTGGGATGAACCAATTACAAGATCACTGCTATCAAATCAATGGTCTGGAGTTGCCAGCTTGAGCACACTGTCGACCTTTTTCATGCAGTGGGGGCACGTCAAGCTGTCCATGTCCCCATTGGCCAACGAGTTGACACAGTGGCGGCAATAGGGATAGTGGCCACAGTCTGTTAGCAGCAGCTGCTCCACGCCGCAATCCTCTCTGCACACTCCACATGCTGTCTCGGGATCCACAGCATCTGAAATTGAACAAATTCGAACACTATATTACAACTGGTTCACGCAGCCCACAAATCAACAGATCCACAACAACTGCTGCTTTTCTACATTCATTCAACAAATAAAAAACATTTTTGAATGGTCTGTTCATGTATTGTCACATAAGTCCAAATCATACAGTTATGAAGTATGCGTGACAAGAGCGAGATAATGCGCATCAAACATTTCAAAAAAATGTACGTACCCAGATCAATAACCTCGTCTAGTGTGCCAGCATCTGCAACGGCTGCCTCCACGGACCTTTCTGCTGCCTGACTCAGAGACGCCACTGCTGCAGGCTGCAGTTGACGGATGTCTCCCAATATCGCATCAACCTGCATGGCAGGCTGAATGCTGGTCAGAGCCTCCAGGATGGCATCCAATTTCTCAGCAATGCCTGAAAAATAGAAGGACAGTTTAGTAAAACTTATGCGGAGAGCCAAGGGCAGCCTCACCTACTCAAATTATTTATAATTTCAAAATTGGCTTTATGCTTTCACTTGTGCTGTCTATCAGGTCTTTTGACAACCTGCTTGGGGTCACCATGTTGTCGCTGCTCTGAAATAACACTTTCTACAGAGCAACAAGTTGTCCGCACTACTACTCAAGTTCAAGTTCAATACACCCGGGGTTCACCACATCATAGCCAACCGAGAGGATCCCCGTAGCAGGCCACTGTTGGCCTACACACCATTGTCATTATCTAGGACTACTCCTCCTAAATGAGAGAAACTTTTCATCTCGTAAACTCTTGACGTGGCCATAGATAGAACTTACCTTGAAGAAGGTGCGTCTGGACGGTGAACCGCCTCGCCTCCAACTCCTCGGGTGACGGTGACGCTGGTACGGGAACTGGTACTGGAACAGGTGCTGGAACTGGTGGTGGCGCTGGCGCTGGCGTTGGTGCCGCAGCCGTCGAGGCCTGCTCTCCATGGTCGCCAGCCTCGTCCCCTGAGGTGCCAGACGCCGACGGACCGAGGCCACCCCTCTCCAGCCATAGCAGGCGCTTGGCCTTGGCGTCATCGTTGCTGTTCGCCTGAAGAGCACAATAAGACCATTAACATGACGCGCCCGCCTGAAACGCCCCGTAGATATCCAAGGGCCATCTTGCGCGCAAATTCAGCTGAAATAGATACGTACCATGACAGAAAGTCGACGCACGAAGAGCGGTGAGGGTCAGTTGAGCACAAAGAGCGGTTAGGCGGCCAGCGACTAGCGTTCTGGAAAACTCGGAGAATGCTGATGCACGTGGGGATGCCAAGAGCGGTGAGGGTCAGTTGAGCACAAAGAGCGGTTAGGCGGCCAGCGACTAAGAGGTTGTCCAGTTAACGCGGATCCGACACGGAACTTGCGGAACCGCACGGAACTTGCGTCCGCACGCGGGACGCGGGATTTTTCACGTATTTCGACAGGGCGGTGCCGCGTTGTTGTATTTTATTTCGTTTTCGCCGTCTTCGCGCCCGGTATCGGTTATTTAAACCTTCTAACATTCTACCTTGTGTGAAATCGAATGTAGTCGAGCCTTCGCTTGCTGGCCGACATGGAAACTCAAGGAGACGATGGAGACGACATAGAGACTGCCAATTGTAGGAAAAGTGGTGAGACCTAAGCGAAGTGTGAATTTGAATTTGACAATCCATTGTAGGTTATGGTTTTCCAGCTTCGTAATTTTTGTAATTTTCTTGCAACAGATCATTCACGTCCTCATAGAGGTTTTCTTCCATCTGAAGGTACGCCGTGGCCTGCTTTCATTTGTACACATCTACAAGGGGATATTAATGGTTTTGATGGTATTTCAGGGGCAGATTGTTCTTCTCCGAGCTGTACTCCAACTACTAAAAGGGTTTGTCAAAGCAAAACCCCTGAGGCTTTTAGACATATTGGTGGGGCGGTGGTGTCTACACCACGCACATGTTCAAAGAGCCTCCAGTTTGAAGACCTCACAATACAAGATTGCAAAGATGAGTTTGTGAGAATCCGCAACGTACCAAGGCCATTTATGGAGGTATGATTTTCCATTAATCTGCTTTACCAGGACCTTTGTTATGACCTTGCTAATTGAACGCTTGTTTGAAACACTTTTAGCGAAGCCTTGTTACGGCAATTGAAAAAAATAGAATCAAAAGTGGAGTTTTTACCAACGTGCGCAAAGCAGTACTGAGGTGCTTTGATTATTCTAAGGAAACAAATTCTGCCGTTGTAGAGGTGAGTGTCTTCACAAAGTGATTGTGATTATCAGTTCTGATACACAGTTTGCCCTGTAATTGCTCTCATCCCTGTTGCAGTTCATATCTCCTGAAATTGGTAGGATGATGGTGGCAGTTGGGAGTATGAATTTTATGCAGACCACTGTTAGTTTTAATGAGTTCAGAGAGAATGTGTCAGAAATCCCAATTGTTGATGAGTTCAATTTAGATGACATTCATGACCAGCCTACAGAAACGGACATTGATTACATAGTTGGGAGTGAAGAAGAAGTGGACGTAAGTCTACTGCAACTCTGCAGTGTGTTTGGCCCTGTGTTTCTTCAACTTTTTGAATTCTTTTCTAAAGAGTCGACACTTACTTTAGTGTTCCTAACGAACTGTGTTTATACTTTGCATGTACAACGAACTGTGTTCCGTGCAGAAACACAGTCCGCTGGCGTATTTTCTAATATTTTCTATTTTTCTAATTTAATTTTAATTTAATTTAATTTTAATTTAATTTATTTTTAATTTAATTTATTTTTAATTTAATTTAATTTTATTTTAATTTAATTTTTTCGAATTTTCTTAATTTCCGCTATTTTTACGGTATTTTCTGGCTCCGCCCACTTTCCCCCTCCCGCCGCTACCCGCCGGGGACCGGCTTTAAGTACCATACAGCCCTGTGCGATGGGCTGCCTACCGCCCGGGCTGACAGCCGCCTCGCCCGGGTGCCACGAGCAAGGTAAGGCCTGACCGGCATTACAGCGAAGGCACATGGATGGAAACCAATCTCATCAGTATAAAAATAGGAAATATGCGCAGTTATAATTCAACTAAATATTCGTACTATGATTAAGTATTATTACTAGCTATCGTGTGTCAGTCAATTAATAATAATTATCATTTGTCACATGGTCACCGCAGACCGCAGCAACCACGAAACCAAACCATACTTGCACCTTCAAAGCGCACACAACATGGTCATAGAGAGAATATGTGTGCACTGTGACCCTATTTATTGTTGCTTTATCCGCAAACGTTTAGTTGACTGTGAAATAAGTCGTCACAAACCAAGCGACGACATGACTTATTTGGGTGATCCATGAGCCACCACAGGGTATCTCGTCAGGTGACACAAGTTTTACAGAGCGTGAATTGAGTGATTGGAGTATTTGAACCAAGTGCGTGTGAGTTTCACTTAGGGTTCATCGTAAGTACTCCCAGGATTGTAACAAGGGCGAACCTAATTTTGGTCAGTCTGGATGAGCATAATCATGCCTTTCTACTTGCAATGAGCGTGTTAAAAAACAGGTGGTCTTTGGTTTAACTACCACTTGCAAAGCTCGTTCGCGATTGAATATTAATTCGTCACACATTATACGAGAATTTGAAGTTTGCAGTTCGCAGAGGGCGAACGGTCGTACAGAGGGATGGAGTTGGGAGTACCTGGGCAAATCATGATTTATTCAACTATTTACTTTTGAAATGATGAACACAAGTTTCACAAAAGATTTATTCTTGAACATAAAAACCGATGAAAAGAAGCTGTCGATGATGAATGCTGGCGTCATACCTCGCGATTAATTACCGAGCTGTAGAAAGAAAGTGGGGAGGGGAGGGGAGCAAGGGGAGCGGAGGGCGGCCTCAGCCGTCAGAAATGTACCAACACAGACCACACACAAACACAGGCATACAAACACTGAAGAAGAGGCAAGTACGGCGAAAAGTACAGAAAAATATCAACACATGACAATAAATGGTCTACAAATATCATAAGCATAACTCTGTCATAAAATCTGTTACTGGCAGTCACGAAAGGTGGATGAGGCAGGTTGGGAGCATGATGGGAACGGAGGCCACTGCAGTTCCAACGGAACGGAGCAGCTCAGGTCTTTCACACAACGCCTGGGGGGTAGGCAGTCCCGACGCATGCATGCACACACGTCTTGCGGGCTGGCCTACCCTGAACCTGGCAGGCGCGATCGCACGCAGAATTCGCAGTCAGTCGCAGACACACACACTAGACAGGCTCCGCTGAGCTTGCCGCTGACACACAGTACACACACAGGCTCCGCTGAGCCCGCAACTGACACACAGACTGGCTCCGCTGAGCACGCCGCTGACACACACAGTCGCTCCGCTGAGCCCGCTACTGACACACAGACTGGCTCCGCTGAGCACGCCGCTGACACACAGAGTCGCTCCGCTGAGCACGCCGCTGACACACACAGTCGCTCCGCTGAGCACGCCGCTGACACACACAGTCGCTCCGCTGAGCCCGCTACTGACACACAGACTGGCTCCGCTGAGCACGCCGCTGACACACAGAGTCGCTCCGCTGAGCACGCCGCTGACACATACAGTCGCTCCGCTGAGCTCGCTTCTCACCTAGGCGCCAGATCGCTTCTGGCACCTCACCTGCCCCGAAGAGGTCACCAGTGGCTGAAGGCGAGCACCCGGGACTCCCTCCCCCACCGTCACGCTGACGGCAGGGAGTAACACGCGCGCTCGTGTTACCAACCAATGGGAGAGCTCGATTCGGGCACACCGGGTCCACGCCAAAGGCGCGGCTAACCCCCCCTCATCGGGGGGACCCAGGCAAAGTGTTCGGAAACGCACGCAAATAAAGGGTCTCTACGGTCGAAGGGGAGCCACAGTACAAAACAGGCGCACAAGAGCACAACAAAACAAGAGCACAACAAAACAAGAGCACAACAAAACAAGAGCACAACAAAACAAGAGCACAACAAAACAAGGGCACAACAAAACAAGAGCACAACAAAACAAGACACAAACACAAGTGAACACAAACTGTGGCCCCCACCTACCCCGAAGACGTCACCGTGGGTTAGAGCAGAGCCGGGCCTCCGCTCCCCGCCGTCAGCATTGCTCATGGGCAAAGCCGCGAGGGCAGAACACACAACACTCGCTGTGTCATGCCAACCACGGTGACGCTCGGACACACCGGGCCTCCTCACCAGGCAAGTGGCAAGGGTGCGCAGGCGGTTCAACCACCTATGGCAAGCACCCCTGCGGTGATCGGAGAGCACCCAGGCAAAGGCCTTTCAACGAAAAGGCACGCACGCAAATTCTAAAGGGGAGGGGGTACGGATACACATTTCCACTACTTCAAGTTTCTCGTACGCAAGTACAACGTCTCCGCCTACAAAGATGTGAAAGGCGCACGCTTGATTTGTATCGTCTAGGACTCAGGATCGCAACTCTGATGGGGAGGCACGCACGCAAGTTCGAAAAGGGGGGGGGGGTACGGATACACATTGCCACTTCTTCAAGTTTCTCGTACGCAAGTACAACGTCTCCGCCTACAGAGATGTGAAAGGCGCACGCTTGATTTACATCGTCTAGGACTCGGGATCGCAACGTTGATGGGGAGGGCGCCATGAGAGTCTCATAGAGTGGATGGGTTCACAAAACGTCAAGGGAGAGTGGGATGGGACGATACCATGAGCCGGCATGCAATCAAGTCACCCAAGCTCAAGGCCAGAAAATAGGGTAAAAGGTAGAAGGAGGACTGCCAGGAACAAATACTACATACAAATAACAGCAAAATCTATAGGACAGACACTATGAAATTTCCTTTGAAAAGTAATGAGTCTGTAAACTGAATGCTCTCATACATGAGAACTCTTGTTGCACGTCACTTTGAGTACTTTAGCTTCTTTCTTTCTGCTCTGATGACCAACGATGTTATGTAGACCTGTAAAATAAATAAAGGTCAGTCATTTGAAGTAATGACCTAACATATACCATATATCTTCCCTTAATAATACTACTTCTCACAGTGAGAAGGGGAATAAATAGATACATACCTCAGGATATGTTTCTCTAATAATATAGATTAGGTATATGAATGCTTGTCTTCAGCTCCTTATCCATTACACCATGTACTGGAAGGGAAGTCATCCGAAAGAAGGCATCTGATTTCCACTTCTCATCCAAATCTGTAAGGGAGATACACTGTTCAATTATTTCATGTCACCGCAAACTGGATCTAACAATGTGTATTGCCTGAGACTCACCATCATAAACTTGAAGTGACATTCAACATTTAATGACGCAAACTTCGTCATGAGCACAGCTTCAACGATCAGATGCTCTAAGACTGCGTGAACTCCATGAAAGCTAAGCTGAAAGCAAAGGAATGCGTTAACAATATGAAGCAATCGGCTTCAATGCAAGAGCACTCAGATACAATCAAACATATCGTTTAAGATATTTACCATTAATTCAACCGCTTGTACAGTCCACTTGGCAAACACCATTCTGTTCAGAAATGTTAACACACCACAATTGTTTTGCTACTGCTATGTTTATAGTCCCCTATTTTCACTACATTAATAACTAAAAACAATCGCTACTAAGAGCAAAATAAAGTTCAACCACTGCATAAAAATCTAATTTCTGAAATACCTAAGAAGACAAAAACCTAAAACTTAAGCCGTAGAAAATGTCTGTCCAATCACTTAATAAATGGTTCTTGTTATAGAAGTGTGCTTGCATTCAATATTCCATTGCAGATAACAAAAAATTACTCCTTGACATGCAATGACAACAGATACATATTCATACAAATCGAATTTTCATCCTGCTTACTCATTAATATAAAACACTGTCTTCTGACCTGCAAAAAAATGAGCACCAGATCCTGCATTATGTACAGTTCACAGGCTGTCCTGAGCTCTCCAATTTTCATCCCAATTGCATATAAATAATTGTCCATTAATCACATTCTATGATGTTGACCTGAAAAAAAAAGTTCACCAAATGCTAAGCTATTTACATATTCCCAAGCTCCAATTGGGCATTGTCATTTACATATAGCTAATGGATCTGATGGTCTGAGTACAATGTGCACCATCTTACGCATTCCCGCAAAAACAATATGTGTATACTAAAACATTATACATAAAACTATAGGAGCTCGTAGGCTGTCCTCAGCTCTCCAATTTTCATCCCAATTACATAGAAATAATTGTCCATTAATCACATTCTATGATGTTGACCTGAAAAAAAAAGTTCACTAAATGCTAAGCTATTTACATATTCCCAAGCTCCAATTGGGCATTGTCATTTACATATAGCTAATGGATCTGATGGTCTGAGTACAATGTGCACCATCTTACGCATTCCCGCAAAAACAATATGTGTATACTAAAACATTATACATAAAACTATAGGAGCTCGTAGGCTGTCCTCAGCTCTCCAATTTTCATCCCAATTACATAGAAATAATTGTCCATTAATCACATTCTATGATGTTGACCTGAAAAAAAAAGTTCACCAAATGCTAAGCTATTTACATATTCCCAAGCTCCAATTGGGCATTGTCATTTACATATAGCTAATGGATCTGATGGTCTGAGTACAATGTGCACCATCTTACGCATTCCCGCAAAAACAATATGTGTATACTAAAACATTATACATAAAACTATAGGAGCTCGTAGGCTGTCCTCAGCTCTCCAATTTTCATCCCAATTACATAGAAATAATTGTCCATTAATCACATTCTATGATGTTGACCTGAAAAAAAAAGTTCACCAAATGCTAAGCTATTTACATATTCCCAAGCTCCAATTGGGCATTGTCATTTACATATAGCTAATGGATCTGATGGTCTGAGTACAATGTGCACCATCTTACGCATTCCCGCAAAAACAATATGTGTATACTAAAACATTATACATAAAACTATAGGAGCTCGTAGGCTGTCCTCAGCTCTCCAATTTTCATCCCAATTACATAGAAATAATTGTCCATTAATCACATTCTATGATGTTGACCTGAAAAAAAAAGTTCACCAAATGCTAAGCTATTTACATATTCCCAAGCTCCAATTGGGCATTGTCATTTACATATAGCTAATGGATCTGATGGTCTGAGTACAATGTGCACCATCTTACGCATTCCCGCAAAAACAATATGTGTATACTAAAACATTATACATAAAACTATAGGAGCTCGTAGGCTGTCCTCAGCTCTCCAATTTTCATCCCAATTACATAGAAATAATTGTCCATTAATCACATTGTATGATGTTGACCTGAAAAAAAAAGTTCACCAAATGCTAAGCTATTTACATATTCCCAAGCTCCAATTGGGCATTGTCATTTACATATAGCTAATGGATCTGATGGTCTGAGTACAATGTGCACCATCTTACGCATTCCCGCAAAAACAATATGTGTATACTAAAACATTATACATAAAACTATAGGAGCTCGTAGGCTGTCCTCAGCTCTCCAATTTTCATCCCAATTACATAGAAATAATTGTCCATTAATCACATTCTATGATGTTGACCTGAAAAAAAAAAAGTTCACTAAATGCTAAGCTATTTACATATTCCCAAGCTCCAATTGGGCATTGTCGTTTACATATAGCTAATGGATCTGATGGTCTGAGTACAATGTGCACCATCTTACGCATTCCCGCAAAAACAATATGTGTATACTAAAACATTATACATAAAACTATAGGAGCTCGTAGGATGTCCTCAGCTCTCCAATTTTCATGCCAATTACATATAAATAATTGTCCGTTAATCACTTTCTATGATCTTGACCTGAAAAAAAAAAAGGACACCGAATGCTTAGCTATTTATATATTCCCAAGCTCCAATTGGGCATTGTCATTTACAGATGGCCAAGTGATTTTTTGGGAACCATGTGTCCCGTCTAACATTATGTGTTCCTGCAATAACAACACATATATATTATACAACTATAGCAGCTCACAGGCTGTCCTCAGGCATCTAATTTTCAACCCAACTACTTATAAATAATTGCCCATTAATCATTTTCTATAAACTTGACTATCAATCTTAACCTGAAAAGAAAAGTACACCAAATGCCCTACTATAAAGAAACAAATTCTAAAGCTTCAGTTGGGCGTTGCCATTCACAGATGGCTAATGAATGGATGTGATCCTTTGGGTGCAATATGTTGCACAGCCAACCTACCCACGAACAGCACTGACAAAAAGTACAGTAGTTAGCTAAATGACTTTTTCAAGTTTCTCCTATCCTAATTGAGAAAGTGGACCTTAAAGCATTCTGATTGCACAACGTCATAGGATGGCCAGCAGGTGTCTGACGCTATAACACCTTCATGACAAGCTGTCATGTGCCAACTGGATTGAGAAAGAATGAAGTGAGACGACCAGAAAAGGGGAAGGACAGAAGGGTGCAACAGATTACCATGTGCAAGTCCAAATTCACAATAAACCTAACCTTTTACATTAGAAGACACCAACTCCCCAACTCCCCAAGCAGACACTACACTGCAAATAAATTGTACTACAGTATGTATAAAATCTTCTCCCTTTGCAACTCACAATAAAGTATCATGTCCACCAATGTACATATGTCATTAAAGCACATTAAAATAGAATAGAAACAACAGCATACATTGTCACCCATAATACAACATAGCTTCATTCTGAGCCTTCAGATCCTAGATTCCAAAATATTCAATAACAGTGAAATACGGATATGAAAAGTTACAGTCCACGATTTGAAAGTAGCAAAACAAATGTGGGATGCCAGCATTTCTAAACATTTCTAATGCCATTGGCTGTAGCAGAGTATTGCAGCAACAGCAGAGGCAGGTGAAAATTAATAGGTTGCAGAGGTGCAGCATTCGCCAACAGAATACAGTACATAATCTATAAAGAGGAATGAAACACGTTTCAATGAGGGGTTTAGTACAATGATGTCTACAAAATAAGATGGGAACAAAACTTACCTACAAGTCTAGAGCACAAGTCTGCAACAATAATTCTCTTGACAATTTCCCAATGATCACAATGCAGCATACCTGGAAAGCAAACATGACAAATATAAATACATGTAACCAAATTAATGAGATAAATGAACCACACACAGTGAGAACTTACTTGAATACTCGTATTCGATTGTATTTGGACATATACACCAGGATCGTCATTGGTTTAATATTACTGAAACAAAAACATCTATTTAACATCTCAAAGTAAAACGCCTCGTTACAGTTGAATAAATGACAACCGTCTCAGCACAAAGAACTAATACTCACTGCAGTAACACTGTAACACTGGTCGAGAAACCATTTCATTTGTCTTCTGCTGTTTTGGTGCTCGATTTGCAGTCAGATCACCGATTACAAGGGCCTGCGAAACATACAACAAAAATTAATCACAAATAATTGCAGACTCCATTCATTTCTTCTCTTCTTTATTTTGTTTTAGAAAAATCAGATGCAATATACCACAGAACCATGCCAGTACAACATCATAAAATTGTCCACTATACAAGAGACAGTTAAAAATGATTATTTCCCATGTACCACTTGAATCATTACCCCACTACTGTTCTCCAGCAGATCTTGACCCCTTCATAAACCAAAGCCCTCTCACTAAGACACCCATAGTTATTATCGTCGTCAGCAACAACGAAACGAAAACAGGAGTGATAAATCAGTTTAGTACCACAGCAGCCCACACCCACCTGCCCCGCCCATCCACATTGATCCTACCCTGAAGGACGCGCATTACCCGTGTTTCCAAAATGGAATCATATGCAAGATTTGAAAAGAAACCAAACAATGAAAGCACTTCCAACACAAAAGTGGAGGATATGCATTGCTTTCAACACAACTTACATGAAAAGCACACAACAGCAGTCCGTCATTCTCAGTCTGTCATTTCCCAATAAGCTGAACACAGGAAATCTGAATGGCAAAAATCACAACCATGAGTAGACATAAAAAAAAAATTATGAGATTGAGATCAACGCATCACTACGAACTTACTTGAAGAACTCTGGAGCAACAGTTGCAGTTGGATAAATAACAACCCTCTGCACAGAGGACTGAGTGGAATTTAACACACAACCTGGCTGATATCCTGGAAAATACATCCACCGTTAATCAATTATAACAGGACTACAATTATTCCACGTAATAAGACCGTTGATCCTACAGCAAATCTTGCCCATTAATAACTACAAATGCATTCACTTTCTGCCCCCGCCCCCCTTTCAGTCGTTGGGGTCATAACCTTAACGACGCGCGTCACCAACGGTCCTGAAACGAATGACGGGTAAAAGTGTAGAAGGTCTCCACAAATCTTGTGAAATGTGCAACGCTTACGTAGAACACCGTGTTATAACGAGTCGAAAGATTTAATCATCAACAAAGGACCTGTTGCCTAAGCCTACGAACGGCCGCCCACACGCGTTCGCTAGACAATGAATGTTTAAACTTACCGGTAAGGACACGAGGCAGGATCGAAGAATGCCAACACCACCTCGAAATACACCCCTTCGACAATTAGTGTATCACCTAAATATGTTCAAACAGAATTTCACATTTCTAACTAACGCTTTGGCTTTCCCCTCCATCTTGAGCCGTTGGCAGTTGCCGGTAACCAACCGGGACGCGTCGCTAGATGGCGCTTGGGTCGTGCGGCGGCTGTTGTGTTTATGGTTTTTCGAATTAACTTTGATCCTTTTGGTTCTTTTCGATTTTATACTTTAGGAAAAGCTCACTGACAGACTCACTTCAAATTTTGAAACACAGCTACGGTTATTTCACTTGCTTCCAGAGACTCAGAAATTCAAATTTTGTACAGTCACGCGCGACGAACAAAAGACGGAGGTATAGTTGAGCAGCATAGTTGGTTCTGTCACACATGCTACCAACCAACTCATGATTCCCCGCCCCCCCCCCCCCAAATCATATAGGAAATCAATTGACAAATCACCTGACGTACCTGGCCCTGCTACCTGTTGATTACCCCTTTCCCGACCATGTGAAGAGAAAGTGAAAGGTTTGTATCCCAAGTAGACTTTGCTTCTCGAGTCACGACAGGCCGACATTTCTTCGTAAAGTGAATGACTGCTGTTAGAAAGTTAGGCTATGGTCTGCTACTCTATTGCTTGATTGTGTATATAATGGTGGCAACTGTTTGAAGACTGGTTATATCTGTTAATGTGGCGAGGTTAGGAAAAGTTGAATTTTATATTTAGTTTGCATGTACGATTAGAAACTGCTTCTCTCCATTTACCACTAGAGATGTAGGAAATAGCCTTTCTCAGTGCAGAACTCTGTTTGGAACAAATGGGTGTGAACTGCAACACATCCTACGTGTAATGTTTGCAGCGGCATACACAAATAGTTTGTTGATTAGTGTGACCCACGGTTTTCTTTGTGTGTCATGTAATTATTTATATCGTGGTGCCTAGCTTTCATTACAGGAATGACATTATTTGCAGTGTACTAGTTTGTTACTTATTTGTTTATTGGTGATTGTAATAGCATGTGATATTAGTTTCCACTCTTTTTTACCAGGTCGTTTCGTGGAAGCTCCAAAAGTGACGGCATTAGATGACCAAGCATTCGGATCACAGCCAGGAGAAAATGGCACTCGCCAGTAATGCTGTATGGTGAAGATAGCATACAGGATTTCCTTGATGCCATTTGGTAACAGATTCTGGTTTTCCGTCATTTACTCCTCTGACTCATATGTGTGTTGTCCAAAATTGATAATTTATTATATTCCCAGATTTGTATGAAGACATGGGAGAAAATAATACTGGACAACGACTGAAATTTTCCAGGTGTTGAAGGGAGTGGACTTCCTATTCAAGATTCCACTCGATAGCATTAAAGTATTTTTCTTTGACCATCCAAGAGTTTGCATGTTCAAGCAACAATCTGTTGATCCCAAATATTTTTGAATTTTTCTCCCCTTATGTGAGTGGCATCAGACTCATGAGTTGTTTTGCTATAATAAATGTTGATTTGATTTAATCCTTGTTTTGAACACCCTCAAATCTTTCTCATTCTCACACTAATGAATTGTTTTGGGTAATACTAACTCTCAATTTGCTTCCTTTGGATTAACAGTGGTTTTTGTAAGGTGTGAGTTTTTATATACAGTTTAGTTATTACTGAGATAATCTGAATTCTAGACAAACCTTATGATAGTTTTGAAGTAATTTTTTGTATGTCCCCCTAATGTATTATTATGAAAGCACCATTTTGTACTCCAGAAACTGCCTCTCAATTTAAGTGAGGCATTTCATTTTTAGGGTAGGATAAATTTTTTATTTCCTGAACTGCCACATTTTTTACTGAGTTCTAAGTTTCTGGCACTTTCAAACACAGTCCAAGCCCTAGAGATATAGTTATCTCATTTCAAAGAGGGAGTAGTTTTCCTCAATGCAGCTGTATGGAATGGACTGATGACAATGACAGCTAGACTTGGCCGTACACTGTGCACATTTACCAGCTTAACTTACACTTTTCCTGTCAAAACTGACAGATATGGTTATTCAGCTCAGGCACTCAATGAAAGCAGTACCTGCAACAGCTGAGTCGTACCCACACAATGCCAGAGAAAAGGTAATGACATTGTACAACCATATTGTTTCCTCAATTTGGCTCGAAACTCCATTACATAAGAGCAGAAGTTTGTCTCAAGTAGCCCCAAATCCACAACAATTTTGGCATATAGGTTTCAGATAACTGAAATATAAGAAGCCCTGACAGGCAGGACGTCATGTCTATCAAGCAAACCATATTCTCCTATTTTAAAAAACACCTTAGTGCCCATAGCGTGCGTCCCCGAGGGTTGGCCCCTCCCCCACCTCGACGGGGACCTGGACCCCCGTCGACTGTCCTACTGTGCCCTGCCCCGGCCTGGTGGCCCCCGGCGGGGCGCGCCCCCATGGTTTTACCCCCAGCGTGAGTCCCCCAGGGGTGCCCCCTCCTCGACGGGGACCCGAACCCCCCGTCGACGGCCCTGCCCCGGTGTGGCGGCCTCCGGCGTGGCGCGCCCCCGTGGCCCCTACCCTTGGCGTGCAGCCCCCCGGAGCGCCCCCCTCCCTGGCCGTGGTCGGCAGGGGGTCGAACCCTGTCGCTGCGTCGCCCCCCGTCCTGCTGTCCCTGCCGTGCCGTTTCCGGGTGCACCTGGGGTGGTCTCGGGCGGTTCTGTGCATGGCGGCCTAAATCACAGAGAAGTCGGTGTACAGAGCTTCTGTGCACAGAGGCTATGTGGTGCGTCTGTGGCGTGACACAGAAGGGGGACAGACCGTCTGTGTAATTAATTGACCTCACTTTTCTGTGATTTTTTCTGTGGATTTTTATTTTACTAACTTCCGTTCAGTCACCAGCTGTTGCCGTGAAGCGACAACTACTATATTAACAGTCATTTTTTTTGCTGTGCGACCGGTACTTTCCCGGAGCGCCGTATCACACAGTTTAAGGCTGTTTGCCGACTTAAGGGAAAGGCCTGGTGAGGGGACGGCTGGAGTCAGACGCCCAGCGCCCTGCCTATCTTTGCCTTTTGCCCTTTTAGTGTTAATTTACTGGCAACCTTAAATAATTAACGTTAAATTTCATACAAGATTAAAGTCATTTCCTCTGCAGCGGCTTTTAGGCATTCATTCAGTCACCCACGTAGGGTTAGTCCTCAATATCATATTTGGCATCTCTTTCGCTCTCGCAAGCTTATCGCTCGACTCGGGCGTGCGTGGGGTTCGACTCCGCACAGTTGGCAGTAGTATTGCACCGTCGCTGCGGCGGGACTGGACTCCGGGACTCGCTCCAGACGGACAGATTCGGTCAGCCCGTCATCGCCTGCGGTAAGCATTCTCCCGAGAACGAAGTTGGTATTGCTCTGTAGCTTTCCTTGTAATAACTTTTGTAACTGTGCCGTGCTGTCCGCCCAGGTCCTTTGAGAACGCGTCGGGCTTTCGTGCTTAACTTTAAGTCTTGGTGGTGTGAGAATGGCGGATGACCCGGGGCCTGCTGGTGGCGACGGGGAGGAGCACCGAGCGCAGTTCCTGGCTGGGGAGCGGCCGGAGAGCAGGGTGTACTTTTGCCCCGGATGCGACGATGGGTACTTGTACCACAGGAGGCGGGAGCCCCTGGCTGACGGTACATTAGTGTACTTGTGCCGCAACCAGCCGTGCCGGGGCCGTGCCAAGAGTGCCCCCGATGGCTCGGGCATGACGGTGGTCACCGCGCATCGGTGCATCGTGAACCGGGCCCACAGTCGGCAGGTCCTCGCCCTCCGTCGGACCATATTTGAAGAGGGGCTCACCGTGCCCATGCGCATGGTGAACGAGATTGTGGTGCACAGGCTCACTGAGTAAGTATTAATTTCTCGCTTGTCCTGACCCCCCTACCTACACTTAATCGCGGCCACGCAGTTCAGTGACGCCCCCCTACGCCGCAGTGGTGTCAAGTGCAGTGTGCGCGCGCCGCTCGGCATGTTTTGTCTGTGTGGCCTGATGAGAAGGGGGTGGGGGTGGGGGGTAGTTTACTTTAGTGTTAATTTGCTGGCAACCTTAAATAATTAACGCCCGGCGAGTAGGTGCCACGGCCTGCGCTAGTTTTGCAATTTTTGACGGCCCTTAAGCAGTAAATTGTGCCATTATTTAGTGTTTTACTTCTCCTTAAGGACCCTCCTTAACCAATTTTCACTTCGCAGAGCCAATCCTGAGCTGGGATTGCACATAAATCCTGCAGCCCTTCAAAGGGCTATCTACGAGGCTCGGAATGGCGAGCGGCCGCAGCTGCCCGCGTCCCTCGGTGACATCCACGAGGCCCTCAGCAGCGAGGACTGGCGTCACCTCGGGCAGGGCCTGGTGCCGCCTTACCGTCAGCTCTATGACGGGATGGTCGGTCCCGAGGGCCATCGCGGGGCTGTCTTTGTGTTCCCGGAGGTGCTCCAGTGGATGAATGTTGAGTGCGAAATTTTCATCGACGGGACCTTCTGGATCGCGCGGGGGCTCCCTGGAGAAATTATGCAGTTGTTGGCAATTTTGACCAATTATAACGACCATGTCGATACCTACATGCAATAGGCGCTCAGTTGCGGCTGTTGTTTTAAAAGGCACTCACTTGGGGCTGTTGTTTTAAGAGGCACTCAGTTGTGGCTGTGGTTTCAAAAGGCACTCACTTGTGGCTATCGTTATAAAAGGCACTTAGTTGCGGCTGTCGATTCAAAAGGCACCCGTTACTGGCCGTTTAGAGCCACAAATAAGTGCCTCTTGAATCGGCAGCCGCAACTGGGTGCCTTTTATAACGGCAGCCACAAGTGAGCGCCTTTTGAAACCACAAACACAGCTGAGTTCCTCTTAAAACAACAGCCCCAAGTGAGTGCCTTTTAAAACAACCGCCGCAACTGAGCGCCTATCGCATGTAGGTATCGATGTGAGTACATATCAGATGGGCTCGTGATGTCAGTGCGACCACGGCATCGAATGCTTGCCTGGAGGATGTGATGGCCGCGTCCGTGTGACTAGGAAGCGTCTGCTTATTTCCAGGTCATTCCCATCGCATATGCCTTCCTCACGCGGGCCACGGAGGAGGCATACGTGGCAGTCCTGCAGCATGTGAGAGATCGGATGAATTTCCACGGCAGGCGGTTCCACACCGACTACGAGTTGGGGCTCATGAATGCCACCCAGCGGGTGTTTGGCAACGCTCGGGGCTTTTCCTTAAGTGGTTGTCTTGTACACCACCACATGAGGGTGCATGAGCAGGTGGGACGCCTCCACCTCACCGATCTCGTCCGCGAGAACCCGGTGCTGATGAGGCTGCTCCGCCGGCTCGTGTCGTTGCCAAGGCTCCCTGCAGACCGAATCGGTCAGGGCTTTGAGCTCGTCTGCAACGACGTGCTGCACGGCGGAAACCAGGCGAACCTCGAAGGTGCTGAGCCGGAGGCGGCCCGCCAGCGGGGCAGAGATCTCTACCGAGCTGTGCACCCCCTCCTCGAGTACTATTGGCGGGAGTGGTTGGTGCGGGTGCGCCCCAGGCGCCTGTCGGTGCACGGCCTGTACCACACCAACGATAACACGGCGGAGATCAACCACCACCATTTCAAGGCGCATCACACGTTCGGGCCTCAGCCGAACACATGGGATGTGACCCGTAAGTTCGTAGTGTTTTAACCCCCCCCCCCCCCCCCCATCCTCCTTAAGTTGAAACGAAATTTAACAAAGACTTTGTTTGCAATCACCTGAATTCCAACGGTTCTTTGCAGTTGCCATTCAGCGCCACCACAGGGAGACGATGTTGGCCCTGGAAAGGATCGAAAGTGGGCAGAACACGGGCCGTCTGCGGGCGCCAGCCAGGGTGCGGAGCTCACGGAATGTGCGCCGCAGGGAGGAAAGACTCTATGCAGGAGGCGGCATCCTGCAGTTCCTGGATGGCGTGTCCTACTCCATGGAAAACGTCATCCAGGACTTGACTCGGTGGGCTCTGCCGCTGGACCGCGATGGCCCTCCTGCAGGGGACGTGGCTGGACCTCTCGCTCCTGATCCACCTAATGATCCCCAAGTGCCACCACGGCCGCCCGCGCCTGCATGGCCACCACCGCGTCCACCAGGACCTCCGCCGCCAGGCCAGCCTCCGGCCTGGCCTCCTCCAGGGCCACCACCGCGTCCACCACCGCGTCCACTAGGACCTCCGCCGCCAGGCCAGCCTCCGGCCTGGCCTCCTCCAGGGCCACCACCGCGTCCACTAGGACCTCCGCCGCCAGGCCAGCCTCCGGCCTGGCCTCCTCCAGGGCCACCACCGCGTCCACTAGGACCTCCGCCGCCAGGCCAGCCTCCGGCCTGGCCTCCTCCAGGGCCACCACCGCGTCCACTAGGACCTCCGCCGCCAGGCCAGCCTCCGGCCTGGCCTCCTCCAGGGCCACCACCGCGTCCACTAGGACCTCCGCCGCCAGGCCAGCCTCCGGCCTGGCCTCCAGGGCCACCACCGCGTCCACTAGGACCTCCGCCGCCAGGCCAGCCTCCGGCCTGGCCTCCTCCAGGGCCACCACCGCGTCCACTAGGACCTCCGCCGCCAGGCCAGCCTCCGGCCTGGCCTCCTCCAGGGCCACCACCGCGTCCACCAGGGCCTCCGCCGGCAGGCCAGCCTCCGCCACCAGGCTCAGCAGGACCGCGACCTCCGGTGCCTCCGCCACGAGTACGCCAAGGTCCTCCTCCTGGACCACCCCCGCCTCCTGTCCTGCAGTCACCAGGGCCTCCGCCGGCACAGGAGCCTTTCCGCGGCCTGTTTGAGGTGCCGCCGCCCCCGCTGCCGCCTCCACCGCCTCTGCTACTGTTACGCGGAGGATTCCACCTGCCGCCACCCCCGCTACCGCCCCCGCTACCGCCCTCGCTACCGCCCCCGCTGCTCCTTGCAGCACCGCAGCCGCAACCTGATGTACGTGGTGTCATCTACCTACCGCCGCCCCCCAGGTCTGCCATCGCCCTGAACCCGGCGCAGCAGGCGCAGCTGGCGCTGCTGGCGCCATGGGTGACCTTTGACGATGACCCTCTGGGAGAGCGCATCTCTCCACCGCCGTCACCCGTCCCGGAGCCACCGTCTCCACCAGCTGGCTTGGCATTGCTGCTGGACGGTGATGCGATGGTAAGCCATCGTTCTATCACTACGTGTCAATGATAAACCGACTTGGCATGCGAATGACATCACTCTGCGCGTTCGAGTGCCAATCAGCAGCATTTTCTGTATCACGTGCTTGTGTTTCAGGATGTGGACGATACGACCGTTGACGTGCTGCAGGATGTGGACCAGGGCGCGGCCGTGGACCTGGACTTGGGCGCGGAACTGGAGGCCGTTGAGGATGGAATGGCACAAGATGAGGATTTACTGCTGGAGGTATGGAGTTGTCTTATGTATTTTTTCATGTAGAACCTACAGTTACAGTTTGTACTTATGATTACATTATGACGACATCATTAGTTCATATACGGAGTCTTACATATAAAGTACACCCGTATTCATGTTGCAAGTGTTAAAGTTTGTATATTATGCTGCAATGCTGGCCAGTCTGGCAGCACAGAGCGTGTGATAGGTAGGCAGTTATTATGTGTGCATTACATTCCTGGCATGCGGGCTGGCCTACCTCAGCATTCGCAGGCGCTCCGCGGTACCATCCGCTATGGCATCTTTGAGACCATCCAGACTTCTGTACGGACAACGTCCATGGAATTAGTTCGTTTCATTCACCTCCCTGGGGTTTCTCCGGCAGGATATTCCTTTTCAAGCCGTCCCCCTACAAGTAACTCCACCTCCGTCCCCTCGCAACCAAGATGCCGCGTCTCCCGCCCGCCATTCGCCTGCTACGCCCTGGAGGCCACCCACCCCAAACGGGCAAGAGTGGGAGCAGGAGCCGGAGCCGCTGGTAGACTCGCCGCCTGCACCGGAAAGACCGCCGCCAATGCAAGACCACAGCAGTGAGTTCAGAGTTCACGACTCTCTTGAGGCGAAATCAACCATGATCCATGCATCGTGAGATATTATTAATATTTTCTTGTGTCCTCGTGCAGGTGGTGACGAGATTGAAGTAGTGGAGGATGCCCCACCTCCTGCCTGGGTGCTGCAAAGGCGACGCCGGGGGAGGCCGCGGGTGCACCCCCTGGTCCCTCCCGGGGAGAGGCGAGGCCGTGGCCGACCACGCCGAGTGCCGACCGGCAACACGCCCCCACGCGTGCGCCGCCCCGTGGGCCGGCCTCGGGGCGTCAGAGGCAGAGGCGCGCAGCCCGCGGCCGCTGACGCCGCCGCTGACGCCGCCGCTGACGCCGCCGCTGACGCCGCCGCTGACGCCGCCGCTGACGCCGCCGCTGACGCCGCCGCTGACGCCGCCGCTGACGCCGCCGCTGACGTTTTCGTTATTACCGACGACGACGACGACGACGAGCAGGTTCCACCTCATTCCCCGCCTGCCGTTCACGTCGGAGCACCCGGCAATGAGGACATCGAAGGTATTTAAACCCCTTCGTGAACACTTTCGTGTGGTGGTTGACTGTGGACCGATGACAACTTTGATGCACGCTGTTCCAGCTCGGCGAGTCATCATTGCCGACCAAGATGCGGCCTACCAGGCGGCACTCGCGGCGGACATGGCCAGAGACCGGGAGCGGCTGACTGCTGAGCGGCGCGCGCAGGAGGAGGCTGCTGCTGCAGAAGCCCGAGCCGCCGCCGCGGCCGAGCTGCGCGACAGCGCACTGCGGCAGCTCGCGGCCCTGCCTGCCACGGGGCCGGGCCTCGGCGTCCTCGTTCAGCTAGCGCTGATGGACGGAAGGCGCGTGAGTCGGCAACTGGGGGACGATGTCCCCATGTCCGCCATCGGCCTCTTGGCCACCGCCGAGGACCCGCAGCCGCCGTGGTCTATAATGGTAGTGCGGCAAGTCGACCAGCCGGGGCGCGTCGGCATCGTCAACCAAAGAGTGCCGGTTGATGGCGGGAGCCGCGTTGGTGCCTTCTTTGTGCGTGAGCGACGTGTGCTTTTGCGAGTGGTCGAGACAGAAGAGGTGAATACATTTCGCAATGAAGAAATTTGCTTCGGAGAACGTTGACCCCATCGGCTTATCGCCCCATGCGCTAATTTACTCCTTTGCACTATGTTCCATGTTCAACAGCACGCTATAGCTGCTGCTCCACTCGTGCCCGCACCTGCACCCGTAGCCGCGAATCCACCTGCGCCCGCAGCCGTGCTCAACCGGGTCCGCCGAGGGGCTGCGGTGGAGGCAGAGCGACGCATCGCAGATTTGATTAACGCCGATGAGGTATGTAAGCTAGGAGACCTACAACAAATTATATTATGTGACGTACTCACGGCCAATTCGCTTCCTCCTGAGATCAATAGTAGAGAGCGTAAAGTTTATAGCTACTAGCGCCTGGTGTGCAGGCAACTTTTTGCTTCCACATGCACGCAAGCAGTGCAGGCTGGCCTACCCTGACACTTGCAGGCGCTTGGAGGAGGGAACATTAGGGAACGTCAGTCGGCAATCGGTAGTCGTACAATAATTTAAGAATAATAATAGTATGAGCTGGTAGGGCATGACTCCCGTATTCCCATTTCACCTTCTTGCGTTTACCAGTGTCTGTTTTGTTTAGGACATGGACGTTCCGGAGGACGACCTCCCGCACCAACTCGGCATTGGGGATATCGATGAGGACGTATTCATACCAGCGGAGGAACTACCACCGTTACCACTCATGCCGCCGGTGGCTGGCGCGCATGGGATCTGCAGCATATGCCTCACCAATCAGGCCACAGTTCTCCTTGTACCATGCCACCACTTGTGTGTGTGTGCTGTGTGCAAAGACTTTGCGATGAACTGTCCTAATTGTAACAGAATTGTGCAGACTACAATCACTGTGTATCTCAATTGAATAATTATAGTCCACACAATTCTGTTTCAATTTGGTGAGTTCGTGTTTGTTAATTCCCAGTCCAGGTAGTCAGTAACAAGAGAAATATTGAGTTCTCTACAATACAGTCTATCTCCTGTTAAATTTCTATGATAATATAATTTACCTTGGTCTTTAAGTGGACAGGACTGAAATTTGCTCTGCATAAATGTGAACCAAGCCATTATACCTTCCACAAATTTCTTGCAGCTGCAGGAAATTGCAGTTTTCTTTGAGTAATGTCTGGTGGACAGCAATTTAAATTTTTGGTCAGCGCGCTTTCTTGTGTGGAATGGCCAAATTATTCTTCATGGTTTCCTGCTCCTCGAGATCTATTGTATTCTCAGGAACAGTCTACAGTAGTCGGGTATTATCTTAAGCTAACATGCAACCAGTTCGGGGGGAAAAAAAAAATTGGTTTGAGTGGGTCAAATATATTCTGCAGTTTGCAGACTGTTCATGTGTCCCCTTCATATTTGAATACTGATATTGGTAAGCTCTAATCCCATTTTGTTGTCTCCACATCAATACAAACAAAGACATGGAGTGGTTTGGATGGAGGCCTCTCTCACCCGCTAAATTTGTAGGATAGTATAAGTTGCCTTGCTTTTTATGTGGGCTGACCTGAAATTCTTTGTGTAAATAGGACAGTGTTTTTTTTTTTTTTTTTTTTTTTTAATGTTTATCAAGTATTGTTGTTTGTTGTATTTCATGGAATAAAGTCACACTGATATTGATGAGCTCTTATCCTATTTTGTAAGCTCCACATCCAGCAACTGAATACAAAAGGAAACATGGAGTGGTTCATATGAAAGTCTTTCTCCTGTGAAATTTCTGGACTAAGATAAGTTTGCTAGTTTTGTTTAAATATGACACTGCTGTTTTTAGATATTTGTATTAAATATTGTTTTGTATTGTTTTGAATGAAACCGAGTCATTGCATATTTTTTGTACATATTTATTTCACGGTAATACTTATTTTTCCCATAAGCTAGGGGCCAAACGTAGAATTCTGTTTACTTGTTTCAGCTACTGCACTCTTTCTTCAATCAGTTATTTTTAAGCTATGCACAAGTGAATAATCAATCTCTTTCTCACAGTGAACAACATGCTTGACATTATTTCCAGTAAGATAATCTGTACTGTTTAAAACACGGAGTATTTTGACATTGTCGGAAATGCCACTGACAGAAGCAACTAGACCAACCAGCTATTTTCCTGGCGCGCTACAAATACAACATCATGGTAACAGTTAATTTCATGCTTCCTACATATGGTTCTTGTTGGACAACAATTTGATTTCTAAACTTACAAACTATCTGATCAGAATCACTCCATTTCATATGCTTTGCTTTGGTACCACCACGATCACTCTCGTAAGTTAAAGATGCTTGAAGTTGATGAAACAATGAAAAAATTTCAGCTAGTAGAAAAACAAATACTTCAGTAGAAAGAAAATTTGAGACATAGAAATAACAGACTACTTACTGTTACTTGAAAAATGCATCTCTGGACTCAATGGCATCTGAACTTTCACTCCAGTAACCACACTGGCAGTAGGTGGACAGATACATGGCAACAAGATTGGCAGCGAAGTATCAGACCATCTGAAATGGGGGGCATTGCAGTCTATCATTACTGTTAGGTGAAGATAAATATGGAACTGGGAGACAAATTGGCAACACATACTGTCATTTGGAAGAGTTACTAAGGGCCTCCTGGACCGCAGACTGGTTCTCGTCTCTGCAGGTTATAGCTTTTCAATCAACTCTTACTCGGAAGGACAATTTTTTTTTTCTCAGGTGACAGCTGAGATATAGATATAAGATTGTACCGAAACCTGGTAAGAAATACCAATACCAGTCACAGCACCAGACAGGGAGGGTACCGGGGTGCCCAACTCACAGCAGCAGACGACACAGTGCCAAACAAAACAAAATAATTAACAGCTGAACGGCGGAATGGCGTTCGCAAGTAACAGGTGACAGGCGACTGGCGGGAACCGCGAGCAAACATTTTCTGTGCACGCGTGCCGTTAGGCGAGGAAGTGTGTAAGCCAGAAAAAATGTCGCAGCAATCAGGCGTGTCTAGAGAGTAAGAAAGGCGTGTATGGGCGCAGTGGTGCAGTGGCGCAGTGGTGCAGTGGGGCAGTGGTGCACTGGCCAGTGGTGCTGGGGGTGTAGGTTTGGCTGCCTACCCTCCCGGCGCACCTCTCCAACGGTCTAGCGGTGTACGAAAGGGTGCCTACCCTCCCGGCGCACCTCCCTGAGGGCAAAAATGGGAGGGAGAGCGGGATTCGAACCACCGACCTCCGTCTTGGAATGCACACCTCTTTGCCGACTGCGCTACGTCAGCTCGCTAGGGGCACACGTCGCGGGTGGGTGCTGAGTATGCGCGGGTGGCTCGCGAGGCGTGGCTAGCTCGCGCTGTCATATGCACGCCGCCCCCCCCCGGAGGCGAACGTGTGTGTAGTTGGAGGCAACTTGTTCGAGTGCGAGAGTGTACTGTAGGAAAGTGGGAGTGAAGTGAAGTGAGGGTGTGCTCTGCGTGTGGTACTTGCTCCGTGCCGGTGACTGCGTGTGCAGGTGAGTGGAGAAAAGGATAAATATTTTGGAGTACGGAGGAGAAGGGATGGGTGTGCTAAAATGTTTTGTTTTTCCTTGTAGGCGTTGGAATTGAAGTGTGGGAGAGCTCTGTGCTGTGTTTGTCTCGCGTTAGTGATTGCGTGCTATGGTGAGTAAAGAATAAAGTGATGTTGATGTTCCATTAACAAAGGAAATATGTCTGATTTTCTATTGTTTCTTGTTTGTCCTTCAGGTTCAGCTGTAAGTGTACTGCGGTGTGATGTCAGCGGAGCAGGATAGCTCTGTAAGCAGCTCCACTGTGGAAGCGTGCCCACCTGCAGTAAGTAACCTGTTAACATGTCCTTTATCTCCAGCAGGCTTCCTTGCGTCGGGCGGCTGCAAATAATCTATGCTTTTCAACTCTGTCTGTAGAGTGAGGTGCTTGCCTCGTTGCCTGTGGCGGAAGCAGAAAGCGCCGTCCAGGAACAGACTCGTAGTGGGCCAATTTGTTAAGAAGAGGATAATCCCGCGGGTGGGTGGGCTTCTTATTCGTAGGAAGAACGGTCACTACACATTCGTCAGCTCAGCGGAGTGAAGGTGAGTACACATGTGTGTGAACGCACATCGTGTGATTTAGCAAATTCCTTTAGCATGCACTGTTATTAAAAATAAGTGCGCTTGTTTGTAGGATTTGGAGAAATGCCTTCTCAATGTGCGTGGTGTGGCGAAGTCTGTGCGGATGATGCATCACTTGTGCGACACCTTGTGAGTTCCCACCCACCTCCTCCTGCTGCTCCAAAAAGTGATACAAGTGATACTAGTGAGACAGATGACAACTCCGAGGCCCAGAAATGTCCTTCCTGTACCAAAATTTTTAAACATAAGCGCTCCCTGACACGCCATATGCGAGAGGTGCATTCGGGAGGGGAGGCTAAACACCAGTGCCAAAAATGTGGGCAAAATTTTAAAGGTAAGCGTACCTTGTCACAGCATGAAAAGTCAAAACGCTGTGACAACATTAAAAAAGGTTTGAAAAAAAATGGGCTAAATTGTGGGAAGTGTAGACAGCAGTTTCCAGGGTTGAAACAGCTCTATGGTCACAGGCTGTCTGCACATCCCGATCGATTGAATCGGTACGTGTGTCGGGTGTGTTTTAAACGGTTTCGGACTGCTGCACACTGGTTGTGGCACAAGGGTGTGTGTCAGGACAGGAAGGACAAGAAGGAGCATTTCCTTCGATGTCGTAGAAAGCTGTATGGGGATCGAGAGGTTCCACAGTGGGATACAGTAACTGCCATCGAAGGAAATGCTCGGATTCATGAGCTAAGGATAACTGACCTGTATGACCTCCAACTGACATTGATTAATAACAAGACTTACGTAGTGGACAAATTGACTGAGGACATAAGGGACCTTCGTCGGCTCAAGTGGTTGTTGTGTGCTTACGTGAGATGTCGGGAGGGGGAGGGGAGGGGGAGGAAGAAAGAGGTGGGAGTGCAGTTCGTTTCATGAACTGCTCTCCCATCACCACTTTAAGGGAGGTAGAAATCGAGGAGGGGGTGGAGAGGGCCATCCTGGGGGTAGTAACTGCGTTTGAAAAGGATGTGAGTGAGGGTTCTGGCATGCTTTTTGAAAAAGTTGAAAAAATTGAATTGAGGGTGGCGAAGTATTCCCCACTCAAGGGGTCTTCATATGTTCAGCTGCCTGGGTGGCTCCGTAAATCTTCCAAAGGGTTAATTAACATTAAAAATTTCGATGACAAATGCTTTTTGTATTGCTGTCTGGCTGGTCTGAGTTTGCCTCGTAAGGATCCGCAGAGGGTATCCCACTACAAAGACCGGCTCAGAGAGTTAAATATGAAAGGCATTTGTTATCCTGTAAGTCTGAGAGACATTTCCAAATTTGAGCGCCAGAATCCGGGTATTAGTGTGAGTGTGTTTGGGTTAGAGGGGGAGGGGGAGGAGGGGGAAGAGGGGGAGGAGGGGGAGGGGGGTCAGCAAAAGAAGCAGGTTATTGTGCCGCTGCGAGTGGCAAAGAAACTTTGTGCGCAGCACATTAACCTGCTCCTTTTGCGGGGGGTGCACGAGGAAGAACAGATGCACTATGTACTTGTTAAGGACATGAGCCGTTTCTTGAGCCATTTGACAAAAAGAAAACGAAAACTGTACTGGTGTGAAAATTGCTTGACTCCCCGACCCGACGAAGCTAAACACTTGGAGCACAGGGAGAGGTGTGTGGAGCACGGGGCTCAAGCGATAAAAATGCCGAAATCCATGAATAGAACTATGAAATTCACGGATTTCGGCAATCAAATGAAACACGACTTTGCCATATACTGTGATCTAGAGAGCGTGCTGCAGCCCTACTCCACAACGCTCCCGGACCCCAGACGAGCAGGCACCACTCGTCTGAACAAGCACTTGCCGTGTGGGTACTGCTATGTCATCATGCGTGCAGATGGGACCTTGCTTAAGGAGCCTGTGCTTGGGCACGGGGAGGGTGACATAGTGAGGGAATTGCTCACACGTCTAAAAGAAGAGGAGGAAAACATCGCAGAGCTCCGAGGGGAGGAGTACCCCCTCCACATGACACCTGAAGCGGAGGAGGCGTTCGAAGCTGCGACGCAGTGCTACTTGTGTGGGGAAACCGTACCACGGGCGGGAGTACCAAAGTGCCGTGACCATGACTGGTCCAAAAAGTTTGACAATTACCGAGGTGCAGCATGCCAAGGCTGTAATTTAAATTTAAAACGGAAAGACTTTATTCCTGTTTTCTTCCACAATCTCTCTGGGTACGATGCACATCACTTAATTTCTAGTATTGGGCAGCTGACCAATGGAGATGATCTAAATGCCATTCCTAAGACAAAGGAGCGGTATATTTCATTTTCATGGGGAAGCTCAGATTTTTAGATAGTTTCGGGTTTTTAAGTAGTAGCCTAGATAAGCTTGTGTTGGATCTCAAACCTGATGAACTGTGCTCTCTGACAGCTATTTTCCCTGATGTGGAGAAGAGAAAGTTCGTTAGTAGAAAGGGAGTGTACAGTTATAATTATTTTGATTGTTTCGAGAGGTTTGAGGAAACTGAACTGCCTGACAAAAGTGCTTTTAGAAATGACATTTCTGGAAAAGATATAAGTGATGAAGACTATGAACATGCACAAAATGTATTTAAAACTTTCAATATGAGTAATTTATGGGATTATCACGATTTGTATTTATTAACTGATACTCTTTTGCTCTGTGATGTAATGGAAAATTATAGGAAAACTTCTTTAGAACATTATAATTTAGATGTAGCTCACTACTTTACAACGCCAGGGTTTGCTCTCAGTGCGGCTCTCCGCCATACAAGACAGAAATTGCAGCTGCTGGGGTGTCTAGATCATCACCTATTCTTTGAAGCAGGTATCCGAGGAGGGGTTGCAAGTATTAATAAGCGTTTTGCAAAGGCTAACAATCCTTACATCCCGGATACATATGATCCATCCAAGGAAACAAATTATATTATGTATTTTGATGCGAATGCTTTGTATGCTTCTGCTATGTGTAGTAAGTTGCCTGTGGGTGGATTCCGCTTTTTGAGAGATGAGGAGGTGAGTGATTTTGATGTGGAGAAAATTCATGAAGAAAGTGATCAGGGATATGTTCTTGAAGTAGATTTAGAATATCCAAAAAAATTACATAAAAGCCATAATGATTTTTGTCTTGCTCCAGAGCACATGAAGCCAAAATACAGCAATCTGTCTCGCCTTCAAAAGAATCTACTAAAAAAGTATAAACTTGCAAAAAAGAGCACAAGCAAAAAACTTATCCCTAATCTTCAAGATAAAAAAAATTACATACTGCGAGGGTCCACTCTAAAATTGTATCTTAAACTAGGTCTTGTACTAACAAAAATTCATAGAGTAATGGAGTTTGATCAGGAAGCGTGGCTAGCTCCTTTTATTCATCATAATATTGAAATGAGAAAACTGGCAACCACTGACTTTCAAAAGGCGTTCTGGAAATTGTTGAATAACAGTAGTTTTGGGAAAATGATTCAGGGGGTGAGGAATCATAAAACTATGTCATTCACAAAAGAAACAGAAAAATTTAAGAAATTAGTTCGATCGCCACTGTTTCAGTCGTTTGAGATATTCGATCACGGATTAGTGGCAGTGGAGAGAAAGAAAGCAACTGTATACCTTAATCGTCCAGTGTATCTAGGCCAATCAATACTTGATCTTTCTAAAGAGACCATATTTTCCTTCCATTATGATGTAATGAAACGTCGGTATGGGGATAACATAGAAGTGCTCGGAACCGACACAGATTCGTTGATGTATCTTATTAAGACTGAAGATGTGTCTGAGGATATGAAGGAAATGCTTGAATATTTTGATACTTCTAACTACCCGCAAAACCATCCTCTCTACAGTGAAGTAAATAAGAAATGTCTAGGAAAATTCACTGATGAAATGTCATCTGAACCTATTGTTAGCTTCGTTGGGCTTAAGCCAAAACTGTATTCGTTTGAGCGTAAGGATCATGTAAATAAGTGTGTGGGAAAAGGAATTCCTCGGAGTGCGCTACAAGCTCAATTGAGCTATGAAGACTATGAGAATTGTTTAATTAAGAAAGAAGCTAAGATGGTTGAATTTTCAAAAATTGGTACTGACCAAAAGCACCATCTGTTTACAACCTTTTCCACTAAGCGAGGGTTGAGTTGTTATGACGATAAGAGATACCTGTTAAAAGATAATGTACATACTCTAGCATACGGGCATTACAGAATTAAGAAACAAAATTGTGAACATGGGAGTGAGGGAGATGTAAGTGACTGTGATGTTGATGATGATGAAGGAGAAGGGGAAGATGAGTTGGAGGAAGAGGAGGAGATGGACATTGACAGTGATTGTGATGAGGGAGCAGCTAATCTGAAGGAACTTGTTAGTTTGATGGATGTAGACATGTAGAAATAAAGTGTATGATATTTGTAACAAAACTGTAAATAAATATATTTGTACTCTTTGTACTTGTGTGTGTGTGTACTTCAAGTATCCCAAATCACCCCCCCCCCCCCCCCCCCCCAGTCTAAGAGCTGTAAGGTGTGGTGCCCTCTGGTGGAGAAGTGGGCGTATCAAGACAACGTACACTGAGTGCATCTGTGGAAGGTGCTGCCCTCTATGAGGAGTGAGCGTAGACAGAGGCGGCCATCGCGCTAGGGACTGAAGTGATGTGTCAGCCCGTTCCAAGAGCGTCTCAGGAGGTGCTGCTATCTGTAGGGCGAGGCGAGAACCCCCACCTCTTCGAGTATTCCCCTCTCACTCGCAGGTACGCGGCCAGCGGCGGTCATCGTGCTGCGGTTTGAAGTGATGTGTCAGCTCGTTCCAAGTCCACCACTGCAGAGCGGGACAGCGGAGGAGTACCGCGAAGAGTCGTCGTCGCGCTGAGAGTCGTCGACTTATTCTAACGCTTGACTGACTTACACTCAAAATATCTCGGGAACGGCGAGCGCTAGACAAGTGGGAAATTTATAATAGAGTAGTATGAAGCTCTGACTGTATACATGTACGAAATGAAGAAGCTTGTAAATTTGTAAGAACCCTTGAATAGAGCAAATTTACTCGAACGCATCTAGGGAAATGGTATAAAAAGGGCGAAGCCGTTTGCAATTGTTTCATTCCAAGTAGGTAACATGTGGAAGCTCCATCACCCATTTACAGCGTGTCTCTGCGCTCCAGCGGGAAGCGGGAAATCGTCATTCATAATTAAATTCTTGCAGTTTTTGCCGGAGTTGGTTGATGGAGATATTGAGCACATTGTTTGGGCGTACGGAGAGGAAGGCGGCTTACCGGAACAAATTGCGAATAACCCGAAAGTTGAAACAATTCGGGGGATACCTACAGAAGAATCAGGAGTTTTAAAGCCAAACACGCTCCTGATTTTGGATGATTTAATGAACTCCTGCCTCAATGATCTCAGCATATCCGAATTGTACACAAAGGGGTCCCGACACAAGAAAATCTCCGTGTTCATTTTGAGTCAAAATCTTTTTTGTCAATCAAAGCACGCAAGGAACATCAGCCTTTCTACGCGGTAAAACAATATATTTGAGTGTGTGTGTAAGTTTTTTTTTTTTTAATTTCATCCAATGAAAATATCACCCCCCTTTCCCTGCCCCTCTCTCTGTTTGCAGGTACTTTTTTCTGATTCGCAACGTACGAGATAAGGCTCAGTTCTTTCATCTCGCACGCCAAGTCTATCCCGAGAACCCAAAGTCGCTGTGTCAAGCACTAAACGAAGTGTGGTCTAAACCGTTCTCATATTTTGTGATTGATTTGGACCCCCACGCGTCAGAGGGTCTGAGATTTCTCACAAATATCTTCCCCACAGACGAGTATCTCGTTTCATATACATCAGACGCAGCTGTACAGGAACTGCATAAGAGTGGGAAAATTGTCAAACCGACCGGGGGAAAGCTGTTTTAAGTGAGTAGGAAGGAAAAAGGGAGGTGGAGAGTATGGAAACCGCAATTGATAAACTGCTTAAATATAAACACCACCTACACGTTCTTCGTAGTAGTGCACCATCAATGCAAAAAGCCATACTGAAAACAGCCGATAAAGGCTTGGTTTTAATATTGTGTGAAATCGCTTTGAATATTTTAAATGGGAATATCGAGTTGAACGCTCCTTCACGTGAGGCTCTGCGACGGTATAAGAACGAGCTACGCAAGCTGGCCTACAGCAAACAGCCGCGACAGCAGCGAGGTGGTGGTGGTAGCGGTGTGGGTCGGGGAGACAAGAAGAGTAAGAAGAAGAAAAACAAGACGGATAAAGTGGATGGGTGGGTGCGTACCAAACGGAATTATTTGGTTCAAAAAGGTGGTGGTGCATTTCTAACAACGCTTTTGACGTCTGCGTTGGGAGGAGTGGTGGGTAAAGTGATACAAAACTTTGTATCGAGTAAAGGGAGGAAAGAAATAAGGAGAGAGTCAGAGAGAGAGAGGTAGTGAAAAAATAATTTCCAGAAGGGGGGAAAAAAAATGGCTTCTACAAATTTCTCTGCACTTCGAAAAATGATAGTTATTAGTCCTGAACAATTAGAACGTATGAAAGGGGAGACGATCAAAGAATTAAAAAAAGATCTAGAATCTCAGATGAAAGCTTCCCTTGAAAACTCAAAACAGTCTGTACAAAATCAAGATGTCGAAGGAATGTATTCAGACTGGGAAAATTATCGTCCATTGCTTCAAAAATTTCTAGATCTCAAGCGCGAAGAGAGAAAATCCAGTGTGAAAATTCCAATTTATGAAGTCGAGGGAGTAGAAGATACGTCAGGAGGTAAAAACACAGGGAACTCAGAGGCAGCCACTGCAACAGAAGTGCCGCCACCATCACCCCAGCTGCACACCAACCCTTTTAAAAAAGAGAAGATAAAGTCTGAAGCAGCTGCAGGTCGTCATCATCCTCCTCCACATCCCTCTAGAAAAGGTAATACCCCCCCCCCCCCCCAGCCACGCTGAAGCCCCGCTGAAGCCCCGCTAAAGCCCCGCTAATGCCCCGCTAATGCCCCCGCTGAAGCCCCGCTAATGCCCCGCTAATGCCCCGCTAATGCCCCCGCTGAAGCCGCGCTGAAGCCCCGCTGAAGCCCCGCTGAAGCCCCGCTAAAGCCCCCGCTAAAGCCCCCGCTAAAGCCCCCGCTAAAGCCCCGCTAAAGCCCCCGCTAAGCCCCCGCTAAGCCCCCGCTAAGCCCCCACTAAGCCCCCGCTAAGCCCCCGCTAAGCCCCCGCTAAGCCCCCACTAAGCCCCCCCGGTCCCGCTGCCGCTAAGCCGTCGCTAAGCCGCCGCTGAGCTTAGCCCCCGCTGTGCCTCGGCGTGTGCTTCGCCGTAGCCGTGCGCTCCCCCCCCCCCCCCCCCCCCCCTCTCTCTCTCCCTTGCTAATACCCCTCCCCTCTCTCCTCTGCACATGTACCTGCTGTGGGCGCCTCGACCAGCGCTCAGACACACACACTCGTGGGTCATCGCACAAGCCCAGCAGCGTCAGCACTACAGCCACCACCTCCCGGCCCCTCTTCTGCTGTGCTCTCTCCCTTTCTGCCTCGCACGCCCACTGCTGCTGCTGCTGCTGCTGCTGCTGCTGCTGCTCACTTTGAAAAAAATAGTAGTAGTAGTAGTAGTAGTAGTAGTAGTGGTAGTAGTAGTAAAGATCGTTGGCGACACCTGCGAGGTGTACCAGTCCTAGCGCATAGATTGCAACCAGAATTTGACTATAATTTAACGGGTGCCATTCCACGCACTGATATCCGATTCAAAGAAGAAGGAGGAGAAGTGAATTTCTTGGGTGATTACGACGATCAAAATCTAGAGAAAAACAGTGGGGAGGGGTTCAGTCGACGTAATCTCAGTGATTTGAGCTTAGAGTCGATGTTGGATATAATTGGAGAACAAACTTTGGGGGGTTCGCTTCAGTATGAACATGGTTCGCCCAGCACCAAACATGATGACACCTTCACCACCAGCACCTCTCCCCCTGTCCCTTTTCGAGCCCCTCACATGTCACCCTCCTCCTCTAATGCATACATCCCTGAATATACTACTGATCTGGGAGGGTTCATTAATGATGATGATGATGATGATGATGATGATTATGATGATGTCCGTGACGATCATGTGCATACAGTAGGTGCTTTGAACATCAACAACACGATGTATTCTTCAACTCCCGTTTTTAACCCTCACGGTGTCCCCCCCTCCCACATCAGCCCGGACAACGCTACCGTTTCTGGTCATTCCCCATCGACACCTCCTCGCGTGCGCAACCTTCGTGGTCGTGACATACGATGGACTCCCATTCAATTACTTCCCCGACCGCGGCGAGGGCGGCAGGGGGGCGCGAAGCGTTGAAACGCCGACGCTTATTCCCTAAAAGTCTGCGAGTGGTGGGGGACAAGAAGGGGGTCAACAACATCAACTTGCTTCACCCGCCGACACCGTCCCCGGCGCGAGCCAAACGCACATCCACATCAGCAAATTCAAGCCCACCATCGCTACCTTCGTCTCCACCTACATCGGGGCCACTTGGCAACCCCCCTCCCCCCACCTCCCCCCTTACCACTCCATCTGCCCCCCAGCGTGATGGGGACCGTCACTTATCCCGTGAGACCTTTGTAGACGAACATATGAAAAATATATACTACGATCTGAGTAATTTGAGTGCTTTTTCCTCTGTTGCGAATGTGAAACAACACGCCCGCCAATTTGGAATTGAATCTAAAGAAGTTGATGAGTGGCTGATGTCTCAGGAAATTTATGCCCGCTACAAACCCGCGCGAAAACGATTCCCTCTAAATTTCTATAATATCAAGGCGCTTCACGATGTGTACGAAGCTGATTTGAACGACATGCGGAAATTGTCAGATTTTAACGATGGGTACAACTATTTCATGACATTAATTTGCTGCCTCAGTCGATTTGTATGGGTGTACGCGCTGCGCACGAAAACTGGGAGGGAGATGGCTTCTGTGCTGGATAAGCATTTCTCCACGCTCGCACGCCCCTGTCGTCTGCTGCAGACGGATAAAGGGGGGGAATTTTGTGCTCACGCAGTTCAAAACACACTACGAAAGCATGGGATTAAATTCCGAACCCTCGAGAATTCAGGAAAGGCGAAATTGGCCGAGCGTGTCAACAGGACGTTAAAAACTCCTCTATGGAAGTTTCTGTCACACAAAAATTCCTGGCGTTGGCTCGAACCCCTCTCTCAAATTGTGCACAATTACAATCACACTGTACACCGAACCATCGGTATGCGACCTGTCGATGTAAAAGAGAAACATGTTTATCAAATTTGGTCAACAATTTATTTACGGAACGTCGCCCCGCACCTACTGCCGCCCCGCTCCAAACGCCAAACGCACTCCTCCAGCGGAAGACCTCAAGCGAAACGCCCCCCCACATTCAAACGAAATGATTTTGTGCGCATTTCACTCTCGAAAGATTTCCTTGACAAGGGCTACACACCAAACTATTCTCACCAGATCTATAAAATAGTGCGCATCACAAATTTTTCCCCAGTACCCATGTACACTCTGTCGGATCTAAACGGTGAAGTTTTAAAGGGCTTCTTCTATCCTCAAGAACTTGTGAAAGTGGCTCCCCCATCAACAGACACAGTGTATCGTATCGAGCGCATTTTGAAGCATCGTCACCGCAGAGGGCACGCGCCTGAAGTACTAGTGCGCTGGCAAGGATACGGCAAGGATTTCGACTCCTGGGAGCCAGCAACTGCACTTGAAGAGATTTAATTCGTAGATTCTTTTACAATATGTATGTATTTTTGTCCAGTGACAGCTCAAAAAATTATTTTCCCAACAACACGATTGCTCATTTCTCAACTCATCTCACGCGTCCGCTTTGCACAAATCACGATATCCCATATGAGGTGGGTGTGGTGGAGGTTTTCTTACCCCCTCTCAAACCATCCCCCTCCTATTCCCCAATATTTCTTTACTCGGATATTTCTGAAGCGATTCAAGTGTCAGACACCTGCACCCGCCTGCTGCGCGTTCTTAATCCAAATATCCCTTACGGCCAACACCAATTTCACTCAGTGCTTTATATGCCCATAGAAAAATATAATTTTTCAAATATAACGCTTTCGTTTCGAACAAAGAGCGGCGAGCGCTGGCCCTTCCCTGACAGCACCCACCCTTCAATCGTGGTTTTAGACATCCGCCCAAAACCCAAATAAATACGTTTGCTCCTCCGCGTTCTCACTCATTCATCATCATGCAACAGGCCTATGTGGACTACTTTGCCCTGCAGGCGGGAGGGGGAGGGGGGCGCACGAGAGGCGAGGGTGACGTAGGACCCGTCTACGCAGCTTCGTTCTCGCGACAACATGGGCGCGGCGGCTGCTGCGGAAGTTTGGCCGGGCGGTATGTAAGTGCGGTAGCCACCCCTCTCATCGCCAAAGGCGTGCGCGCACTGGGTGAGGAGGCAGCTAACGCCACATTCGGATTTTACCGAGATGTGACGGGAACACAAGAGCCTATCTCACTCCGTGCTGTACGCGATTCCGCGATGGCTCGTCTTGCTGACGCGGGGAAGAATTTGAAACGACGGGCCCGCAAGGCTCTCACTGGCCGCGGACGCAAACGAACCAAATCAGCCACCTCTAAGACCAAGAAGCCGAAAAAAAAAAAAAATTGCTCCGAAAAAAAATAAGAAAAAGGCAACGTCAAAACGCGCTAATAAAAAGAACTTAAAAGCACGTCGCAAGGCTTCGAAGTCTCAGACGGGACGAGGACGCGGTAGCACACACACCACACCTCCTGATATATTTTCTTAGCTTCATTCTCATCCCACGCTTCGCCATGCAGTCTGTGACCCCGGTAATTCCCGCAGAGTTGAACATTTTTGCTACTTCTAAAATTCAAAATGCCATTTTGGGACATCGGAATTTTGGCATAAAACCTCTGAATTCGATTTCTCAACCACCATCCGTTCTCGAGTTCTTCAACAGTGGAACGAATGATTTGTACAGAGATTTATCTGTTATGGACCTCTGCCTCACCGTGTGTCTGCGAGCACAGGATGGGAATGCACCGCTCGTAGAGCAGGAAGTGGGGTGTGTGAATAACCTTTTGAGTAGTCTTTTTCAAACCATGGAGATTTATCTCAATGAAAAGTGTGTAGTGAGAGTCGATCATTATGGGTACAAATCATATATTGAAACTTTACTTAATTATTCATCAGAGGCGGCACAGACCCACCTCACGACCTCCATGTTTTATTTGGATACACCTGCTGCAATCGACACCGCCGGTGACGCAAATTTGGGATTTAAGAAGCGCAAGGAGCTCCTTGCGAGAGGCAAATCTGTTCAACTGTTTGGAAAATTAAGATGTGGCCTGTTCTCTCAACCCCTCCTTCTCCCCCAAGGACTGGATTTGCGCGTCAAATTAACCTTTGCCCCCGAACGCTTTTATCTCTGGGCAGCAGCAGGCGCAGACGACCTCTCGCTTCACGTTACAGATGCCACTCTTTTCTGCAAAAACGTGGTCCTCTCAGCCCCCTTCTGATCTCCCACGCGCGCATTCTCTCCCAATCCCACGCTGTGTACCCTATGAAACGGGTTGAGTCCAAGAGCTTCACCTGTGCACCGGGAGCGAGAAATTTGAGTTTAAATTCTGTTTGTACCGGTCGATTGCCATCGTTTGTTTGTCTGGCTATGGTAGAAAATTCTGTCTTTAACGGGGATATTCACCACAACAGTTTCGCGTTCATCCACAAATCGATTACGAATGTGAGCATTTTTGTGAACGCGCAAGAGCATCGCATTGGACCCATTGACTTCCACTCACATGAGCCAAAATATGCTCAGGTGTACCACTCATTGTTCAGCTCGACCGGCGCTGACACACGTCCCTCTCCCCACATGATAACTCCTGAAATGTTCAGTCACGGATCGTTTATCATTTGCAAAGATCTGACCCCCGACAGCAGCGGCAATACGACCCACAGCAGCATCCCCGACAGTGGTGTGATTCGTGTTGAGGTGTCATTCGCAGATCCTTTAGATACTGCAATCACATGTTTGTGTCTTTTGGAATTTGACTCCACGCTTGAAATTGACGCGAATAGAAATATTGTTGTCACATAAATAATTATGGATTCCACCCAGATTGAGTCCGTGATGCGGGAGAATCCCCTTACCCGTAGAATATTTTTTGGTGTTTTCGCCGCAAATCGGCTGCCCTCCTACCCCCTCTCTCGCCCTGCTGTACTTATCGCAAATACAGATGTAGACTCACTCCCCGGCACACACTGGGTGTGTTTTTTCCTACCTGCATTTTCCCACGGTGTAGAATATTTCGATAGTTTGGGGAGAGAACACACATTTAATAGATATTTTAATCGTTTCATAATTTTAAATGGGGGAATTTTAAATGTTAATTTTAGTCGAATTCAATCTGAATTTTCTTCTGTTTGCGGTGAATTTTGTTGTACATATGCTTTGTATCGTAGCCAGGGGTTTACGCACCACCAATTTTTGTGTAAATTTACTAAGAACAAGAAACTTAATGATAGATTAGTTGTAGAGATGTTCAACCGCAGCTTTACTTGCAACGCTCATTTCAAGAGGCGCGATTTGCGCTCGATTCAGTCATGCTCCGCATTTTGTCATGTCGGGAGACGCCACTGCTTCGCTACACCCGCTCCCCCCTCTCCCCCCAAGCGCTCGAAGCGCAGCTCGAAGCGCAGCTCGCTTCGTTCCAAAAACCCCTCCCGCCCTCTTCTCTTCTAACCCCCCCCCCCCCCCCCTCCCTCGCCTGAGACGCGCTTTCAAAAAACTGCAACAACTGCAAACTAGCGCACCCGGTACCCACCCCCTCCCCCTCTCCCCCACCCGCCCGCGTGCTACTCGCCGCTTGCCGCTCCACTCTGCACCCGCACTACTTTAAAAACTGCGGGGCGCTTCCAACCCTCACACTGTGTCTTCGTGCCCGTGCTCGCCACTCTACGCTACCGTCCGTGTCCCGTCGCTCTACCGCTCTACCGCCACACCACCCACCGAGCTTACCAGCAAGAATACTTGTAAGTTTTTTACTTCTTGAGTGCTCCTACCCAATTTTTTTTTCTGATGCGAGGAAGGCATGGGAATAATTTGTCCTTTTTACTCGTTCACGAGCCCACTTTTTACCATGCTAATGGTGGATTTTCTTCTTGTTTTTTCCTATGTTGCACAGCATCGTCTTCCTGCTCGTCTCGCAGCTCCACCAGCAGCTCACCACTTCACCTGATCTTCCTCCCCTCCGTCTCTTCATCAAAAAAGTGAGTACTATCCTCAAGTGTCAGTGCCAGTGAAAGTGTCAGTGAAGTGCATCATGATTGTAAACCCACGCCCGCATCACTCCGCGTCGTGCCCCCCCTGATTACCGCTCGCTCCTATAACTAGAGGGCCTAGGAGCTCTCTCACCATATCGTCTCCGGCACGCGCCTCTTGCACACCTCGTCACCTCTATGCGCAAGTTCATAAGACCTGTTCCATGCCCCGCTGGCTGGATGCCATACAGGCACATTCCCACGGGGTGGGTGGTTTACCGTAACCCCGTGTGCGCTAAAGCCGACCCCGATTGCGATCTGCGCTTGGATCTAGTCGTTTACGGTCTCAACCCCCTACACCCCGCCAATTGGGGGTGTTACGGGTGGGAGTTCCACGATAACGGTCATGTCACTCGCGATTTTACTTCAACCAGTCCTCCGCCGAAACCAGTATACAGTGATCCTGCCTGAGTGAGTTTATGTGTGTGTGTGTGTGTGTGTGTGTGTGTGTGTGTGTGTGTGTGTGTGTGTGTGTGTGTGCACGCGCCCCACTAACCCTCCTCACGTTTCTGCTGATGCCAGCTCAGCCTCATTCATCTGAGACGCACCCGCCCCACCGCCCTATATATTTATATATTTATATATATATTTTTTAAATTTATTTTGTGTGTGTGTGTGTGTGTGTGTGTGTGTGTGTGTGTGTGTGTGTGATCGTTCTGACCTCCCGCCCCTCTTTTTTTTCTGTTTACAGAATGGACGCCAACACCGCCGCCGCCACTGTTAACACTGCGGTTGTTAACGCTGCCACTCTCGTTGGAGCCTTCAACAACCTCGGTGTCAGGGACACCAACCTTACAATCGAGAAGATGGAGATCGGAACTGCATACCCAGCACTACGCTGGGAACGCATAGAAACGAAACATGGTCAGCGGGTGAGGGTGACGCTGGAGCCCGAACCAAACGTTCGTTGGCCTATAGTGCTGACGGAGCGGTACAATGCGCTCACAGACGGCGAACTCGAAGGATACAACAATCTCGCTTCCGCGGGATTCCCATGTGTGCTAACCCACATGGGGAAGATAGATAGAGCATACGTGGTTGATATGAAATTCCCATATGCCTGAATAAAAAAAAAAGCATTTTATCTTCTGTATTTTTGTGTTTCGATTTGCTTCCTCTCCCCTCACACTTCTTCAAAGGAAATAAAAAAATACAAATTTAGTTTCACATATATTTTTTATTACTCCCAAATAAACATAAATTAACATTTTTCATTTGCTAGTAACAGCCTTTGAGCTTAACATTTCTAAGATAGACAAAACGAACAATCTCACATGGGCACACTGTGCTAAAAGACATCCCTGAGCATTTTCACACTTGTGCTCCTGTAAATCAGTCTGACTTAAATCAATACACTCTGCCGCTTTTAAAGCTGCGTTCTTTGATTTTGAGCACGATTTCTTTGGTGGGGCTCGTTTTTGTACTCGACTTTTCTTGACTTCGGCTTGTTTCCGCACTCGCGTGGATTTTGCAGGCTTTTTACCTCTCCCCCCTGTTAAAAAGAAGGGTCAAATAAAAGTCTTAACTCACAGCATTACTTTAAAATGTTTTCGCCATAAGACATTAACTCACTTTGAACTACTGGTGGCGATTCCTGCACTCGTCGAGTCCCACTCTCCTCCATACGCAGAGGCATTGAACACACCTCTACTGCAATCAATAGTCATACACCATCAGAATAATAAATTTTAACTCATACCAGCACATTATTTAAAAATTACTAACCTTGAGAATCAATCGATGGAACCCAGTTGGGAGCCTCCACCCCCCACATGAGCTGGGCCTGCCTCTCCTCCATACTGCTATAATTTGGAGCCATCCCTGACACACACCCACCATTAACTTGGAAGCCATATCGGCTCAGCTCTTCAACACTCAAACCTCCCGGACACGCTGGCGCGTGAAGTGAGGTTACTTCTTCCATGCTCTCTCTCTCTACTCAAATACACACCCACAAGCGTTGACGTTCACGAACACACTGACGCCTGTTATTGCTTTCAATTTTTCCATGTCGGCCGAATATACGTACTGACACACTTCACCCTATGCTTGTGTCCTACTTTCACGCTTCCCCCCCTCCCCCCACTCAGAAACGACACAAACAATTGCTCCTCTTTCGTAAACAAAGGGAAGACTCGATTGAAACGCATCTGTACACCGCCACTTATCCCCCTCATTTCAAAAATAATACTACAAGAGAAATAGCTCTGGCGTATACGCGCTTCAGCGGGAATCGAACCACGAAAACTCCGATTCGCCAGCAACAACGCAACTGTTTACACCAGAGCGACTGCCCTACTAATCACCTCCTGTGCACCCTTGAATAACTCCAATACCCCCTTCAGGAGCATTTATATATGGGGAGCGAGAAAGAGAGAGGGAGAGAGAGAGAGAGGGAGAAGCGAGCTGACGTAGCGCAGTCGGCAAAGAGGTGTGCATTCCAAGACGGAGGTCGGTGGTTCGAATCCCGCTCTCCCTCCCATTTTTGCCCTCAGGGAGGTGCGCCGGGAGGGTAGGCACCCTTTCGTACACCGCTAGACCGTTGGAGAGGTGCGCCGGGAGGGTAGGCAGCCAAACCTACACCCCCAGCACCACTGGCCAGTGCACCACTGCCCCACTGCACCACTGCGCCACTGCACCACTGCGCCCATACACGCCTTTCTTACTCTCTAGGTAACACTTAAAAATATGTGATGCAATACATTTAATGATGTTTCTGAACAATTTCAAATGCTTATTGATAAATTTCTGATTTCTAGGTGGCAATGAAAACACGCATATACCACTGCAATTTCAGCAGCTCAGGCGAGATATGCCTGAATATTCTGAGGGGTGATTGGGCAGCGGGCATTACTGTCGACAAACTTCTACTATCAATAAGAAGTTTGATGGCAGATGCCAACCCTGGTAAGTACTTCAAATGATATTAGATTGCAACCAATTCCCTACTTGCATTTCAAATTCATTGAGAAATAAACATTTCAGGCGATCCCTTGGTGCCCTCCATTGCCGCCATGTACCAAACCAACCGTGCAAGGCATGATGAAATAGCGAAAAAATGGGTGGAGGCCTATGCGAAGAAGTAAGTATTCTCAGCTCTTCCAATGCTTTTGTAGCCTTTTCCAAAAAAAAACAAAAATCAAATCATTCCTACATGTTGCCTCTCTCTCTCTTGCAGGAAAATTTGAATCAAGTTCATTAATTTCATACAAGTATTTATAGTTATGATAGATAGAAGTTTGTCAACAGTAATGCCTTGAGCCCAATCACCCTTAAGAATATTCAGGCATATTTTGCCTGAACTGCTGAAGTTGCAGTGGTATATTATATTATATATTGTATATATTATATTATAGTGGTGTTTTCATTGCCACCTAGAAATCAGAAATTTATCAATAAGCATTTGAAATTGTTCAGAAACATCATTAAATGTATTGCATCACATATTTTTAAGTGTTACCTTTGGTCGCTTGTGGGGGTAGAAGCTCCCGAACTTAATGGTCATAGAAAACTCCCCCAACTCAGAAATGTATCATTTTCTTCAGAATCATCACTAAATGTATTAGATAATTGTTTGTTCTTTGTGGTTTTAGAAGCTGATTGTAATGTGAAAGTTGCTTGAGGATCTAAATCAATAAGTAATACTTTTTTACCATCAAGAGCAAATTTATAAGCAACATTCTTACACAATGTAGTTTTTCCAACTCCACCTTTTTTGTTACAAAAACTAATCATTTTCATGCTCATTATTTTCCTTTCCGTATCGGTCTTCTAAAATAGCTGTCATTAAAGTTGTATAACTTCATTTTTCTCTCATATTTTTACCCGTTCTTTACCTACACATACCATACCATCCATATACATGGTAGGAAGGAACCCGGTCCACTTGATTTAGTACCCCCCTCTTAACTTTTTATTGGCAACAGACATATGGATGATAATGGTGTCGTTCGTTGTGGTGTAGCGTGCAGCAGGAAGAACTGGGGAGCTGAGTATCATGGTACAAGCTTTTTGTTAAAATGAGGGAGAGGGCAGCTGGGAATAAAGGCTAAACAAACAATATAATTTTTAGATTATCTAATTCTGATATTTAGTAAGTGCACAAAGCGGTATTAATCAACACAGTAAGGAATAACAAAACTTGGCGACAAAACCAAAGTGTGGCACGAACCCACTAAAGTAGGAATATTGCGTACAAACGCAAGTTTACATGGTGGTGAACTTAGATTTAATTTAGTTAGACAATTTTGTGGAGCCTGTAAAATCCTCAGAAATTGAGCAGCTTGGGCCATATCAGTGCAGCCAAGCCGCGCACTGACCAGGGTGGTGCGGCCTACCGGACCGGGCGGACGAGGACGCAGATTGTTGAGGGTCCTCGCGGCATTGTAGTGAAGCCGACGGCGAAGCTTAGAGCTGTGGTGACTTTCAGAAGTCTCGCCGTCCCGTATTCCCGGAGCTTTCGTCGTGTTCCAGACTACTCGCTCATATCCGGCGGCGGCGTCCATCTGGCAGGCGACGGCAGGGAAGCAGCTGAGGGGCAAACAACAAGGCAGCATCAACTCTTACGGAAACACAAGCAAAAAAAGAAAAAATTGAAAAGTTACGTTAATATTCAAGATATCTAAATTAAGACGACTGCGGCTGGTCCACTCCTGGTGCTTTGATTGCAGCGAGCCGATCGAAATAAACGTATTTTCGGCGTCGCTTGCTCTCATTGCCCGTTTGAGTGGCCGCGCTAGCCGCCTTTTTATTCGAACGCGGTGATAAGGATACTGTGCAGGGCCTAGGCCAAGGCGGGTGGTGGGGCGGGCAGGGAGGTCAACGAGATGA